>VXBW01006225.1:373941-438950 GCA_013400375.1 Thinocorus orbignyianus
TCTGAGCATCTTTGTGGCCTCTGCTGAACCTGTTGCAATGGGTCCATGTCCTTCCTGTGCTGGCCTATCACAAAATAATCTGAGTGGTTTGCAAATGAATTAATGACTAGAAATCAGAACCACGCATACTGAACACAATGAAACTACTGATCTCAGAGAAAATGAAAGAAGGCTGGATTTAGTCTGGCTTTTTGGTATGAAAATGATTTCACACTCGGATTACTATTTTATTTTTTTTTTGTCTACTCCCTCATTATTATTTTACAGCTTTCTCTGACACAGAGTGACATCAGCCATATTGGCTCCATGAAAGTAGAAGGCATTGTTCACCCTACAACTGCTGAAATAGACCTCAAGGAGGAAATAGGTGAGGCTCTGCTACACGCAGAAAAAAACCCCCAGATCTAGATTTGGAACAGTAGCTGCTCTACTAGCTGCCTGCTGAGATCCCATCCTGTTTCATCTGAATCTTCCCCAGGCCATAAAATATCACTTCCAACACTTCTGAAAATCAGGCCGGATCTGACTAGGTATAACAGGCTAATCACTAATTTATCTTTTTTGTTTGTTTGTTTGTTTTTTGATGATGACAATCAAAGCACAGATAATTTGTTGAAGCACATGAGCAGGAAAGGTGTAAATAATCATCCTTTTGGTCATTATTAGATTATTTTTATATTTGCCTCTGAAAATTCCCTGACACAAGATATGTAATTATACTTGTAATTATGCTTTTCATTTTAGAATTTTACAGACTTCAGAAATAATTGTGTACAAAGCCTTATACTGCTCATGTGAAACAAGGAAATATTACTACTGCTGGCGTGCAAATAGGGAAGTTGAAGCAAGAGGGAGGTAAACAAGATATAGAGTCAGTCACATAAGGAGGCACAGAGTCTAGCAGCAGGCTTTTGGATCGTTGCTTTTCATACAGTTGATCCTCAAGACCTTCACTGGCATCCCAGCTGTGTTTAGCATGAGGAACATCAGGATTTCATAGAACCATAGGTTATCTACTTTATTTCAGAAAGTTAGTAGGGTTTGTATGTTAAGTTGATTTTGGAGGCTGAAAATCTGGGTCCTGAAAATCCCACTCTTCACTATTTTAGCCATAAGCCAGAGTGAGAGAGCATTCTTACAGATAATTATATTACAGTAATTTCCACTCTTAACCATACAGGGGTTTTCAAAACCAATCAAAAGTAAATTATCTGTGGCTAGGTAGTGGCAAAATAAACTTCAGCTGCTCATGATAGAGGGAAACAGATAATGTGTGTACAATGTTCTTGTATTTAATAATGTAGAGTTGTTTTTCCATGCTAATACTTCGAAGCCAAGGCTTTTTGCGCTGTGTCCTTGCAGGCAAGGCATTGGAAAAGGCTGGAGGGAAAGATTTTTTAGAAACAGTGAAAGAGCTTCGCAAATCTCAAGGACCTTTGGAAGTTGCTGAAGGTAACAAGTGTTCTGTGCTCTCTTTTGGAAACAGCTCACTTCATCTGTTCTTTTCTCTGGATGTTCTGATCTGTTCTTGATTATGTGTGTTTCTTTTCTTCTTGTGATTTAAATCTTTCTTGTTTCTTCTTTGAAGCTGTTGCTGATGTGAACAGCCTGCTTAGGGGGGAAAAAGGAAGAACAACAGGATACCCGTGTGCTGTGCACATCCAGTCTTTGAGCACCATAAATTACAGCAGGCTGATTAATTTATCTGAGGCGATTTCTGCCTGTGAGAGTCCAAAAATTAAGGAAAAGTTGTGCTGTCACCTTTGTGCCATCTTTCCTGTCCTGTTTTTGTACCACATTCCTTAGTGAAGATCAGAAAACAGCTCAAGTCTAACGTAAAAGGTGTTTGAACAGTGATAGTTTATAAATTATCCTGCTTTATGCATATTTGAAGAACAATATAATACAAACAATTACCTTCCTTTGAAAACAAATAAATAGATGATACCATCTTTAGAACTGACATGCTTTTTGGAAAAGTGGTTGCTGCTTTTCCCCCAGGCGCTACACCTACGTTCTAGAAATACAAATAGAAGAGCTCCCTTCTTATGTTTAACACATCTGTAGCAGCAAATAGTTTGGGGTTTGGGATGATGTCTTCCTTTGTCAACAAATTAAACCAATTCATAGGAGCTGAAGGTGGCTGGAGGGCAGTTGGAGAGAAATTACAATATATCTTCCAAGCCCCTTATTTGGCTTAGAAGCTTAATGCACAAGAAACTAAATGATTTAAATAGCCTAGTTTTGTGATCTTAAGCATCAGGGGAAATTTTGTACGAGATACTTGGCTTCATTTTTTGCGTTGAATCAAAAATACATGCCATAACATCAGAGTCAACTACTTCTCTCTGTCGACATCACTACCTAACTGAAAAATAGACTCCTTTTATGCTATTAAGACAATCTCAGGAAAGAAGACAATCTTAGTAGTCAGGAAAATGTATGCTCTCAAGCACTGGTCTTGTGTTACTGTCTTAGAAATTGCCCCTTCTGCTGGTTTTGAGGCAAGTGATAATGAATGATTGTTAATCACTGCAAGTCTACTGCGAACACTTCAGCTCCAGCCTAATGGGCTTGAATTTGAGCACTGCTCACAGGATACCAGAGTTGTTTTCAGTAGATTTGCTCCCTACGGTTAAAGACCTGAGATTTTTTCTCCTGGATGAAATTTGGGTGGTGTAGGGAAGCATTAGACAGAATTCCTCTCTGCCTGCTACAGAATATGTCTGTGGTGGTGGACAAGTTGAATAAATTCCAAGTTCTTTGTGCTTGGGCATTACTTGCAGAGCTAATTTCAGGGTGTTCAACCTGAGATTCCCGAGACACATATTTTCAGAAATGTTGATGGTCACAGTTGCAAAAAAAGCGAAGCGATGCCATGCTGTGGAGAAACACTGCACTTCCTGAAAAGTGAATCTGAGATTCCTAATTGGACGTAACTGGTAGAAACTTTCAACAAACAGCTTTGATTTCCATGTCGTTGTCTGGAATGACTCAGCTGTCAAGCGGGTCTGAATACTACTCCCTATCACTCTAGAGCAGTAATGCTGATGCAGGATACTCTTGCAAAGCATTCAGATAGAGCAGTGACAGCACTGCAGAAATGCCTGTGAGGGGATTAATGATACTGTGTTCAGTGCAAAGTTTTATCCTTTGCAGGACACAAATCCAGAGGCCGTGCTGAATGAGAAAGCTATGAGGTGTTATTGCATTAACCAAATAAGCCATGGGTTCTTTGGTCTCCAAAGAAATAATAATTGATCACAAAAGCAGTGAGAAGATGGTCAGGTTATGATTGCAAGTGAGCCATTGTGGTATATTTTAATCCCTAGTGTATTTCTTTGGAGGGGTAATGTCATAAAGGAAGTTCTTTGGATTGAGAGGTCGTTGCAGGGTGGTTTCTATTCAAAACTAAATGTTACTTTTTCTTTTGTATTAGCTGCGCTTACTCAGTCCAGCGGCCTAGCAGCAAAGTTTGTCATCCACTGTCACATCCCCCAGTGGGGCTCAGACAAGTGTGAAGAGCAGCTTGAAGAGACTATAAAGAACTGCTTAACAGCTGCAGAAGACAAGAAGTTGAAGTCTGTGGCTTTCCCCCCGTTTCCCAGTGGCAGGTATGACTCTTTCTGCATAGAAGGGTTCTGTATCAGTATAATGAGCTGTCAGAAAGCTGCTGCTGTGATAGAGAGGTGCCCTCTGGTCTGTGGCATGAAAGGGGCTGATCCTGCCTCCGCAGAGCAGGTCCCTCTGATGCCTTTAATCTCCAAATTAAAGGAGTTTGAAGTGCAGTATTTGCATGGAACGACCAGAAAGCCTATATACAGAGAAATTAGCTAACCCACAGGAGAGCTGAGTGAACTTGTTTTCTGTTGCTGGGCGGTAACTCATTCTTTTACTACGGGCCAGCACCACCTCAGTTTCTATATGTCCCTTCATTTTGTGTGTTTATTAAAACTACATTTGTACTAATAAGATCATACTGGCATAGTAGGGCAGGCAAGTGACAGTGATGCAACCTGTGCTAGGCAAATGTAGGGCGTTCACTTAAGTCAGCCTGAGAATGTACATTAAACAGACGAGACTCACAAAATATTCTCTTTCAAAATAACAATCAGTGTTCCTCAAATATCGATCTGCTTTGAAAAGGGAACTGTGACAGCAGTTGTGAAACTACATGTTTCTTTCTCAATAACTGGCAAACAAAATGTGCTCGACTCAGAAATCAAAAATATTTATCTTTTTTTTCGTTTTTTTTTTTCCTGAACCAGCAGTTCTCTGATCACAAGAAACTTTACACAAGCCCTGCTATTCGCAGAAGTGTTTAAGGCCAGGCTGGATGGGGCTTTGAGCAACCTGCTCTAGGGAGAGGTGTCCCTGCCCATGGCAGGGGGGTTGGAACTTGATGATCTTTAAGGTCCCTTCCAACTCTGACCATTCTATGATTCTAAGTTGTTCTTTTGCCTTGGAGTTTTCACACTTATATTTAATTTGAAGTGTAACTACTGATATTTTTTTTTTTTAGTAATGCCCAAAGAGTACAAAGAGTTGTTTTGGCCCAGTAGTGAATAAAATTAAAGTAAAACTGCATTTTGATCAGTGAAATCAGCACACATTGCTGAATGCACAGGAGGTGAAAATGCCATTTTCACACAGGCACTTTTCAAGACAAAATAATACTTTCATGGATCAGGACAAAAAAATAAATAGAGGGGCAGTGCAATATTAAGTGATTTTCCTTCCTTTACACACAGATCTTTTTGTTTATAATGTTCAGTCAAAGTGATAAATTGTTTTACCACTCTTCAATAATAAAGTTCAGCTTTCTAAAGGCTTTTAATGCTGATAGAAATAGTCTCTGTAGACCTCATGTCTCCTATAAATGTTATCTAAGAATAATCCAGTCTTGGAGCATTAGTCATACTGCAGTTCTTTCTGCTGCTTAGCTCCATTTCACTCTCTGTTGCTCTTGCAATTACTCCAGCTAACAGAAAATAAAGTTAAGTCTTACCAGGTGCTGTTGGTTTACACTTTATTTATCAGAGGACCTCAAATTTGTCTGAAAAAAAGGCAGTTTTTCAAGTAAGACTTAATGCTTTCGCTGTCATTTAAATCCACCTACGTGTCTGCCCAAGAAATGCTGGGGGGGTTGGGTAGATCAAGAATTATGCTGTGTTGGTTCTGTGATTTTTTTCATCTTTCCTCTCTCCTACCTTGGGGACTGTTTAGAGTAACTGGTGTAATGTAGCAATAGATGGGATTTCTCAGTTGTGCCAGGACTCTTCACCTCTATGATCTTGTCATTAAAGAGTAAGAGAAATCCAGTTCAGATGAAATTACTTGTGCTGTGAAGCAGATGATAGAAATAAACTGAAAAGCATTTTCAGAAAGTCCTTATCAATAGCTTGCTGCCAGAAAGGAGCATTAGCTGGATAGAGATGCTGTCCAGGGACTAAAAGTAGGAAAATCTGTTTGTTAGTAATCATTTGGACTAGAGTGAAATGCGGATATGGCAGTTGTTGATGACCAGTTTCCAAGCTCTTGTTTGGATGGCTTTTCATATCAATTTGATAAGTAGTCTGAAATCACTAACATGAAATTGAGTGAGTAGTGCTAAACCTAGAAAGGGAAATAAAACCAAATGCACTTCACAGCACTATCAGACAGCGTGGAAAAGAAACGAACGCTGCAAAGGCAGCTGTGGAGGCTGTGAAAAGATACTGTGATTTTTTTCAAGTGTAAGGATTGTTGGGCTTACCTGTGTATTCTGATGTAGCCCCATCAACTGAAGATTTTTAAGCACAGGTTAGACAAAGCTTTCTTTTTTTCAGAAGTGCAAAAGTTGCATTTAATCCTGCCTCAGAGGAAGGACATGAGCTGGGTGGTGCTGGCCCACAAGTAGTTGATGTAATTAATATATTTTTTTCCCCCTAGTTTCCAACTAAAAAAAAATAATCATAGAATCATAGAATGGTCAGAGTTGGAAGGGACCTTAAAGATCATCCAGTTCCAACCCCCCTGCCCTGGGCAGGGACACCTCTCCCTAGAGCAGGTTGCTCCAAGCCCCATCCAGCCTGGCCTTAAACACTTCCAGGGATGGGGCATCAACAACTTCCCTGGGCAACCTGTTCCAGTGCCTCACCACCCTCACAGGAAAGAACTTCTTCCTAATATCTCATCTAATTCTCCCCTCTTCCAATTTAAAACTATTACCCCTCATCCTGTCACTAGACTTCCTGACGAAGAGTCCCTCCCCAGCTCTCCTGGAGCTCCCTTCAGATCCTGGAAGGCTGCTCTCAGGTCTCCCTGGAGCCTTCTCTTCTCCAAGGTGAACAGTCCCAGCTCTCTCAGCCTGTCCTCATAGGAGAGGTGCTCCAGCCCTCTGATCATCTTGGTGGCCCTGCGCTGGACCTGTTCCAACAATTCCATGTCCTTTCTATGCTGAGGACTCCAGAGCTGGACACAGGACTCGAACTGTCACTTGAACCATCGAATCATCACTCGAATCACCTCGAATCATCCCTTGAACTGTTTAGCCTGCCCAGCATGGCATCGTTTAATTCTAAGGGAGAGTGATAAAAAGCTCTGTGGGGTTGCCCAAAAGCAGAAGTAAATGAAAACAGTAAGTTAAGCCATCAAGGAAGCCAGTACAGTGGCAGATAAATACTGCCATCAAAACCTTGGGGTTTGCTTCTGGGGTTTACACCTTGCAAAGCTGCAGCTGGCACCATCTTCACAGCAGCCTGTAGCTGGTACAGCTGTGGCTTGTTCCTTTCAGCATCACATCTGCATAATGCTCACGCTGATGGCTGATGCTCATTTGTTCTGTTTCCTTCCTCTTCCACTTAGAAACTGCTTCCCAAAACAGACGGCAGCCCAGGTGACCCTCAGAGCTATTTCCACCCATTTTGACGGCACCAGCTCTTCCTCCTTGAAGAACATTTACTTCCTGCTCTTCGACAGTGAAAGTATTGGCATCTACGTGCAAGAAATGGCCAAGCTAGACACCAAGTAGCAACGGCAGCCAAATGAAACTTTATTTTTCAACAAAGTTGAGTAGCATTAAAAGCATTAGAGGTGGGTTTTATTTTTTCAATGTGCTGAGGAGGGGGAGTGGTAGTAGTGTGATGTGTTGTGACTTGATGAAGAGCTGTGACTAGAGATGAAATGGGTTTAGTCCGATTTCTTCATGCTATCAGCATCCTCTAGCCCTTTGTATCACCTTAAGCAACTGGGTTACCATCTCTTTTCAGGAATTTGTTTAGTGTCCCTTGTTACTTTAGTTTAGAATTTTTTAAAGAGTAACCTCATTTTAGATTTGTAGTGATGAATTTTTCACACACAGACACACACACACACACACTTTAAAGAAAGCTCTTAAAAATGTTCTGCTTGCTTTTCCCCTCCTGTGAGGGCAGATTGTAAACTTCTGCCTCCGGCCCCCAGAGAGGGTAAAAGGATTTTAGAAGTGATGCATGAGGAGTTTCTGTTTTGCTTTTAACTCACAATAATCTCTGCAATTACCGAAAAATATTTCATGGTGATTTTGTTTGTTTTATAAGAAAAAAAGAAAAAGATGTGTCAAGTGTGGTTATTGTTAGAAGCCCTACTTTTGCTCTGGGAATTTCTTATCTTAAAACAAAACAAACAAAAAAAAGAAACAAAACAAAAAAAAAAAGACAATTGAACACCATCTGTAATTAGGTGCTTGCTGTGTCACACTTGGCACTACAGGTTAGTGGGTGTTATAAGTGGCATAGTGAAAGCTGCATTATATTCTGTTGAGTTCCAGGATTACTGGAGCCTCTCCAAGGCTCTTTAGGCAGGCTTTCCCCAGGTGGCACTGCCAGCCACTCTTCCTGCATTCTGCAGAGCAATTAGGAAGAGGTGGGTACTTTTTAGAAGAGCAAGGGAAAGCCAGGGGGAAAAAAAAACCCAAACCAACCACATAACAAACAAACCAGAGAGATTTTGAAAACCACAGTGTTTATTGTTACAAATCAAGGTAAAGCAAGTTTCTTGCTCAGGGCTATCTCAACAGGGAATCAAAACAAACAATTCCTTCCCTGTGTTTTTATCATGAGAACTTCTGTGCACTTCATCTGGAAAGTGCCTCCTTGCCCTTCAGAGCAAGGCAGGGCCCTGCTTTAACGCAGCATGCTGACGGGTGGCTTTAGGAGGTGCTGCTGGAGCATCAGCCTGTCCAAGCAATTAAAGTGCACCCTCACCCAGTTGCTGTACTCCTGTAGGTTTGTTACTGGTTCCCTCTTAAGAGGGCATTGTCTGTCCCATTGTCTTCCAGCTCTTGGAGACAAACAGGTCTCTGCTCTTAGCGATGGTCACCAAGAGACGTCCCACGTAGTAACCGTTCACCTGGCCTACTCCATCATTCCTGCCCATCGAAAGCAGGAACGTTAGTGACCCTGCAAAGAAGGTGCAGAGGTTAAAGTGAAGCAGTTTCACAGCTAAATATCAAACCCTGCTACATGTAGGTGTTGCACATCTTCCAAAGCCTCCCTTCTCAAACCCGACCCTCATAAGCACAAGACCCATGTGCTACACGACAAGGAAAGCAGCAGGCCCGAGGGGAACTCCTCACAACTCTTCTTTCTACCATCTGCTCTACCTCTCTCATTAATGGGATTGCTGAAGGATTGGGCTGTGTGTGCTGTAAAACAATCCTGTCCTCCCAGGAGGGAGTCCAAGAGGTAGACAACATGATTTAATTAGAAAATAATGTAAGCAGGCCGGGCAGCCTTTAAAAAGCAAACTGCTGTCTCAGATACCCCCACTCCTACAGAACAGCTTTCAACATAGTCATGGTAAGTATTTACATCGGTTGCTTATTAATGAGACCCATCACCTAGCTAGATTTTTTGAGGCAGTTTGCTTGTTGTATAATTTAAGGGGAGAAAGGAGGAGAAAGCGCAGGGCCACCAAGATGATTAGAGGGCTGGAGCACCTCTCCTATGAGGACAGGCTGAGAGAGCTGGGACTGTTCNCTCCTCCTTCCTAGGATTCAGTTGGACAGTAAGCAATTTAAAGAAAAGGAAACAAGTTTGATGAATAGCAGACACGCACCAGGAGTAGATTTATCAGGAAGACATTAGTGAAGAAAGGATACATCGTATCCATAGACTAACACAGGTGATTAACTTCTACAGTGTCTTTGGCAAGAACTACGATGAAACCTGAGCTATAAGCCAACCCCAATCGTGGGTTCCCTCACCTCTAATTAGTGTCCCATGCAAGTCTTGAGGTGTATCCCTGCAGAAAAGCAGCCCAACAGCCAAGGCCTGCTGCCAGGAGATTACCTTACCTGGTTCGTAGGTTTTAAGAGGCTTATGTGTCAGGCTGTTGATGATGTTTGTCACCGCGACGTTGGCATGGAGCCCAGCATGGTAGGCCATCTTTGGCTCTTTCAGATCTGCGCAGTCCCCGATGGCATAAACGTTCTCACAGCCTTCCACCTGGAGATGCTTGGTAACTTTCAATGCACCGTTACTTGCCATTTTGTCCCCTGGTTTGCCAAACAGTAAGTTATCAGAAGGAGCTTCATGTTGCTCGTTGTGGCCCAAGACCCCAAAATGCTGATGATGTTATCGAACGTGTCACTGACAGAGTATTTCCCCCCGTTTTTCCTACATGTTTGGGAAGAGGTGCTTTTTGCCTTGCTGTAGTTAATTACTGCAATATCATGCAATGAATTATTCTCCTGATATTTCAGTAGGAAAGAGCTGCTGGACACAGCCTCAGAATGAGACTGTGTAGTGGTCACGCTGCTCCATAGTTGTGCCAGAACTGAAACTGGGCTGTAAGAGGACTCAGGCTGAAGATGTATCTCGAAATAACTGATCAGCTGAACACCCTGTGACACTGGTAGTTCAGCAGGAATACTGAATGTGCTGAGCCTATTTTTTGGGTCAGAACTCCACAAGCTTATATCCAGGATGAAATCCTGGCCTTGAGAAGCAGAAGTTATCATCAGCTTCTAGGTGTCATCTGCCTCATGCTGAATGAGGCTGAATGAAGACGCTAAGGTTCATTAGAGGCATTAGCAGAAGGAGCTGGAGAAGACAGTTGGCCAGTTGGTATGCAAGTTTCTGAGGGTCACATTTCATAGTTAAGTTTGATTGTTAAGTTAAGTGAAGTTTGGTTGTTAAGGTTGATTCCTAACCTCACAGCACTGAAGTATAAGACATTGAAGAACTCTGTTGCTTCTCCCCACCCAGTGGTTTTTTCCCCACTTACCAAAAGCAGAGGCGTAGGCTGAAGAGTTAATTTTTATCCCCGTGCACAGGACCACCATGTCAACAACCACCTCGGTGCCCTTTTCTGTCCTTACTACTGTGTCCTTCTGGAACTGGTTTGGCGTGAGGTTCTCCTCCTTGCTCACCCTTTCACCTGTTGGGACAGAGAGAGCCCCAGGTCACAAACCTTTCGGAGGCTGCCGTTTCCAGCTAGCTCACTTGGATCTAGAGAAGTGGGAATTCAAGGGAGCCGTGCTGAGTCAAAAAAAAGTCAGAAAGAGGACGTCAGGAGATGCTTTGGCTCAAGGAAGAGCAGTTTATAAAGAGCTCCAGAGCCTAGACCTTCAGAGGCATCGAAAAGTACGTACTTAGTAAGAGGCGCACTCCTTTTCTGAGGAGAATCTCTTTCACCTCCTGACGGACGCTATCTAGCAGCTCCACGTCAGCTAGTGCAATTTTTGAGTGAATGAGGGTGACCTGTTAGGGACAAAACAGCAAACAGGGAGGGGGATGGACATAGGAATGGGATGGGACTCGCCACGTGCCAGGCGAGAGCAGCTATAGCTCCCTTCCTTCCAGCCTGCTCAATACCCAAGGAGAGTGAGGCAGTGAAAGGCTGCCAGTGCCACTGATTGCTGGTGACAGGCTATGGGATGCCCTCAGAAGAGGAGGCAGCAGGGGCCAAGGCTGTCATTGCATGGAAACTCCTGATTTGCAGTGTTCACGGGTACCTCCAGCAGGAGCATCACAGAAGAACAGTCTCAGAAACAGGGATGAAGTTAATTGTAAGTAATATGCTACTACCTCTTTGGCTGGGTACTCTGTTTTGATCTCTGCAGCCATCTCGACTCCAGCAGCACCACCTCCCACTACCAGGATACGCTCAGATTTCTCAATCTTGAAGTAAAGAAGAAATTCATATTACTGTTGTGTGCAGGAAGTCAGACACCTTCAGCCACTCTGTGAACAGACCTTTCTGAGATACAGCACTGGCCCAACAGTAATTAACTGCCTGGTTTGTTAAGAGGAAGCAAGGAATTAGAACCCTGTGTACACTTTTGAGTGTTTCAGGTTTTCCCTTGTGTGGAAAGCTGGTTTTCCCCTGGGGCATACAGGACCACTGTGCTCCTTGTCCTGGCCTGTCCCTGCAGGCACCGTGGTCTCTTGTTCTTAGACACAGATGGCTCCAGATACCCACAGTGGTGTCTGTTCACAAAGGCCTGCAGTGACAGGACGAGGGGCAATGGCTTTAAGTTGGAGAAGAGCTGATTTAGATTGGATATTAGAAACAAGTTCTTCACTATGAGGGTGGTGGAACACTGGGACAGGTTGCCCAGCGAGGTGGTTGAGGCCCCTTCCCTGGAGATGTTCAAGGTGAGGCTCCAGGAGGCCCTGGGCAACCTGGGCTAGTTGGGGGTGTCCCTGTGACTGCAGGGAGGTGGGACTAGATGACCTTAGGAGGTCCCTTCCAGCCTGGATGATTCTATGACAGGGGAGCTGAACAAAGGCAGTCAGCTGCTTCATAGCACATAAGTTGATTCCTCACCTCTTCAACCATGTCTTCGTAGGTCTGGATGGCACTTTCCATGTCAATGACTTTGTTGAACTTCCCAGGGAACGGCCCATCGCTGCCTGTTGCAAGAATGAGATGGGAGTAGTAAAGCTCCTAGGAGGGCAGAAGATGGAATAGGATGTTAGACCTCTTAAAAACAGAGCCTGGAATACAGTTGTTGCCTCCTGGGAACTAACCACTTGTTCCCTGCTGACAACTAGGAAAGTACTTGCCACTGTCAGAAGGTGACTTTAGGAAGAGACCTGCTCCAGGTGACACCATCTATCTGCCTTTCTCAGCATCATTCTTGAGGTGAGCTGAGTGCTTTGAAAAAGGTACCATAAGCTCAAAGGAAATAACCTGGTATTTCTGCCATCACAGCTGGCTCCAGAGATTAACTCTCCTTCACCTTCTTCTGATCAGAGGTGAGATCCTCTTGCTGACAAGTTATCAGAGCTGCTGCCCTTGTTTCTTTCCTGCAGTTAGATAAGGATCTGAGCTCCAGGCTTAATTGTTGAGCTCTAAATCCAGCTCTAAGAATAAAAGCCCATCTGAGCACTTGTTGAGGTGTGGCATTTACTGCACACCCACATCCCAACAGGGCTTCAGGCCCCTTGGCTGGGCTACAGGGGCACCTTTGGAGGGAGCTACCAAGATCTCTGGGATGATTAAATGCTCCAGTCTTTCCCCTTGGTTTTAGAGGAGATGGTTGGAGAGGCTGCTTCTCTCTGGCATGGAAGCCAGCCATCAGTTCTGTTCCTCTCTCCCTCCTAGAGTTACAGGGCTGGTGTTGAGCAGGAGCATCTGTGAAACTGCCCACATGTGGCAGAAACCTAGAGGAAAGCCATCACTGCCTTCCCAGAGGACTTGGGTTGTGGCTTTTTTGGGAACAACTGTTGTGTGTGTGAACTCTGAGCTCAGGGACACTGGAGAGGTCAGGGTTTGTGTGCTCAGCTGACCTGCGCTGTAGGAGATGTGGTGGCATTTGCCACAACGGAACAGCATTCCCAGCTCTCCTCCAATTCCAGGGCAAAAGTCCAGGTTGTTTTCCCCAGAGCGGGATTCTGTCCTGTACATGCACGCCCCCTCCTCTGGCAGGTGAGAGTGACACTGCTCTTCCTGCTCAGCTGCACATGTTCTGTAGGTGCTCTGTGCTCCTGCTTATCTCACTCTTCCCCCCACCCCATCCAAGAAGACTCCAAGCACGGACAACAGCCTGAAACCTAAATTCCAAGTCACTTCTCCAACCAGACATCACCAGTCAAAGCCAAGACGGCCTAGATTTGGAGGACTGTGTTCTCACGGGTGAGACGTGGCTGAAGAAACCCCCTGAGGAGGAGATTCACAGCACACCCTGCTGAAGGTGTTACGGGTGATCCCCTAAGTCAGCCGAGGCTGTTCTGTCACCCACCTCACCATCACTGAGCAGGACTTGTTGCCTCCCAGGGTCTATGCCAACAACCTTGCCTTGTCGGAAGCTGTCCCCAAAGGTGACAGAGTAGGAGATGAAAGTCTTCTTGGCAAATCCTGTGGGGAGAGAACAGGGAAGACATCTCCCTCTGGGGAGGCTAACAACCCCCTCTCCCCATCCTTGCTCAGACAAAAGCATTGTATGCACCCGGGGCCACAGGCTGGGCGTTACCTCTGCCCAGCAGTGACCTGCAGGACCTTTGCCTTGGATGTGGTGACAAGATCAGCTCCTCAGAGGCCAGGTGACAACCTCGGCTGGAGTGCTTCATCTGCTCCCCATACAGAATCTCCCAGACTGGTTTCCCAGTAAGTGCTCTGCTGTGGTCTGGGGCATTTCAGGCAGGATGTCAGGAGGCTTTTTGTCACATTACCTGCCTTTCAGACAGCTCTTTGATGCTTGTTCCTAATTTTGAACATGAGATTGTCCCCCAAAATCCCTAGCGCCTGGTTATCCTGGTCTCCAAAGGGAGATCCCAGACATGCCTCAGCACCTCATCCACGGAATTTTACCATCCAGGGGAGATCCCAGGCGTGTCTAAGCATCTCACCGACACAATTTAACCATCCAGGGGAGGTCCCAAACATGTCTAAACATCTCACCAACTGGATTTTACCATCCAGGGGAGATCCCAGGCATGCCTGAGCATCTCACCGACCCAAGGACCTCCCTGCTCAGCTGTTTGACACTGCAAGTGCCAGATACAGAGAGACCTTCATCCACCTCTTCCATCTACTGCTGGTTTTAGCTTAGTCACCTTCTAAACTCCCAAAATAATAATAATAATAATAATTAAAAAAGGGAATCACCCGAGCAGCTTTCGCTCAGTTTTTCCCAGCAGACGGACAATTCCCTTACACATCACCCCCTCCCAAGAGCCAAGGATTTGTTTTCCAGGCAGGAAATAGGTTTTCCACCATCCTTGGGGCGGAGGAGGCGCTTTCTGCGACCCATCCCTCCTTACTCCCCGAGTACCCCCGAGCTGCTGCGACCACCGGGACCCACCTCGGGGGGTGATGGAGAGGGGGAAACGGTGGGGAGGGGGGGAAAATCGGTGGGGATAAACCAGCCGAGCCCTTACCCCTCTGCACGGCGGCGCGGAGGGCGGCCACGTTGTGATGGAAAGCATCTCTGGCGTCCACCAGCAGGAAGGGGACGGCCCAGGATTTGAGGAGGCTGGCGGCCGCCGTGCCACCGAAACCTCCCCCGACCACCACTACCCGTACGGAGTCATCCAGGGACAGGCGGGACCCCATCCTGGTGGGATATGGTGGGATGGGATGGGTTCGGGTGGCAGCGCTGGTGTCGCTCTGCGCAGCCTCCGCCCTCCCTCCGCCTCTTTCCGCGGCGGGAGGAGCCACCTTCGCCGGCTGGTGATAAAGTTCTTCCCAGCCTTAAAGCCGCAGGGAGGAGTTGGCTTTCTCAGGGTTTTGGACCCAACTTGGCAGATCTTGGCTCTACCTGGCACGGCAGGGCTCCCTGCCAGGGCGCAGAGTCCCAAGTACAGAAGATTTCCCTTTTCACGGGATCAGGGAGTCGTCAGAGTTGGAAGGGATCATCTAGATCCAGAGATCATCTAGTCCAGCTCCCCTGCTAAAGCTGGGTTGCCCAGAGCACATCACTCAAGACTCTCTCTTCTCATAGTATTTTATTTTTTTCTGGGAGTCCTCCTTGCCCTCTACAACTCCCTGAAAGGACCTTGTAGGGAGGTGGGTGCTGGCTTCTTCTCCCAAGGGAATAACGATAGGAGCAGAGGGAATGGTCTGAAGCTGCAGCAGGGGAGGTTCAGATGAGATATTAGGAAGAATGACTTCACTGAGGGTGGTCAGGCACTGGAACAGCCTGCCCAGGGAGGTGGTGGAGTCCCCATCCCTGGAGGTATTTAAGAAACATGTAGATGTGGCACTTCAAGGCATGCATAGAGGCCAAGATTGTTGGGTTGGGTCATTTGTTTTGTGGGGTTTGGGTTTTTGTGGGTGTTTTTTTGTTTGTTTGTGGGGTTTTTTTTGTATGTGTGTGCGGTTGGACCCAATGAGCTCAGAGGTTCCTTCCAACCATGAAAATTTTGTAATTCTGTGATTCTGTGACTGCATCCAGGCGAGTCTTGAAAAGTTCCAGAGAAGGGAGACTCCACACCCTCCCTGGGCAGCCTGTTCCAGGGCTCTCAGAAGTTCTTCCTTGAATTTGAATGGAGTTTCCCGTGTCCCAGCTTGTGCCCGTTACCCCTCGTCCTGTCACTGGGAACCACTGAGAAGAGTCCAGCTCCATCCTCCTTCAACCCACCCTTCAGATGATTCTGAGCATAACCTTCCTTAGGTCCTGCACACGAGAAGAAGACTAAAGATCCTACAGACCCAGGAAGGGTTGTGTTTTAAGGGTGATGGTAAACACCAGGAGACCAGGGGAACTGCTCCAGCTGAGGACACCAGCTGCAGCCTGGCAGCGGGTGAGGATGCTGTGTGAGACAAGAGGCTCTGCTGATGCTGAGGATGTGCGGTCAGCCCTGCCAAACCCCAGCATTAAAATGTCATGAGCTCATCTTCTTTTTTTTAAAAAAACAACAAAACCACCAACCACAAACAAAATAGGAGGTGGTTTTGTACAGTTTTGTTGTGTTCTGGAAAGTTCACGAGCCTCAGGCTTTGCCTGCCCACCTTGGCTTGTCCTTTGGCAGCTACCAGCGTTGGCTAAACATGTTTTAGTTTGATGCCCCCCTTTTTGGGGAGCAGCTGGGGGCTGGCAGCAGAGGGGTTCAGTGCTCCTCCCCTTGCTGGGAGACTTTATCTTTCACAGCCCTTGGCTCTGTGGCTTAGGGGGGTGCTGTTAGGAACCCCACAACCCAGTGGAGACTGCGGGCTGGGGTGAACAACACAGCCAGAGGATGCTCCCTTCTCCAGGAGAAACAGCTACCTCAGAGAGATGGACCTGCTCTGAGTGAAAAGGAGCCCGGAGAGGGCTGTGCAAGAGGGACAGAGGGAAGATGAGCCCAGCATCATGGTGATGGAGACCAGTGGGATGTCAAGAGGAGCAGGAAAGGGCTGAGAAGGCAGCGAAGAACCTCCCTGGAGAAGGGGAGAAGGGGGTTTACAGCAAAAAGGACATCCAGATCGTGTTCTTCCGCAGCACGGAAATTACCCTGAAGACTTTAGGCTCCTGTGGCATTCCAGATAAATATAGCTGCTGGCCCTGTGGATAAATATAGCTGCTGTGCACACTGTGGCCTTGTGAGCTGGCAGAGCTGCCCCTGCGCTCCCCTTCCCACGCCCATTTGAAGGCTCCCTCTGCTCCCCATTGCTCCTTCGGGAATGCCACCCGCTGCCAAAGCCCCTTCTCAGCAGGGTCCTGAGCCCCCAGCCTCCTGGTGGGAGACGGATGGAGAAGTTATTTGGTGGTTTTTATTTTTCCCCAGGAAAAGCAGGGCCTGGGTGCAGGATTGCCACCAGAGGGTGCAGCAGTCTCGGCTGTGGGGACGTGGGACACGAGTGTCCAAGTCCAGAGTGTGGCAGCAGACACCTTCCCCTCTGTCACAGGAGGAACACGGGGGTAAGAAGGGCAAGAAGGGTGACAAAGGGGTGGAAAGCATTGGGGGGGGTTCTGCTCTACACAGAGAGTCTTCTTCAGCTGGGAAGAGAGCTGAGAGAGGAATCACAGAGTTTTCATGGTTGGAAGGAACCTCTGAGATCATTGGGTCCCACCATACACACACCAAAAAACCCCCCACAAACAAACAAACAAACAAACACAAAAACTCCCACAAAACCCCAAACCCCACAAAACAAATGCCCCAACCCAACAATCTTGGCCACTAGAACATGCCCTGAAGTGCCACATCTACATGTTTCTTAGATACCTCCAGGGATGGTGACTCCACCACCTCACTGGGCAGGCTGTTCCAGTGCCTGACCACCCTCTCAGGGAAGTCATTCTTCCTCAAACATAATCTGAATGTCCCCTGCTGCAACTTCAGACCATTTCCTCTGCTCCTGTCATTATTCCCTTGGGAGAAGAGGCCAGCACCCACCTCCCTACAAGGTCCTTTCAGGGAGCTGTAGAGGGCAAGGAGGTCACCCCTCAGTCTCCTCTAAACTAAACATGTCCAGTTCCCTCAGCCTCTCCTCATATGACTTATTCTCCAGACCCCTCACCAGCTTGGTAGCTTTCCTCTGGATGTGTTCCAGCACTTCCATGTCCTTCATACAGTGAGGGGCCTAGAACTGAACACAATGCTTGAGGTGAGGCCCTCAAGGAGGGATGGAACAACCAACAGTAAAGCCAGGAGGAGGGGAAGGTCCTACCAAGGAACCCACGAGCTCAGCTGAAGTAAGCCAGGGGCAGGTTTGTGCTTCTCCTTATACAGGACTCAGCTGGAGGATACTAAAACCTCCAGTGAGGGGGAAAAAAATTTTGATTAATCCAGGGAAAAGATATTCTCCAGATCTGCTAAACACAGAGGCACCCATTCTGAGCAGGAAATCAGGGAGCTACAGATGTCCAGAGGTTGGGAAGTATCCCCAGGGTAGCAGTGCTCCAGGTCTGCTCCCTGGCCTCTCTCCTGGTACCTCTGTGGGCACTGATCTGTGGAGGAGGCTGCTGGAATAGCCTGGCCACGGCCAGGAGAGGATAATTCCGTGCAAAATTCGGAAGCAAAAAAGGAGACAAATGCGTCTTGCTTTCTTAGAAGATGAACTCAGCAACTGAAAATCCGATTTAAGCTCTGCCCTCACATTCCATGGATGGGTTTGCTCTGCACCGGGCGTGTGTGAACCCATCCCCTTCCCGGCAGGGCTGGCCTCACCTGCAGAGCTCCTCCAGCATTTCAGCCCTCAAAGCTGGCTCAAAGGCCCAAAGGCAAAAACGATGGAGGAGGCTGAGGATGAATCGCCGCTCCCCATTGCCCTTCCCTCACACCTCCATGCCCAACTCCAGCTTTTTTGTGGGATTTTTTTGGCTTTTCATGCCAGAGGTTTGCATGTGTTTCACAGCACATACCCACTGCTGGGAAAAAATTGATGATTTCAAGAGTATTCCCCTATTTGTGGAGTTTTTCCCCTTGGGGTATGTTTGCACCTGACCTGCCACAAAGAACAAGCTCTTGTTCCTGCCCTGACTCTGCTGCTCACACGGTGAATGCCTTCATCCTGCCTCCGAGCGTTGTTCCCAAGCAGTGAGGGCTATCATCGGGTAAATCCAACCAGATCGGTGCCGCCTTTCATAAAAATAAAAAAGGGTAAAAAACTCACTTCTGGGCCAGTGAGTTGGAGATGCACCAACAGGCAAGACAAGGTCAGTGGCAAAAACAGCACCCAAAGCAAACAGGGGAGGTAAAAGGAGCCTTTGTGAAAACCTCGCACCCAGCTCCAGGCAAACGGGAAGAAACTCCGGATGCTCAAACCTGTGGTTGGAGGGAGCCTTCTGTGTCCAGGTGCCCGCTCAGCACTGGCAAATGTGTTGTTTGGACGATATTTCTCTGGCCAAGGACCACAAACAGAAGCTGTAGTAAGAGCTGGTCAGCTTCAGAGGGGGTTCTGTCTCCTGCCGGTGATGTGTGTGGCAGGAGCAGGTGGGGAGGCTGGGGGCAGTGATCTGCCTCCCTCTGGGCTCCCTGGCTTTTTCCTGCACCATGGACCATGTGCGCCCTGTGGGATGGCAGGAAGCCAGCGGGAAGGAAGAGGCATAGGTAGGGAAGGGGCTTTGGCAGGATGCTCCTGTCCCACCTCTGCAGCTCTGAGACCCCAGGCAGGCAGTGTGGGTAACTCCTGCATCCTCCCTTCATCAGGTTCAGTGCAACATAGAAACATGTCCTCAACATAGAAAGGACATGGAACTGTTGGAACAGGTCCAGAAGACGTTCAGAGGGCTGGAGCACCTCTCCTGTGAAGACAGGCTGAGAGAGCTGGGGCTGNCAGCCACAGCCAACAGACATCTCTCTGAGTATGATAAATCCAGGGATGGGTACGGCTGTGCTGCATGGGAAGACCTTCGGATGTCCAGCCTGCTCTGGGTGAACCTGCTGTGGTTGGACCAGATGACCTACGAAGGTTTCTTCCAACCCCTACCATTCTGGGATTCTGTAATTTTCCTCCCGGGGCAGCCTGAAGGCCCCCATCCTTGCCCTGCCCCTTCTGGAAGGGTCCAGTTTGTCCCCCTGCTGACAATGTCTGTGCCGTAAAACCAAAGGAGAGCTCTCCCAGCTGCAGTGCGGGAGGGAAAAATGTCTGCCTCAAACCCAGAAAATAAACAGATGATTCTGGACATGAACCTCTCCAGAAGAGTCCAGCAGAGGGCCACGGAGATGCTCAGAGGGCTGGAGCAGCTCCCTGTGAGGACAGGCTGGGAGAGCTGGGGCTGTTCAGCCTGGAGAAGAGAAGGCTCCCGGGAGACCTTAGAGCAGCCTTCCAGGATCTGAAGGGAGCTCCAGGAGAACTGGAGAGGGACTCTTGGTCAGGNCTTAACATCATCAAACTTGCTGCAGGGTAATCGCTCTCAAGCAGACAGGGGCTGCTCTCCTGGCTGGCAGCTCTTGCTGCAAAACCCAAGGGTGAGTGCCCTCATCCTCTTCTTCATCAGCACCTCACACACCATGTCCCCTCTGCCCGCAGATGGTGCCTGCAACAGCTTCCTGCGTCACTGCAGCCTCCAGCCACACAGCCTGGGGCTGCACTTCAGGGAAAAGGTATGTTTGTGTCTTCTGGAGGTGAGGTGAGAGGTTGCTCCCTGCTGGCTGAACCACTTCACCCAGCCTCGACACCTGCCTGGGCTCCCCTTTTGATCTGGTCACCCCTCTGTGCCTCAGGGATCTCAGCTGGCAGGAATCCGGTCAGTCCAGAGCAAAGAATTGCCTGGAAAAAACAGTTCAGACCAGTTCCTTGGCCGTTTTTAAACATTAACACTAGCTGGAATACACCTTATAAATAAAATCTACTTTTAGCAAAAAAAAAAAAATAAAAAAAATCAATAAGGACCCATTTTATTTATTCTCTCCCCCAACAAACCTCATTTTCCACTTCCAGTGGCATCAGCTTGAGGACACCAGCTGGTGGCCACTTCCCATAAACCACAGCACCAAAGTCACCTTATTTTTGGCTGGGCTGGACCAGCTGGTCCGTGTGTGTGTAGAGGCAGGGCCTGCGTCCGTGCCAGCCCATACCCTGGTCACGGGTCCCACCCAGAAAAGGGGTTCAGGAGAACCCCCAAGATGAAGTGCAATGGTCTCTGAGATTTGGCTGGTCTTTATATCCTAAAGAAGATCCAGAGGGAGCTGGTAGTGAGGGTCTGCTCTGTCCTGGGGCTCTGCCACCAGACTGTTTTCCTTGTTCCTGGGATTGACGGCAGCTCCAGACCCAGGTGCACCCCAGCTCCTCTTCCTCAGCATGATGCAGCCGGGCACCCCAGCGCGGGGTGAGCACGGGTAGAACCAGTTCTCTCCTTCCCCCAGCTTGGATTTCCACACACTGGGATTTTTCCCTCTATCCCTCCAGAGCCCAGCGCCTGGCAGCCGTTAGGAATTCTATGGAAACACTGTTTTTGTGGGAATTTGTTCATTCTTGTGCTGTGTGACCCAGGCAGGTGCAATGAGGAGCTTGACCAGCTTTTATCCCGCTTAGCCGGCTGCTTGTAAGGCTTGCAAAGACCTCTCTGGTGAGGTTTGGTGGTGAGGTGGCACCTTTCTCATACAGGACCAACAAGGAGAAGGGTTTGGAGGTGTTAATCCTTGTAGGTGGTGGTGGAGAAGCACCACCAGAAGGATGCCAGCGGTTGGGGTTTCCTTCAGCGAAGGAAGGGAGAGGGTTTGTGCAATCTCCTTTCCTCTTGGGACAGGTTTCGAGAAAGAACAGCTTTCACCCCCGAATCCTGGGGAGTTTTCTCTCCCCTGTCCCCCAAGAGTTTGCTAGAGTGAAAGCACAGCATATAATAAAACTGTGTCCTTAAAAGAAAAAAAAATCAGTCTCGTAGACAGGCAGCCTTTGTCCCAAGGTGTAATTACAGGATAAATATGGGATGCAGACCAAGAAATGCGGTCTGGTCAGGCATGCAGCCTCTTAAAAAAACACAACAGAAAACAAGGCTGTCATTTAATGCTGAAATGTCCACGTGTGCTGCAGCCCCTGGCCCTCGCTGGTCCCCCCATAGAGCCAGGGTCCGGGCAATGGAGCCGGAGCCGTGCACCAGCTCCCTGCGGGAACAGCACTGAGCATCCCCAAGGAAAGAAGGGCAAGGGTTGGATCCAGCCTCCAGCAGGGCTGGGTGAGGGCAGGCGGCTGCCTGGGCCGTGGGTTTCCCTCCAGCCCTGCTGCAGAAATCCCATCTGATGGCTCCGCGAGGGCACACGGGGGATTAGCTCGTTGGATCCCATTAAACGGAGCTGGAGCAAGCAAGGACGAGGGGATGGGGGGTCAGGAGAACTGGTGGAGCAGCCACGACTTCTGAGGTTTGGGACAAACCTTGTGCCAAGCTGGAAAAATGCCTTTATTTATGTGTTTCTGTGGGCCAGCCTGATGGCTTGGCTTCATGGGCTGGCAGACATCCTCTGCGCCAGCTGCTGGTAGCAGTTTGCCACCTCGGCCAGGCATTAAACAGCACGGTGTCTGAGGTGGCATTGCAGAGACCTGCCTGCCTCCGTGTCTGTCACACTCGGTGGGCATCAGCATCTCCTGATTCCAGCAAGAAATGCCCCTCCAGGGCAAGCCCAGCTATGCCAGCATGGCCCCAGCGAGCCCCCAGTGTCCTGGAGAACAGCAGGGTGTACCTGCCGTCCAAAGTCAAGTCTGGATTAGGCTGGCAGAGGAGGAAAGTATTAACCAGAAAGGTCCCATTTAGAGGGGAACAGGGCATACAGAATTTATTAAAGCTCTCACTGGTGCTACAGCATCTCCCCTCACCTGCAATAACCCCCAGGAGAAGTGGCTTCACCTGCTTGCCCTGCCCCACCAGGCCCCTGAGCTCTGGGCTGCTTGCTGAAAATGCCTCTCTGGTGATGCTGCTCTGCTCTCAATAAGTATCACCCCAACCTGCCTGATTTCCCCCCAAAATGCAGCTGGGGCAGGCTGAGGAGGTGAGCTGGGGGCAGCACGGCTCTGGGCACTGGTCTCCGTAAGGAAGGGATGGGCTTGGGCTGGGGAAGCACGGGGTGGGAGTGTGTATATAATGGGGTTCTTCTATTTCTTTGCTTGTTTTAAAGCAAACTTGATTCTTTTGGGAGGTGCTTTGTGTTCTGAAAGCTTGAATCCCTTGAAAAGAGGATGAGGTTGGAGGTATTTTTCCACACTGGTGTGGATGGAGGAAGGGTGAAGCTGCATCCATTGCCTAAACACAGCTACATCCTTGCTCTTAAGACTTTGCCTCTTGCTGTGATTTTCCCAATGTGTGTTTTTTCTCCCAAATCCACACCTTTCCTCCTATAGGGAAGGACCAGAGCAAGGCCTGGGAGCAGCCAGGGCACAGTGAGCAGGAGGTGACAAACCCCAAGACCTTCCCCTCCTTGTCCCCCCCCTTCATGATGGGCACAGAGAGAATTTGGCTGCTTTGGTCTCAAAAGGAGCCTCATGTTCCTCGTGGCTTCCCACCGCTGCGTGGGAGTCACGGCTACACGGCTTTAATGGGAGCAATTAGCCCCGGCGGAAATCTGCATGGGTCGGGGGCACGTTTTCTTTCTATCCCTTGACATTTTTGACGGGATGCTGGAGGGTGGCCAGGAAGGAATGTTCCTGCTTAGTTAGAAATGACGGGCTGGAGCCAGCCGGGGCTGAGGCCGTGCCGGCACGGCGCAGGTGAGAGCAGGTGGTTGTCACCATCCCTTCAACTCAGCACATCTCCCCCTTCCCTCACCCCCTGCGTCTTATCCCCCTTTATTTTCTGTCCCTCCTCACCCCAGACCTCACTTTGCCCAAGCCCTGGGGTTCCTCCATGGGAAGGGGATGCTGGGCATCATTTATAGGGGAGATTTAGATGAGATATTAGGAAGAAATTCTTCACTGTGAGGGTGCTGAGGCACTGGAACAGGTTGCCCAGGGAAGTTGTTGATGCCCCATCCCTGGAAGTGTTCAAGGCCAGGCTGGATGGGGCTTGGAGCAACCTGCTCTAGGGAGAGGTGTCCCTGCCCATGGCAGGGGGGTTGGAACTTGATGATCTTTAAGGTCCCTTCCAACTCTGACCATTCTATGATTCTGATGTCCCCTTCCCGGGGCAGCTCTTTACTCCTCGTGCCACTTTGCAAAACAATTAATTTAAAGTTTTCTTTGCTTGGCAAAAATCAGCCCCATGGGTGCTTTGGCAGCAGCACGAGAGAGGGGTTTGCCTGTCACTGCTGCCGTGGATGTGACCACGTTCTCTCCCCTCCCCCCCTCCTCGTGATGCCTGAGCTCCACGGGATTTTCCCAGCGCGCAGCTGCAGGGTATCCAGCCGACCTCGCTGACCCCACCGCTTTCCCAGCGGGAAGCCTCCCTCCAAACAAAACCCGATTCACTCGGCAATTCCCGGGGCCACTCGCCATGCCGGGAGCTGCATCCGAGATGGGGTGAGGGGCTGGTGGCTTTCCCTCACCCGCCCGCCCTGAGCACATCACCCCACACTGCTCAAGGCAAAGACGGACTCACATTTGCTCCCTCTCCTGGGTCGAGCATCCTGGCTCCAAACCGTGAGGCCAGACGCTCTCTGGGAAGAGGCAGCTGCGCTTGGAAAAAGCCAGGATGGTGGGATGGATGGAAGGATGGATGGATGGAAGGGCAGGCAGGCGCCCGGGGCTCCGCTGTGGCTGCTCCCCGCCGCCCGGCCCCGCGCTCCTCAATGCTGCTTCTGTTCTCCCTCTTGGGTCAAAAAACACGGCTTTTGTGAGCTTGGCCCAGCGGTGGCTCCTCATGGAAGCCCCAGCGTGTTCCTCCCGGCTGCCCTCCGCCGGCAGAAACGCAGCCCAGCTGTGCCCAGCTGCCTGAGTTTTACTTATTTATTTTTGCCTTCAGCCAGCAGCTCTGGCTGGGGAGAAGGGTGTGTGTGTGTGTGTGCAGGGGGGCTGCTGGGTGAGAGGCCCCACACAGCAAGCCCCCTGAAACACCCCATGTCTCTACCGGATGGCTCATCCACCAGAAAAATCTTCCTAGGGTTCCCCCCTTGGCAGGGGACATGCAGGAATACCAAGGAGACAGGAGATGCTTTGGGCTCTGTGCTGTTGTATTTTTGTTTTCAATTTAGTAAGTCTGACGGTCTGCCTGTGTGGGGTGGGTGCAGCCCTGGCACCAGCAATTTTGGAGGTCTAGGGGGTGGTGGGGTGGTGGGTTAGAGCCCATCAGTGCCCGGGGGTTCTCCTGATACCACGTAGGGCATGTAGTGGTCACCAGGTGAGGTCTGACCTCCACCACCCCAAGGCTGGGTCGCTCTGTTTCTTTGCAGAACCTTGTGGTGCTTGGAATTTTGGGCTTAGCTCCTCCATCTGCCTCCCCTTCTTTTTAATAAATAAATAATTTGGCCTGATGACCCTAGTATGCAAGTACACAGGAATAAAAAAAAGGCAAAAATCCCCCAAATCCCCCAACCCCAAAGCAACTTTGAAGAGCACCAGACCACAAAGTCACCTCATTTCATTGCAGCCCAGGTGCCAGCCAGTGCTCCACGGGCGACTCCTGCCCCAGCACGCCTTCAGGGCAGTTCCCAGTCTGTGCTGGTGTATGAAGGCACTAAACCAGTAAGGCCTCTGGGGTCTAAGTCCTTGCTGGTGCTGTGGGGGTCTTGTTCTTGCCTCATCCTAGCTGTGAGGACAACGTGAAGGTGCTCAGCCCCATCATTCTCTGTTCATCCTCTTCTTCCTCGGTGCAGCCCCCAGGATGCAGAGGTGGCCCCAGCACCGAACTCCCTGCCACCCCCTTACCCTTGCCATTTCCCCGTTTCCTGAAGAAATTGTCAGCAGCGGGCTCCGTGGGACCCCGAGGTCGGCTCCACTGGGATGCCCCAGATCCTGGGATGCTGCTTTCTACCCGGCAGCAGCAAGGAGTGTCTCCGGGAGTGCGGACCCCCAGATCTCCTCTGGGTCAGCCGAGAGCACGGCTGCAGCCCCTCCTTCCTCCCCACTGCTGCCGTCCCCCCGCCTCATCCCTACTATTACGTGACCCAGGAGGGCTGTGCCTCCTCCAGCAGGCTGAAGGAGCGGTTGGCCAGGGCAGCGGGGCTGCTGGCCAGCTTGTAGCCAAAGAGGCGCATGGCCGGGGCGCAGGCATCCTGCACCACCTGCGCCAGCTTGAAGGGGATGCTGAAGCGCCACTTCTCGAACTGCTCGGAGGAGTTTTTGCGGGTGGAATAGACGCCGCTGCCATCCCGGGGTGCCTGCGTGTTCTTGCCAATCCACTCCTCCACCTGGGGGGTGAGGGGCAGCCCGGCGAAGCGGTACATCTCCTCTGCCTTCTGCAGGGGTGCCCGTGCCACGTCCTCGTAGCGGACCAGCATGTACCGCCCCCGCAGCCAGCCCGGCCTCCGCAGCCCCAGCTCAGCCGACAGCCGGATGCTCTCACAGTTCCCACGAAGCCGCTGTACCTCCTCCTCATGGAGGGGAGCCTCCCCTTCGGAAGCCCACTTCTTCCAGGTCTCGTACTTGCCGGAGAAGGCCACTATGCGGGAGGCCAGCACGGCCCGGGGGTCCCGCACCAGCTGGATGATGCGCACATCCAGCCGGGGATCCTCCACCAAGGGCTGCAGGAACTCCAGCTGCCGGATACGCACCGTCTTCAGGGCCACGTGCTGCTTGCGCCGGCACGCCTCGGCGGCCAGGGTGATGTTGAGGGGCCCGCAGCGGCGGTTCTTGCAGTGGTACTTCTCAAAGACCTTCTTGGTGTTGGGCGTGCAGACGGGCTCCTCGCAGAGCGAGCGGCTGGAGCCTCGCCGAAACATGAACGGTGTCAGGTGGCCCTCGGGCGCCGGCGAGATGAAGCTCTCCAAGATGTAGAGGTCGCAGAGGAGGAGCTGCTTGAGAACATCCCGGTAGACCAGCGCTGAGCCCACCGCGTTGGCTCCCCCCGGCTCGAAGGTCACCGTCCTCTCGATGTGCCAGAGGGGCTCAAAGAGGTAGAAGATGCTGCCTTGCTGGTTGAAGAACTCCCCCACGAAGGAGGAGCCGGTGCGGGTGGTGGCCATCAGCAGGATGTGCCGCCGTGGCCCAGGGTCCCCTTCACCCACCAGCTGCAGGGTGATGTTGTGCAGATGGGATCTCAGCTGGGAGAAGGCGGCATCCAGCTCTCTCAGGGAGGCCAGGGAGCCGTTCTCAGCCAGCACTGGGCTGGTCTCCGTGCCGTTGGCCTCCGCCAGGGCCTGCGGTGACTGCTTCAGCTTGTCTGACACCCTGCGGGGAGACCCAGCCCAGCATGGAGGNCCTCCCGCCTACCGGGGAGGTGTCCTGGGCTAGCCGCCCGGCATCCTCTGCCCCGCTGGCCCTGCCTGGGGGAAAAAGGAGGGTCAGCGTGGTGGCAGCTCCCTGCAGTCAGGGGAGGGACAAGAAATGACCAACAAGGTCTTGACAAGAGCAGTAGAAAAGGGAAGGAGTCCTCTCTGCTGCTCCCACCCCACCCACAAGTAGCAGCTACCTGAAGCCCCCACCAGCCGCTTCCCAGCCATCCCAAAATACCTGGAATACAGACGTGGGACCCCCTTCCTGCGCCTCCGCCAGCACCCCCTGCCAGCCCTGAAACCCAACCGCCGCCAGCTGCCTGCTCCCCGCCGGCCAAAATCCTGCTGCCGGCAGCAAGGACCTCCCTCCCCGGGTAGGGGAGCAGCTCCTCATCCTGATCTGCACGGCATGGTGGCTCCCAGCCCTCTGGAAAGAGCTACTTTTGGGGACGGATGCAGGCTCCACCAGCCTGGGGACCACGCAGCTTCCGCCTTCCCTCAGCACGGCAGCCACGGAAATGAAACCCAGAGGGCTTCTAGCAACGACTGCGGGCCAGAAAACACCGTCTACCGATGGTGTCCATCCTCCCAACCCCCCTCCGGGGGTGTAAAATTCTCCCAGGAGCTTTTTCCAAGAGCAGCCCAAATGATGGCGCATCCACTCGGGACGCAAAACCCACTGGGAGACTCAGCCAGACGCAGTGCGGGGGGGTGTTCCTTGGAAAAGACCATGCCGTAAGTGGGATGTGGCTGGGATTTTGGGGAAAGCTGCCAGTTGGGACCCCGAGGCAGGTCCCTGGCACCTGTGGATTTACCCATGTGGGGTTCGCAGGCTGCCAGCCCGGTGTCCCCTCTGGCCGTGTGGGTGATGCCGTTCCCTCCTTCCCGCTTTCTTGGCCAGACTTTCGGTGACTCAGGGAAAGTCTATTTAGATTTGGTTTGGCTCCTGCCAGCATGACCCCGGCAGCCCATCCCACCTCTGTTTTGGGGGTGAAGTGCTGGGGGGAGGGAGAGGGAACCCGGCAGAGCCCTCTCCTTTGGGGGTCCCCCGGAGTTTGCCGGAGGGGAGATGCCCCAGCCAAGCCGTGGAGCCCCGGCAGGGTGTGGAGCTGGGAAGCCCTGCCAGGCATTGCGTCACATCCCCAATGCTGCCCATCCAGGGCCAAAAAATGTGCATATTTTGGTGTTGCTCCCCCCCCCAAAATACATGCCCCTCCCCGCTGGGAAGGGGGGGACAGCCTTGGGAGTGTGGTGGGAGGAGAGGGACGTGCCCCATGCCCAGGACAGCATCCCAGCCTGCCCGGTCCCCAACCCTCTCTGCGGGAGGAGCAGGAGTTTCCCAGCTTGAGCAAACCACTGGGCTCCCGGGGCCTGGCTTTGAGCCATCCCCTTCCCAGCAAAAGCTCCCAAAAACAGAGACACCCACGCACCAAGGAAGCTGGTAAGGGGGTGGGATGTAGGGGCTCCAGAGAGCCCTGGTGGCTCCTGAGCTTCTCTGGCACAAGTATGACATCCCCCCTGGCACACGTTTGACATCCCCCCTGGCACACGTAGGGTTGTGTGTGTTTAACAGCCCTGTTAGTTTAGTTTGTCACCACGTCGCTCCTCGGGGACAGGGATGGTGGCAGGGGAAGGTGCCTTTCGCCACGCTGCCCTCCAAGTCATCCTGTCCCCCCTCCCCAGCCTCCTCAGTCCCGCTCGGTGCCCCCATGACGACAGGACTTGTCGGAGTATTTGAGCAACCGAGCGGAGAAATCAAATATACAAACCTCGCGGCGCAGGGTCGTGTCTCTCAGCACCCAGCAGAGCTGCTGGCTTCACTGCTGCTAAAGATTTTGGGGTTTGTGGCATCTTGGGGGGCAGCAGCAGCCATCTGCATCCCTGCCCTCCCCTCCCTGGGGCAGGGGTGACCGTCCCCTCGCTGCCCGGAGCACGCAGGCAGCGGGGGTGGCGTGCAAACAGCTTGCCCTGACAAAATCCCAGGGTAAAGCCAGCCTGAAGATTCCCCCTCGGCTCCCCTTCTCACGTCCCCAGACCACAAACGATGCACAGACCGGGAATTATTCACAGGGATGACACAGAGAGCCATTTCCAGCAGCGCTGGCAAAACCCCCACCCCGTGGGCCCGAGGCAGACAGCGTTCAATAAACTAAACAGCCGGCTGCGAGTGTCCTGCCTGGGGACCCACGGGGTGGCAGCTGGGGCCCTTGCAGGGCTGAGCCGTGGGGCTGGGGGACACACACACACACTCAGGGTGACCCAGTNCACTCCCTACCTGGAGATGAAGTTGTTCTCCTTCTCAATGATGACGAGGCCGACGACGAAGACCAGCAGGACGGCGTACTTGCTCCTCATCTTCAGACAGTGCAGCAGCTCCCGGAAATCCTGGGGCAAAGCGCGACGGATCTCCATGAGGGGGACACACATGGGTCCCTCCCGCCTACCGGGGAGGTGTCCTGGGCTAGCCGCCCGGCATCCTCTGCCCCGCTGGCCCTGCCTGGGGGGATAAGGAGGGTCAGCGTGGTGGCAGCTCCCTGCAGTCAGGGGAGGGACAAGAAATGACCAACAAGGTCTTGACAAGAGCAGTAGAAAAGGGAAGGAGTCCTCTCTGCTGCTCCCACCCCACCCACAAGTAGCAGCTACCTGAAGCCCCCACCAGCCGCTTCCCAGCCATCCCAAAATACCTGGAATACAGACGTGGGACCCCCTTCCTGCGCCTCCGCCAGCACCCCCTGCCAGCCCTGAAACCCAACCGCCGCCAGCTGCCTGCTCCCCGCCGGCCAAAATCCTGCTGCCGGCAGCAAGGACCTCCCTCCCCGGGTAGGGGAGCAGCTCCTCATCCTGATCTGCACGGCATGGTGGCTCCCAGCCCTCTGGAAAGAGCTACTTTTGGGGACGGATGCAGGCTCCACCAGCCTGGGGACCACGCAGCTTCCGCCTTCCCTCAGCACGGCAGCCACGGAAATGAAACCCAGAGGGCTTCTAGCAACGACTGCGGGCCAGAAAACACCGTCTACCGATGGTGTCCATCCTCCCAACCCCCCTCCGGGGGTGTAAAATTCTCCCAGGAGCTTTTTCCAAGAGCAGCCCAAATGATGGCGCATCCACTCGGGACGCAAAACCCACTGGGAGACTCAGCCAGACGCAGTGCGGGGGGGTGTTCCTTGGAAAAGACCATGCCGTAAGTGGGATGTGGCTGGGATTTTGGGGAAAGCTGCCAGTTGGGACCCCGAGGCAGGTCCCTGGCACCTGTGGATTTACCCATGTGGGGTTCGCAGGCTGCCAGCCCGGTGTCCCCTCTGGCCGTGTGGGTGATGCCGTTCCCTCCTTCCCGCTTTCTTGGCCAGACTTTCGGTGACTCAGGGAAAGTCTATTTAGATTTGGTTTGGCTCCTGCCAGCATGACCCCGGCAGCCCATCCCACCTCTGTTTTGGGGGTGAAGTGCTGGGGGGAGGGAGAGGGAACCCGGCAGAGCCCTCTCCTTTGGGGGTCCCCCGGAGTTTGCCGGAGGGGAGATGCCCCAGCCAAGCCGTGGAGCCCCGGCAGGGTGTGGAGCTGGGAAGCCCTGCCAGGCATTGCGTCACATCCCCAATGCTGCCCATCCAGGGCCAAAAAATGTGCATATTTTGGTGTTGCTCCCCCCCCCAAAATACATGCCCCTCCCCGCTGGGAAGGTGGGGAGAGCCTTGGGAGTGTGGTGGGAGGAGAGGGACGTGCCCCATGCCCAGGACAGCATCCCAGCCTGCCCGGTCCCCAACCCTCTCTGCGGGAGGAGCAGGAGTTTCCCAGCTTGAGCAAACCACTGGGCTCCCGGGGCCTGGCTTTGAGCCATCCCCTTCCCAGCAAAAGCTCCCAAAAACAGAGACACCCACGCACCAAGGAAGCTGGTAAGGGGGTGGGATGTAGGGGCTCCAGAGAGCCCTGGTGGCTCCTGAGCTTCTCTGGCACAAGTATGACATCCCCCCTGGCACACGTTTGACATCCCCCCGGGCACACGTAGGGTTGTGTGTGTTTAACAGCCCTGTTAGTTTAGTTTGTCACCACGTCGCTCCTCGGGGACAGGGATGGTGGCAGGGGAAGGTGCCTTTCGCCACGCTGCCCTCCAAGTCATCCTGTCCCCCCTCCCCAGCCTCCTCAGTCCCGCTCGGTGCCCCCGTGACGACAGGACTTGTCGGAGTATTTGAGCAACCGAGCGGAGAAATCAAATATACAAACCTCGCGGCGCAGGGTCGTGTCTCTCAGCACCCAGCAGAGCTGCTGGCTTCACTGCTGCTAAAGATTTTGGGGTTTGTGGCATCTTGGGGGGCAGCAGCAGCCATCTGCATCCCTGCCCTCCCCTCCCTGGGGCAGGGGTGACCGTCCCCTCGCTGCCCGGAGCACGCAGGCAGCGGGGGTGGCGTGCAAACAGCTTGCCCTGACAAAATTCCAGGGTAAAGCCAGCCTAAAGATTCCCCCTCGGCTCCCCTTCTCACGTCCCCAGACCACAAACGATGCACAGACCGGGAATTATTCACAGGGATGACACAGAGAGCCATTTCCAGCAGCGCTGGCAAAACCCCCACCCCGTGGGCCCGAGGCAGACAGCGTTCAATAAACTAAACAGCCGGCTGCGAGTGTCCTGCCTGGGGACCCACGGGGTGGCAGCTGGGGCCCTTGCAGGGCTGAGCCGTGGGGCTGGGGGACACACACACACACTCAGGGTGACCCAGCGAGGCTGCTCGGCATCCCAAAACTCTTCCTCGCTGGGGCCCACGAGGCGCAGCCCGGCCGGGGCAGCGAGAGAGCCACAAGCGTCCCTTTGTGAGCGGGAACAGAGGGGGCTCTGTGCACCCCCAGAGCTCCCCTCCGGCCGCCTGCCGGGGCTCGGGAGGTGCGGGAGGGCGCAGGGATGGCTCCCCGCTGCCGCCAGGAGAGCCACAGGGATGCTGCCACCTCCCACAGCCGCTCCTGGGGGATGCGGGATGCTCACACTGCCCCACCGCTGGGAGCGGACAGACAGACAGACAGACACCACCTCCAGCAGCGTGGCTGGCCAATGCTCCCGTCTTACTCGGCACATCTCGAAGCAAAGCAGAGTAATTTCCACGAGCACCACCCCAAGACGCCCCGGAAAGCAGCACACGTGGCTCCAGCACCGCTCCCTGCCTTTTCCCATCCCTCAGCCTGGAAACGCTCTTCCTTCCAGCTACAATTCCCAGTGCTGGGGTGATAAAAAGGCTCCACAGATTCTTTTGGGAGGTGGTGGGGGCTTTGTTCCCATGCCAAGCTGATTGGGTGGGTATCTGCCCTTACCAGCAAGTTAACCTAACCCTCCCTTAACAGCAGGAAGGACGGACTCAGACGGTCATGGAGATGCCAAAACATTCAAGTCAGCTCCTGGGATGGCTGCTCCCACTGGTGCTGGAGGTGGGCTGAGAAGAGCACCCAGCGTAGCCCCAGGGCAACGATGGGCAAGGCCCAGGGTGAGAGGAAGAAGGGAAGGGAGGCTCTCCTCACCCTTCTGCAGAGCAGTTTTGCAGGACTGCCCTTCTGGGAGAGTCAGTTTTGGGAAAGGGAGGTTCTTTGACAAAGCCTTGGGGCTCTCAGGCCCCTTCTCCAGCTGCCCCTGACACCTATGGGGTGGGATCCAGGAAAGGAAAGCTGCCTGCGGGCTGGTGGGGGAAGCCAGCTGGAGGTGTGACTGGATGAAGTCACATTTTCCTCCGGTGACTCAACAGGCAACGACTGAGCTCCGGGACGAGGAATGGCAGCGAAGCACCTACTTGTAAGCTCCATCCCCTGCCCCAGATCCCTCTGTTCATCCTGCCCCTTGTCTGCCCTCACACATCCCTGCCCGGCTCCCAGGAGAAGGGGTGTGTGGGAGACACGACCTGTGGCAGAGCTCACTGCCCTGGGAGTAATTCCCTCCACGATGCTTTACTTCATCAGATTAAGGGTGGAAACATGAGCCAGCAAAACACAGGGGCTGAACAAGAAAGAGATAAGGCTCAGGAGTGCTTATCTGCTCTCCTTGCTACTCTTTGTCTGCAAATTGGGCGGGGGCGGGGGGAGGGAAAACCAACCCAAACCAACGACCCCAACCCCACCCTGGGCTCCCCTCTGTATTTACTCTATCAACTATTTCCGTTCCCGACTTCCTCCCGAGGCTGGCCTTGGGAACCGTGCCACCCACCCTTCCCTCTTTGCTTTCAGCTCCCAGCCATTCTCATCCTGCCCCTGGTTCTTCTCCAAGGCACCGTGCAAGTGTGGCACCACTTCGGTTTGCCCCCCACCGCCCCTCAGCCACACCTTGCTGCAGCTAAAGAGGCTGCCCGGACAGGTATTTTTTGCTTAAAAACATGTGTATTCAAGATAAATATAGAGGGGAGAGAAAAAAAAAATAGTCACTTCCTATGATGTTTATAAAGTTGCCTAGAATAGCCCCAGCCTTATCAAATCAAAGCCTGGAAACTGCCTGTCAGAGGAGAAAGTTGGGAATGAACAGTGCTTCTGGCTCGGGGAGGGACGGGGCATCAGCACCTCTGGAAGCCCCAGCCCATCCCACCACTGCACAGAGACCCTGGTGTGAACAGGGGCTGTCCCCCCCACCCAGGAAGGGCAGAAACGCTGTCCCCCCCTGGCTTGGACAACCCTCTGAAGACATGGACAGGGGTTTGCTCCTCCAAATGTTTGGTTCTTCAGGTCAAGGCAAGAGCAAAGCTTGTTTCTCATTCCCTCACTCCCATCCCAGCTCTGTCCCTCAGTCCTTCAACCTGCCTTGGCCCTGCCCTCCTCTTCAGTGGGCACCTTGGGCTAAAGGCATCCCTCAGGAGATGAGCCCCACAGGTGAGGAAGAGCACCACCTGCTCTCCAACTCCAGGTGCAAATGGTTATCTTCTGCCTGCTATTTATTACCCCTCCCCAAGAAGGTATGCTGAGTTCTGGGATGACTCATGGTGAAGTCCCTAAAAGTGCTGCTCAGAAGGGATTTAGAGGCTGGTGTTGGGTACAGCAATGCTGCTGACAGGTCTAGCCCAGGATTCAGGGTCAGGATTGCTCTGTGACCTTGGGTGGTGCCCAAAGAGAGGTGTTTTCTCCTCGCCTAGGAGAGGGGAGAGCTGCTGCTGAGTCCCTGGTGAATATGATGGGCCTTTCAGAGATACTAGTGCTGGGCATGAGGATAAAATAACACATTTGCAGGTACACCAGGCTTTGTTACCCTGGTTTGATGAAGACCAGGAGCTAGCAGGGACTGGCTTAGCTATCTAAGAAGCCCAAGACCTTGAAACCAACATGCTGGAACCCATGGATGCCAATGAGGTGAGTTTTACAGCATCACCTGCAGCAAATGCATGTGACTGAGGATGCCAACCTGCTGGGCAGCAAGGAGGTCTGGCCACCAAGATGGGTGAGAGGGCCACCTCCACCAAGCTCACCCCCAAAACCCTACTCTGCTCCCTTTTCACCCTGAGATAGGTGTCTGTAGCCTCCTGGAGTCCTCTGGGAGGGACCAGCTGCCAGTGATCTTCATTGGGGAAGCAATGAATCCCTGTTGCCCTTGGGAAAATACAGACTTTGCCCAGGTCCTGGCAGCACAAGGAGACCAGAGGTGTGAAAATGAGTCCTGCACCCCAGCAACTTGCTTGGTAGGTATGGGAAAAATCCTGCAGTGAAGTCCCTCTGTGTGTGTCGTAAACCACTGATCCATGGAAAAAGAGACACTTTTCCCTAAGGACTGAAGCCAGGCTTGGGTCCCACAGTGCAGAGGAGGTGGGGTATGGGCAGCTCCCCCAAATATGGCTGGGAGCAGCCACCAAAATCCCTGTGGGGGCTGAGCAGGGGGTCTGTTCAGCTCTTCCTTTCCTCCCCCAGGTATCCCCATGCCAGCCAGGTCCCATCTGGGTGCCTGAGGCCTGCAGGGTGCCAGTGGGGTGGCTGTGCCCCAGCTCTGGCAAAAAACCCACTGGCTCTTGGTAGCTGAGAGCCGGCCGAGGGCCAGGGTGCCCCAGAGGCAGGAGGGGAAAGGGTGAGAACAACTTTCCAGCGCTCCCTGCTAGGGGCTGACAGGCCGGATGATGCAACTCCGGGATGGTTGGGAGAAAGTCTCCTTTTTTCGGACCCAAACGTGCCTTGCAGCGACTTTGCCTTGCTGAGATTTGCTTCGGCATTGCAAGCTGGAAGAGCTTGCCCTTATTTCATGTATTATTTCCCCTCGCCCCGAAAGAAAGCTGCTGGGGAGATGGTGTGCCCGGAGAAGACTTTCTCCCCCAGGGCAGGGCGCTGGGATCTCCAGCTGCCCCGCCGGAGGCACCGCATCGCCGCCGCCCGCCCGGTTGCGGGGCTGGAGGGGGAGCCCCGCACGGAGACAAAGGAGCGGTGGAGGCCGGAGGGAGCACAAAGGAGCCGGCGGGGGGATGTAGTCACAACCCCCCTCTAATCTCCCCGGGCCCGATCTCGCTTGCCGGGGGGAAAGCGTAGGGGTGTCGGGGCGTCGGTCCCTCCCCGCAAGCCCAACTTCCCGCAACTCCCCTCCGAGCCGGGAGAGAAAGGCCCGTTTCCCCCCCGCCATCCTCGCCCCCGGGGTTCCCGCTGCCCATATCGCTTCTCCCACTCCCCCCCAGCCACGGTTTTGCGCTCCGTGGTCCGGCTCCCGGTTCCCCTCCGGCTCCAGCGCCGTTGATCCCGGCCGCCGCCGCACCTACCCGGGGGGATCGCTCGCCTGGTCCTGCCGTGCGGGAGGAGGGAGGGCAGCGGGTCCCCTGCTTTTCTTCACGGCGCTGTCATCCTCCCTCCCTCTTTCCCTCCCACCCCTCTTCCCTCCCTCTTTCCTTCCTTCCTTCCTCCCTCCCGGTGCCGGCGCCTGGACGCGGGTCCCGGGGAGGAGCCGGGCAGGGTCCCCCGGGCCAGCCCGCCCACCGCCCCCCGACGCGCCGGGGCTGAAAACGGGGAGTCGCCGGCCCCAGCCTTGGAATTGCTGGAAAGGGTGGGAATAAGGGGGGCTGGGAGCACACAGGCACCCCGGGAAAGTGTCCCACCGTGGCCAAGGCCAGTCCCTTCCCGGGCACCGTGCGTGGTAGGGCTGCTCTCCAGGTTTCTGGCCGAAGTGGGGTCAGACCAGGATGGTCAGGGCTTTCTCCTGCAAAACTCCAAGGACGGAGCCAGCACAACCTCTCCAGGCAGCTTGGACTCATGGGGAAAACGTTTCTCTTTATATCCATCCACTTCGAACTTCTGTTCCAGGTGTCACCCTCCCACCACCTGAGGAACCTGGCTCCGTGACCACCTCGCAGACAAGGGAAGGGTCTGTCTTCTTATCCTTGGCCAAAACTGGCTACAGGGTCAGCACCTTTCTCCCCAAATTACCAAACTCCATTTTCTCCCCGTTGTCTCTCCTACAGGAGCTGTGGGTCAGTTTGCCCCTATGTGGTGGCCAGAAACCAGTGAGCTCTGCTGTTGAGCATGCGTTGGCCGGGACTTAGAGCATCTTACTGGGAGTGGACCAGGACCTTCAGGGCTGTCACTGTCCCCAAGGGTCTGGAGCATTAAATTGTATAGAAGCAGCTCTACTGGCTCATGTGCAGAAATTCATACTGTTCCCTCAGAGCTCTGTAACCTTAGACGCCGAGGAGCTGAAAGACATCTGGCTTCGCAGGCAGAGAAAGATGCAAAAAAGTAGCCCCCATAAAAAGTTTCAGCACTCTTTCACATTCCTGGCATAGCTTTTCTGCTACGCATGTGGCATAGGCAAAAAAAAAATAAATTAAAAAATGCAGGTTTTCTTGGCATTCATGTGTAATGACCTGCATAGCTCGTTAGTGGCTTCCTATTAGTGAAGGTAATGTGTTCGAGTTTGTGTGGAGTGCCAGCACTGCGCATGCAGCAACACTGGGTGTGAGCAAACCTACAGGCATATGTACCTATAGATATGTAAGGACATATCACAGAATCACAGCATGATACGGCATTGGAAGGGACCTCTGGAGATCATCTGATCCAACCCCCCTGCCAAAGCAGGTCCTCCTAGAACAGGTTGCACAGGAACGTGTCCAGGTGGGTTTTGAATGTCTCCAGAGACAGAGACTCCACCACCACTTTGGGCAGCCTGTTCCAGGGCTCTGCCACCCTCAAAGTAAAGAAGTTTCTCCTCATGTTTAGATGGAACTTCTTACGTTCAAGTTAGTGCCTATTTCCTCTTGTCCTGTCACTGAGCACCACTGATAGAAGACTGGCCTCATCTTCACGACACCCACTATTTAAGTACTTATAGGTGTTGTTCATACCCTCCTTGGTCTTCTATTCTCTAGAGTAAAAAAGACCCAAGTCCCTCAGCTTCTCCTCATAAGAGAGCTTCCCCAGGACCCTCATCATCTTTGTACCCTCTGCTGTACCCCCTCCAGCAGTTCCCTGTCCTTCTTGAACTGGGGAGCCCAGAACTGGACCCAGTGCTCCAGATGGGTCCTCAGCAGGGCAGAGCAGAGGGGCAGGATGACCTCCCTCCACCCGCTGGTCACACTCTTCCTGATGCCCCCCAGGATGCCATTGGTCCTCTTGCCCACAAGGGCACATGGGCATCCTGTTGTCCACCAGGATTCCCAGGTCTTTTTCCTCACAGCTGCTCTCCAGCAGGTCACTCCCAACCTGTGCTGGTGGAGGGGGTTCTTCCTCCCCAGGGACAAGACCCTGCCCTTGCCCTGGTTGAATTTCATCAGGTCCGTCTCTGCCCAGCTCTCCAGCCTGTCCAGGTCTCACTGGATGGTGGCACAGCCTTCTGGTGTGTCACCCACTACAACATATTAATGTGGGAGTTGTTGTGGACCTGCTAGGTGTCACTTGGAGGTGCGTGGGGCTGGTGGCACTGTCCCTGTGCAAACATCAGTGTGAGAAAGGCCGTCTGTGATGTTTATGGCGTAACCTTCATCCATCTGTACATCCTTCTGCCTTTTCGGGTTGCAGTGAGCATCCTGCAGCTGCTAACTTTGTGATCCAGCTGCAGAAGGGTGAGGGAACTCCGGGCCACCCCTGCAGCAGCTCCGGCTCCTGCACCATCACCAATGGAGCCGGGGTAAAGGGCAGTGTCTTGTAAACTCTGCCTAAATGAGGCGAACCCAGGGCTTGCAGGATCAGGCCTGTGCAGGCTGTCAGGTTAATCACGTCAAAAAGAGCAGCTCACTCTGGCTGGCCACACACTGCAGGAGTTTTCCGGGGTTTCGGAACACAGCAAAGCATTTTTTTAACTCCTCACTTGTTATTTCAACTGAAACAGAAAATTCTGCCTCAGATTTTGTGGGCAGAGGAGATCTGGGTGAAATTACATCTCTAATATGTAAGTAGCTTTGAGAAGAGGGCAGAGGGAGGTCAGTGGGGAGTGAGACACCCACTCTAGAGTGGTGTGGGTGCCTTTGTAGGATGCCTTTGGGGTGATCCTGGAGGAGTGGGAAGAGTACAGGAGCCTCTACTGTTCAGCCTTGGCTGAAGCCCACCCACCCGAGCCCCAGGTGCACTCCCTGCACACAGACATGGAGCTCAGGATGGAGATCACCTTCCTTCTTCATCAGTAAGGAAAGCTGGCACAGGGAGGAATAAAGTGTCTTCTCCCTGAAGACTGCCAAGAGAGGTGACAGGAGAGGCAGGGAGTTGTGTTTTTTCTGCCCTTCATTAGCCACAGCAACACATTCCCTTCCTCACCCACTCCTCTTGCCCCAGAGAGAAGAGAGACTGTTCTCCTTGCTCCTTGTGTTGCACACGTGTGTGCATGCATATGCCTGTCCTGCAGGAGGAGGCAGGGGAGTGGTCCCCACAATGACATCAGGATCAAGGTGGGGGTGTGTGTCGCTATAGCAACAAGGATGCTCTGGGTTTTCAAGGAATAAAGGCATCTGAGGCTTGTTTTCCATCTTTGGTCCAAGCTGATGATGTGGTGGTGACCAGGTTGGACTGTGATTTCAGTGGGCTTTTCCCTGTTGGAGCCAGGGCAGCATCTGCCTAGAGATTTGCCTGTAGATTAGATGTTGCTGAAGGGACCTGTGTCTCTTCAAGCATCATCCAGTGGTATCTAGCAGCAGGACATGCTGCTGGAGAAGCTGGAAATGGTCTGGAAGCTGTGGTGTAAAGGAACCCTAGTTCTTCTCTGCTTTGTTGCTTCTCCCTGGAGGCGCTTCATGAGTTCATTTCCCAGGAGGTTGTGATGTGGCTTGGAAATGAGAGAAAGCAGAAGGACGCCTGTTGTCCAAGACTGAGATGGAGAAGGTGCCCCAGCTTCATTTCAAGGCTGAATCTGCAGAGACTCATTTCAGATTTATTTCTTGCTCCCAAGGAAGTTGGAAACCTGTTGACAGCCTTCCTTCTGCTTTGATGGCCAGGTACCCTTGGCGCAGTGAGTTGCTTTTTGGCACGTTCCTTGGAGAGGTGATAGTGCGTGGCAAGGAGATGACCTGCAGCTGCAAAGTAAGAGTCAGAAATATTCCAACTGCCTTTCGTGCCATGGCCTTTTGCAAACATGGACATTCTCCAGTGGCCAACAGGAGTTGGGTGCAGTGGTTTCAGAGGACAGAACTGCTCAGGCACCTGCAAATGGCAGGATTCCCCCACTGGGGACAGCAGGGCAGCTGCTGATGTGACCCATGTCAGAAGAAGGTGTCCACCTCCTCTAGCCCTGTAGTTCCTCTAGCAAAAGGGATGGGGAACTTGAAACCACACAAACGCTCACATTGAACTAAAACATGCAACAGAGGTCCTACTGCAGAGCCCAAACTGGACAGCCAAGGTCTGCCTCGGAGGAGGGAGAAGGTTTGTCTCAGTGCTGTGGTGTGGGTGTATCAGCCCCGGAGCTGGGAGCACCCTGTGTGTGGGTGCAAGCACAGCCACCCCAGAGCACTGAGGCTGCCTGTGCCCTGGGGGAAAAGCAGGCAATGCCCCTCTCTGCCCGAAGAGCCCAGTTTTCCAGCTGAGTGCACCATGTCTACTCGTTAGCTATATCTGACCTTCCCAAGGAAAGCCCTCTCGGGTGCTTTAATGACAGCTCTAATGACCCACGGGCTGTGAGTTGATGTGAGGAAGGCATCAGTCTGGAAACCCTGATTTTCTTCCAAGGGTCAGATGCCATTTTCAATCACTGTCCCACCTCTCTTTGGACTTTTCCTCTTGGATGACCTTCCCACGTAAACTTCTTGAGGTTATCTTCATCCTCTCTACCAGAAGGCAGAACTATTAGCTGAAACTTTTCCAGCTCTTTTCTTTATTTTAATTTTTAATGATCTTTTAGTAATCAAACACAAACCCACCTACCAGGAAACCTCTCCCCACCTATCTGAGGAAGTGTTTCACCCTCTTCGCTGCTGGTAGCTCCCATCCTCAAGACTATAAAAGAGCCGTTGAAACGAAGGGTTTCCTTTTGGATGCCCGGGTTCCTGGTGCCACCTGGTGGCAGCACGCTGGTTCCCAGTAATTTGCAAACTGGTACCCAGTTTCCGAGCCGCAGCCCTTCTAGGAGCCCAGTCAAGGGAGCCTTGACTGGAAGTGGGTGCTGCCTCAGCAGCAATTTTGATCTGGGGGGAGATTTGTCTCCCAGGAAGCCGAGCCTCCCGCCTCAGCAGCACATCCTGGCTGCCACTGTGCGTGGAGAAGATGTGTCACCTGGTCCTAAAAGCTGGAGGGGCGAAGTGAGTGTGGCCAGAGCCCACATCTGCTTTTTCAGTTCCTCCTTCCCCCTCACTTTTTCAGATGGAGCCCCCAACTCCCCTGCACAGCCCTTGCCTTCCCCGTGTGTTCCTCTCTTGGCATCTCTGCTGCCACCAGGAACCTCTCTCTTAATTTTAAAGCCTCTCCTTGTTGGCAGAGCCCCCCCAGGGGGATGTTCCAGACCAGGGTGATGGACTTGACACCATGATGGTACATCAGGTTCCCAGGGGAAGATGCTGCCTGCTTTGCCATCCAAGGAGAAAAATCAGTGCCACGAAGTAGAAGAGGCCAGCAAGCCCAAACAGGGCTGGAGGAGACAATGACCAGCAAAGAGCATGGAAAGGGTGATCCATAAACTGGGAAGGTTTGTTGGAGGCTAGGCCTGGCTCCTTAACAACATCTGGGCCTGGGTCCATACAAGAAACTAATTATTTGCAATTATTTCTGCAAGAGTGAGTCTTGCATCAAGCTTCAGGGCTGGGTGATGGGACAGGCAGAGGGATGCTGCCTACCCTCTGCTTTGACTCCACCCCACCGAAATCAGTACAAGGATGCCCACTGGCTGGCACGAGGCCGCTTTTCCCAAAAGACCCAAGAAAGGAGTCACAGAATCACAGGATAATATGGCATTGGGAGGGACCTCTGGAGATCGTCTAGTCCAACCCTCCTGCCAAAGCAGGTCCACCCAGAGCAGGTTGCACAGAAACATGCCCAGGTGGATTTTGAACGCCTCCAGACAGAGACTCCACCACCTCTCTGGGCAGCCTGTTCCAGGGCTCTGCTACCCTCAAAGTAAAGAAGTTCGTCCTCATGTTTAGATGGAACTTCTTATGATCAAGTTGATGCCCATTTCCTCTTGTCCTGTCACTGGGCACCACTGAAAGAAGACTGGCCTCATCTTCTTGACCCTTTAAGTACCGATAGGTGTTGATCAGGTCACCCCTCAGTCTTCTGATCTCCAGACTAAAAAGGCCAAAGTTCCTCAACCCCTTCTCATAAGAGAGATTCTCCAGGCCCCTCATCATCTTTGTAGCCCTCTGCTGTGTCCTCTCCACCAGTTCCCTATCCTTCCCAAACTGGGGAGCCCAGAGCTGGACCCACTGCTCCAGATGGGTCCTCAGCAGGGCAGAGCAGAAGGGCAGGATGACCTCCCTGCACCTGCTGGTCACACTCTTCCTGATGCCCCCCAGGATGCCATTGGTCCTCTTGCCCACAAGGACCCATTGCTGGCTTATGGGCATCCCGTTGTCCACCAGGACTCCCAGGTCTTTTTCCTCAGAGCTGCTCTCCAGCACGTGCTGGTGCACGGGGTTCCTTCTCCCCAAGGGCAGGACCTTGCCCTTGCCCTTGTTGAATCTCATCAGGTTCCTCTCTGCCCAGCTCTCCAGCCTCTCCAGATATCACCGTATGGCAGTACATCCTTCTGATGTGTCCATGGCGAACTGATACTTGGCCAGTGTCTAACCAGTATCCTGGGAACAGCAGCTCACTTGTGTTTGCTTTCCTTGCTGTCCTCTGGAGGCAAACTGCCTCACGGAGCCCCAGCACATCCCGTCATTTGAGCACTCCAGGGAGCTTTTCAGTTGATCTTTCTCTTTTTTTTTTTTTTTTCCCCAAACCCCAGCAGGAATGCTTAGAAAGACTGGACATATTTGGGGTGGGAGNCTCCAGACTAAAAAGGCCAAAGTTCCTCAACCCCTTCTCATAAGAGAGATTCTCCAGGCCCCTCATCATCTTTGTAGCCCTCTGCTGTGTCCTCTCCACCAGTTCCCTATCCTTCCCAAACTGGGGAGCCCAGAGCTGGACCCACTGCTCCAGATGGGTCCTCAGCAGGGCAGAGCAGAAGGGCAGGATGACCTCCCTGCACCTGCTGGTCACACTCTTCCTGATGCACCCCAGGATGCCATTGGTCCTCTTGCCCACAAGGACCCATTGCTGGCTTATGGGCATCCCGTTGTCCACCAGGACTCCCAGGTCTTTTTCCTCAGAGCTGCTCTCCAGCAGGTGCTGGTGCACGGGGTTCTTTCTCCCCAAGGGCAGGATCTTGCCCTTGCCCTTGTTGAATCTCATCAGGTTCCTCTCTGCCCAGCTCTCCAGCCTCTCCAGATACCACCGTATGGCAGTACATCCTTCTGATGTGTCCATGGCGAACTGATACTTGGCCAGTGTCTAACCAGTATCCTGGGAACGGCTGCTCACTTGTGTTTGCTTTCCTTGCTGTCCTCTGGAGGCAAACTGCCTCACGGAGCCCCAGCACATCCCGTCATTTGAGCACTCCAGGGAGCTTTTCAGTTGATCTTTCTCTTTTTTTTTTTTTTTTCCCCCAACCCCAGCAGGAATGCTTAGAACGACTGGACATAATTAGGGTGGGAGCTTGGTGGGAGAGCCAATGTTCATGGTTGACATGCTTTTGAGTTTGACCTCCACACAACCTTCTCTCTCTGACTCCTTCAGCCCCCGCACACAATGTGTGCAAGGTCTTCAACCCGAACTGCTCGGCGTTTTCTGTTCCCTTTTCAATTCTGCTTCTCTAAAAACTGCTGAGGGCGAAATAAAGAAGTTAGTTTATTTTTAATCACGGCAAACACTTTCCAAACCTGCAATGCAAAGATTCACTTTGACGTGACGAGAGCAGCCGAGCCAGGGGGATGTCTGGCGAGGAGAGAGGCTGGCAAAACTTAAAATGGTGACACCAGTAGAAAATATCTCTCATGTCCCCACCCTGGGGACAGCCAGCAAGGCCAGGCTGCTGCTCTCCCAAGTGAGTGGGAGGTGTTGTGCCTTCTGCTGTGGCTTTTCTCTGACATAAGGAAAACAGGAGAGTGAGAAGAGAGTGGGCATCACACACAGACTGCAAGGGTGTTTCTACTGGTGTCACTGGCTTTGGAGCTGCACTGCTGTGAAAAAAAATGCTATCAGGTGCCCCTCAGCATCTTAGTAAGGGCAGCAGCATCCTCAGCTGGGTAAAATCCAGGTCTCCCTGCCCTCTACAAATGTGGAAAACTCCCCATCTCAGCCCCCCTCTCTCCCCACTGCACCATTCAAGGCAGGGAACTCTATTTAGGATCAACCAAATAATGTTCCTTTTGCCTGATGCAAAAGGGAGGGACTGACCCACACCGACAGCGAGCTTTACTTTCTGACCAGCCCGCATACAAAGAGAAACTCCACCAAAAAAAGATATTGAGGTGCTGGGTTGGGTCCAGAGAAGGGCAATGAAGCTGGTGAGGGGTCTGGAGAACAAGTCTCCTGAGGAGAGGCTGAGGGTGCTGGGGGGGTTCANCATTCTATGATTCTGTGATTCTATGGTTCTGTGAAAAAACAGCTGATCATGCTAATCAGCAGCAGTTACTCACTCTGAGCCTTAGAGGGAAAGGAAATGTCTGCAAAACCATGACCTTTCCTGCCTTCTTCCCTCCAAAAGAAGGAAGTGAGAACTGCCTTTTACTGAGAAGTGCTCAGCACCAAGAAAACCCCAAAAGTGACTCAGGTTTTTTGGGCACTGAGCTGTTTGGCCATGTTGCCTGCTGGGTTTTGCTTGGGAAGTTTCCACAGCAGCACAGGTGTTTGCATGGGGATTTGCAAGAATACCCCAAGCTTTCTGCGAAGCCAGTGCTATAAAACAAGATGTAGCTTTGCTACGTGGCAGGTTGGCTTCCAGCTCCTCCTAAAACTCCCAGTGGTGGTGTAATACTGGGCCACAGTGCATGCCAAGGATGCTCCCTGCTGCGAGGTGTCCTCTTCATCTGCTCCTCACCAACAATGTTCTGAGATGGCACACCAGTATGAAAACCATTTCTGGCCCCAGTGAGTTATGAATGCCTTAGCAAAACCGTTGGGTGTCAAGAAGTTTGTGAGACAGTGTAGTTTTATCAAAACATTGATGGAAACCTTTAAGAACCTTTAGGCTGGAAGAGGGTCTTCAAGCTGAGCACTCTCATCAGTGAGGTCTCAGCAGCTCATTTCCTTACCCAAATACGTTATTTGTATCTCATCTTTTCTGCTGGTCTGCAATTTCATGATGTGCTTAAATCCACTAAAGGCAGGGGAAGAGGCTGTCCTGTGCTCTCTTTCTGCCCGTTGCACATTTTATCTCTCCCTTCCTTTGTGTCACTTTGCAGCAACGTGAGCCTGAAAATTTATCTTTTCTTGCTAGTCCTTTGCAGGGTGAGCTTCTAGTTGGATGAGGAGCTGATCAGATCCCAGCGAGGTCAGTCTGTCCCTCAGTAGGGAAGTGGCAGGAGCACATGGCCAGGGTGCAAGAGAGTGCAGGGCAGCCCTCTCCAGCACCAGTGCAGGCATGTGCTTTCCCTCTGAACACCACCTCGGACCCAAAGGCACCTGATTTAGCCCTGTCCAGACACACGGACGTTCACCTTTCAGGCTGGAGATTCCCCAGCCCCTGGCTGAAGGGTACGTGACTGCTGCCAGTTTGTCTGACCACCAGTTTCATTCAGGGGGGTTAATTCTTCCCGGAGCTCAGCACTTGTTTGCAGAAGGGTGGACCACGGTGGCTTCTGACATTCCCCTAGCAGTCACGCTGTAGCCTTGTCAGTCTGCTTACACAAGGAAGATAACGCCTCTGCCTGGAAACCTTGTCTGGCTTGGTGATAACCAAATCCTTGCTACTTAACACACAATCAGGGTACCAGGACCTTTGAAGCATTGGTCATAACAGGGCAAGATCTTTCCAATGAAGAAGCTGAAAGAAAAGCACCAGAGCAGATGAAAAGAGAAGCAGGATCTGCCCAGAAGTCAGGGGACTTCACTGGGATGTCCCCATAGGGTCAGCCAAGCTCTGCAGCTGGATGTCTGGCAGATCCACCTCTAGGAAAGGAGGAGACATGTTTCTCCACCTTTGTCACTCTGGATGTGGTGGGTCTCTCATTTGAAGGGTGTGTTGTGTATGACACAGGGCAGGACCCTCCTGGTGTAAAACCCATAGGTCTCAGAGAGAGACAGAAAGACTTGGTCCGCCTTGGAGATCACTCCCGCTTTGTGTGGGCACCTGTAGGAGGAACCACCACCATGTAATGGTCTTTGAGTGCAGAAAGAGAACAATTTGACCATCTCTCATCAGACCAGCTGTTCAGAGCAAGCTACAAAGAAATAATGGGGAAACCCAAAGGCTTTTGCTAGAAATCACTATAAATTCCATGTAACATCTGATTGCCCCAGGCAACACTGGGAAAATCAAGCAAGAGCAAAACCTGTTTGCTTTTTAAGACCCCCTATGAAATAGGTGCAGCTAAAACCTGATAATCCTCATTTTTATGGAAAAAAACAGTTTCCAAATCCCTCAGGGTTAATTAACTCTCATTTGCAGATCTGTTAGCAAGGACAGAGCACAGCTCTGAACCTCATCCAGCTTAAGGAGCACAGAGAGAGATCAGCCACAGCTGAAAAAAAATAACAGTACAACCTGAGGGGAAGCAGCTGTTGGGCAAGTTTTAAAGGGCAGCTGCAGTGTGGCCTAATGAAGGGAATTGGGAATGGGGGAAGTTTCATTCTGATCAGGTTGGTGGTAGGTTCCTGGGGTGTCCTGGGTCAGTTTTTCCTCTCTGTCCTTCCACAGGGGATGGATTTGACCCAATGTCTTAAGCCAGGAGTGACATTTGCTGTTCCATACAGAGTGGTTTCTTGCATTTTTCTCTTTTCTATGGGCTCAGCCATGCTTTTGTTCTGCAGCTGGCTGGATCTCAGTGCCCAGGGTTGAAAGCTGACTCCTACGCCTCCCTGCCCTTCCCCAGGGAAGGATAAGAAGGGTTTTGTTTCTTTTCTGACATTCACCATGGCAAACAAAGCTCAGCAGAAGAGTGAGTTTTGGTCCAGTGATTTCCTGACTGTAGCTGAGCTTTTGTGGGTGCATGGTGCTGACTTTTCTCAGGTTTGTGATCTGCGAGGTAAGGGTTAAAACAAGCCTTTGTTCAACTGAGTCACTTCTGGGAGATGGTGAAGAGCAAGTCTCAAAGATACGTGTTAGGTGATAATCATGGAAATCGTGATTGCCATGGAAAACCAGGCTGCAGGCTGGCATTATTTCATTAGTCACAGCACTGCCCATGGAATCCACAAAGCACCTCTGTTGCCTTGTGTTTGCTGTCTGAGGAGACACTCAAATGTTCCTCCAGCTCCTGTTGGATGAATGGTGGGGAGGATGCAGAAGGGGAGGTCGCCAGCAGGGAAACCCAAATTCTCCTGTGAAACCTGTTGGTGTTAATTGTAGCCGTTTGCCCTGCTCATGCTGCAATCCAGCTAGCTCGCCTTCCTTGTCTAAAACCTGGTTTTGATGAAACTGGAAGATGAAGAAAACTCAGAGGCTTGGGAAGTTTGACACGGGCTCCAAGGGATGAACACTGCAGTGGGCAGTTTGCTTTCAACTATTTAAATCATAGAATCATAGAATGGTCAGAGTTGGAAGGGACCTTCAAGATCATCAAGTTCCAAGCCCCCTGCCACGGGCAGGGACACCTCCCACCAGACCAGGTTGCTCCAAGCCCCATCCAGCCCGGCCTTGAACCCCTCCAGGGATGGGGCAGCTACAGCTTCTCTGGACAACATGTTCCAGTGTCTCAGCACCCTCACAGCAAAGAATTTCTTCCTAATATCTAATCTAAATCTCCCCTCTTCCAATTTAAAACCGTTCCCCCTTGTCCTGTCACTCCACTCCCTGACCAGGAGTCCCTCTCCAGCTCTCCTGGAGCCCCTTCAGATCTTGGAAGGCTGCTCTAAGGTCTCCCCGGAGCCTTCTCTTCTCCAGGCTGAACAGTCCCAGCTCTCTCAGCCTGAAATCCCAGACTTAGCTGGGCCAGTACAAGGAAGCTGAGCCTCTTACTATGCTTTTAGCTTTTTGTATAAAAGGGGAGAGGGCAACCGTTCAGATGGCTGTGAGTGGGTGTGGGTAGTGTGCCTTGGTGACCATAAGATGATGAAAGACCTTGTGGTGGAAGCCACAATAGCTGGACTTGCCACTTCCCTCTACTCGTGTCCTTGTGACTTTGAGTGATTCAAACCTGTGTCAGTTTTGGCCAGCGGTTGGTTGGCTGTTGTTGCGAACCGTAACCAAATCCACCGCCTGGTTTAAAGGTCCTTGACTGTGCAGCTGAAGTGAAGAGGTGCTGCCTGATGCCTCCCGAGTTTGTCGCCTAGAAAAGGGACTGCAGGCTTTCCAAGAGCATGGTGACAGGCAAGCAGTGTTCCATCCCTGCCTGACTTCTGGGGCTGCTTATTGAGATCTCGGGCTACATGATCTCCCCGATCTATTTCCACTCCTTTCCCCACACACCAGATTAACCTCCTATTTGCACATCCAAAATTTCGAGGGTAGCACGCTGAGGCTTTTACTTCCAGTCCAAGCTCTTCTATTTTGTGTCTTCTTCCCCAAATAATTGTGTGTTCCTTTCAGTGCCTTCCCTTTTGTTTTGAATAATGAAGGAAAACAAGCAGTTCAGCAGCATAGAAATTGTTTGAAGAAAGTCTGATTCCTTCCAGGAGCCTTTGTAGCATTTTGTCCCCTGCCAATTCTTTATTTTTTTATTATTTTTTTTCCTGCAAAGCCTATAATACTTTGTGCTGTTTCTCAAAGCCATGGCTCCTGGAGTCTCGTGATTATCTAATCACTTCTGTGTGAGCTGAACCCACTCAAAGCAGATTTTTCCCTCTGCTGTGAAAGGGCTGGATTGAAATAAGTCTGCACTGGTGAAAAAGCCCTCAGAGCTTCCAAGCCTAATCCTTGAAAACCTGCAAAGTAGAAAGCAAATAAAAAGAACTTGCTCCTCTTAGTTTGTAAAGCTGATTTTTTTTCTTTTTTGGCAGGCAAGATTTGCCCCTTTCTGGCTGGCAGTGCTAAAAGCGAGGGGGTGGCATTCGGAGCCTCAGGTGTTGGAAGCCGAAATGAGCCCAAAGACAGGTAAAAGAGGCGGCAGTGGAAAATGAGGATGGGAAGGTGTTGCCTTTTAACTTGGAGTGAGTGCATGGAAAAGAGGAATGTCAGTCTTTGTGACACCTGAGCAATGCTCACTTTTGTTCCCTGAGGACAGAGCCATGTGGCGGCAATGCTTGCTCTGTGAAGGGAAGATATTCTCTGCTCCACACCAAAAATCACAGTAAAAGACAGACCCTGCACACATGGGGACACTTGTTATCCCTGTGTGAGTTAATGGCAAGGCCAAGCTGTGCCATTTGGTACTTGCTTTGGAAAATGCACGCCCTGCTTGGTAGCAAACTCCCTGAGGTGCATGCAAAGCTCCCTGGTGAGTGCCTCCTTTGGGAACCTGACAGAATGTTGGTCTTTGGAGTGTCCCAGCACCTCCCTGCTGATGCCCCAGCAGCCAGCTGGGGTATGGGTGAGGTGACTTTTCCCCCTCCTAGGCTTTGAAGACCCAAACTAAAACCATGCTTACTTTTGTAATGCTGTCCTTTGGGAGAGGCCAGTTCTTAGAGGGTGGTTTTCAAAGAGGTTGGATTATTTTCTTTTATTTATTTTGCTAGAGGTCATGCACTAAAAGCACACTCTGGGAAGTGGCTCTTCTATGGGATAGATGAGCTTGCAAAGAGACGGCCGCTCGAGAAAACAGTGGTGAGCCTTCAATGCAACCGCACAACGTGACCGAGGGAGGGAGAGCAGTGCTGGGCAGGAACAGCTAAGGGCGATCTGTTGTTCATCCCTACTTTTGCTGCAGAAATCCTAAAAAGCATCATGCCTGCTCTTCTTTTTGAAGAAGAACTTAGTTCTTGGTAAGCAGCCCGAGGCATCTGCTTTGAATCTTTATAGACAAGCTAGGAAAGAGAAGGGGTAGCGCTTCCTGGGGAGCTTTTTCTCTGTTGCAGCATGAATGGGAACCAAAGGTGTCCGAAAATTCTCCTCTTTTTTTTTTTTTTTTCTTCATCAGACTTAATTTTCTTGGCATTCCAGATATATATTTTAAAATCCATTATACATTTTCCTTTATTTTCTTCCTGAGTAACCTAAATGTGCATCTCTTTTGTGCCTCTTCTCATTTATTTTGGTTTTTTCTTTTGGTTTTGGTATTTTTTGAGGGTAGAAGTAGGATTTACAGAGAAAAAAAACATGTGGTTTAATTGCCATTTATAAAAAGAAAGCTGTTTCTCCTTCAAAGGTTGTGGTAGAGGCTTGTCTCGTTGCTTTTTGCTTACAACACTGAAAAGATGACACAATGAGAGCAGGAACAGGATTATGCATCTTTGTGCATATCCTTTAGAGCGTGGACTTTACGAGGCAACTATTAATTCCCCTGTAGTTAGGAGGTATCATCTGCTTTTCTGGCAACTCTCTTGTTATCCCAGGTCTTGCTAGCACTCGTCAGAAATTCTGGTTCACAAGGGCAAAGTATTTATGGCTGCTGACTCTCTTTGTTGTTCATCTCCTCAGTCTGAAGTAACTGTTGCCCTGGGATATGGTCAGCCTTGGAATAGGGGTCTAACTCCAGTAGGTAGCTCCTAACGTGCTGAGGAAACCTTGAAACAAAACGCAGCTTGTAACTAAAATGTAAAACTTGTGACAGCTGACAAAGGAAATACTGAAGTGAGAATTAGCTGCAGTGATTGGAGGCTTTATGTTATGCTCTGCTTAGAAAATCCAGTGCACTCCATGTGACCCCTTTTTTGATAATTAAGTTGTGGCTGAGCTGAACGTGGGCAGGAGTGTGGCCTGTGATCGTGCCAGTGTTAATTGAGAGCTCTGCTGCAGCACAGCCGCCAAAAGGGGATGGTCCTCAACTGCTTTCATGTCGTGCTGCCACAAGCGTTCAAACAGTGAACTGGATCCAGGTAAAAAAAACCTGCCCAGAGAGAGGAATGGAGAGATCCTAAAGCCATAGGGGTCACTGGGCTGGGCAGAGGATGCAGCCGTTTGTGCTGATGCGAGGGGCTGTGAGGCTGGAGAAGTGCTGGGTCACTGCCGTCTCCTTTCCAGGGCCTTGCTGGCTCGTTGTGTTGTGCTCTCTGCACCCTGGGCTGTTTCAATTCTGTAAAGAGCTGTCTGTGTCTACTTTTCACTGCGTTAGGGAGTTGGAGCAGCCTGGCAGAGGGGCTGACAAGCACCAGTGCAAGGAGGGAGGAAGGGACACCCTGCTGTCCCACCTGCCCTGTCCCCCTCCTGCTGTTGTCGAGCTGCAGCTTTGTCCTCGGGTAGAATCCCTGCTACATCGCCTTCCTGTTTGGAAAACACTCACATGCTTCCTGCTCCGAGAAGTACGTCAGAGTGGGAGCTGTTTTTCTGCAGCCTGTTAGTGGGGAAGAAGTGGGGGGTGCACCAGGGAGGCTGTCTCTCGTCCAGCTTGGTCCAGTGAGCCAAACCATTTGGTGAGTCATGGGCAGGCTGCTCCTGCATGGGCTGGAACAAACTTCAAACGCATCCAAGGCTGCCTTCCCGAGGCTGCCAGGCTGTAATTTGTGGCTGGCTTTGCTTCCTCTCTTGACAGCTTGCTGCAGTCTGAGTGGAAATGCAAAGTGGCTCAAAAGCCAGGCTGCTGCAGAAAACAACTCTATTTATTTTAATTCTTTTTTTTATTTATTTATTTTTTTTATTTTGCAATGAGAGCATTTATCCCACAGAGCTGGCTGCAAAACCAGAGCCTGCAGGGGCCTCTGGCTGGCTTCCCGAGATTGCCAAACAGAGATGCCTCACGTGAGCTGCTCATACAAAGCGGAGGACTGGGCCTGAGGAAGGCGAGGCCAGGCTGGAAGGAATTTTTGTGCCGTAGGCATGACAAAACTGAGCAACAGGCTGTCTGGAGCCAACCCAGTCCAACTGGTTGGTAGGGGAGGCAGCGCTCCTGGACGCCAGCCCCTGGAAAGTGAGTCATGTGTTTCGCTGCAGGACAATCCCTCTCTCGGCCACAGCTCTCCAGCTTGCGCAAAGACAGGCTCTTCCTACTCACTTTCTCCTTGCAGAGCATGGGTCTTCCAGAAAACAGGGCTAAATCCCAAGTTTAGGCTGGGAAGGCCCCTTTCTCTCCCAGCCACAGTAAAGTGACTCAGCTGGATGTGACTACTGACAAGCCACAGTCCTTTAGAAGCCTCATCTGACAATCTTATCCGAGATGTTTATCTCAGCAGAAGGCCAGCAAAAGGAGAAGATGGGCTGCTGCTGTTCGCACCCTTGGTGTGAGGTCTCTCTTCATGGCTTCTTGCATCTGTGGGCTGGACCCGGACTCAACAGGCTGAGCTGCCCTTCAGGGTTTCCCCACTCGTGCAAATAATCCTGTCATTGAAGGCTGACAGCCAGCTCTTGAACCCTTGATTCAGTTTTATTATTTTATTTTAATCCCATTTTTAAGCAAGAAAGCTAGTGCAGGCAGCATGGCCAAAGCTGGAAAGCTATGTCACAGTGACAGTTTGTCAGGAAGCTGCTGGCCAGATATTATATGCTCTGTACTTGGGAGAGAGGTGGAAAGTTCCCCAGATCAACCTGAATCCAGGGAAGCCTGTGCTACTGGCTGTTTTGGTGCCCAAAATGAGAACAGTTTGAGGGTGGTACCTGTTAGCTCACTGCTAGCCCTTCCTTACCCCTGTCCTTCAATGTCCAGAATTAAAACACCCTGCCTGCTGAAACAGCTCTCCTGTTTCAGATGGTCTTATTTACCCTCTCCTTTCAAATATTCTTCACAAAACTGGGTGGGTGTTTTGGTGTTTGTAAGCTGGTCAGAAAGTCAAGGTGCCTCGTCAGCACTTTGTGTGTGCTCCTGAGATAAGAGAGGCACGCTGAGCCCTGCCTAGGTAAGGTGGCTTTAGCACCAGAGTAAAGGTTGCTTGTTTAGTCTGGCCAAAATTGCCGTTGGGGGTTGGTTTTCAGCCTGGTTGATTCAGTCTGGGCACATCTGGCTCCAGCTTGGGAATTGCCCAAGAGCCCTGCATCCTGAGGAGGGGGGATAGCTGAGGTTTGGGATGAAGCTGTGCTGACTGGTGATGGGAGGCAAAGACCCTGATGTCTCCTGCTGTATCTGGACAAGAAGAGCAAGATAACAAGCTTCGCGCAGTAGCCTCTTAGCCGAGTTTTTAATTTTGGAAAGATCTTCATAAGAAGAGGACAAACGATACCCTGTTTGGGTGTAAACAAATGTGATGATGTGGAACACGCCTACTTTCTTCAAACTGAGAGTAAACCTTAAGTGTTATCAACAAGTCACGTACTTGAAAAATGAACACGTAGGTAGGGACTCAACAAGCCCTGAGATGAAGGGCCATACCTTGAAGATCCTCGCAAACTGGGCCGGATGAGCCTTGCTGGTTGCCAGTTCAGCTGTGAGGTGATGGGTCTCAGGCTGCAGGGGATGTCCAAGTGAAGCCCCCCGAGGCCCTGAGAAGCACCTAAGCTTATGGGGACCCTCTCTCCAGCAGCAGAAAACAGGTTTAAAAGACCATCTAGCAGGTCCATGGTGAGCCTGGCTCCTCCCTGTGAGGGACCAGCTTGGGCCCTCAGCTAAGCCGGTCCCGTTTGCTGGTCCAGAAGAAAAATAATGTGGTTTTTTTCCTCGTTCAGTTCATTCCAACTGCCCAAATTGATAGAAGAGATACAGTGGGAGCTAAGAGGCTGGGAGATGCCGAGTAAATTTAGGTTGTCTGTTTTAATTATACTTTTTAACAACTGCTGCTTTGGACCACGCAGCCACCCAGCGAGAAGAGGGCCAACAGCCGTCTACGAAGAGAAACAAGGCGAAACAGCCAGACAGCAGCTCCTAGCCCCGGGGAACAAGACGGGAGGCCTGTGAGTGGGAGGCAGTGTCATGGCACGACACCTCCTCGCTGTGCACCTTGAGGAGATGAAAGCCAGCCTGAGGGCGGGGCAGGGGAGCCATGGACGGCGCCAGGCCACCTTCTGCGACCTGCGGAAGCCTTTCACGACCGTTTGGAGCGGCGACAGCCCCTTTCCCTCCGGATCCCGCTTGCTCCACCACACCGGGGTCCGCCATTTCACGACCCCTACCAAAGCCGCGGGGCCGGCGCACTGCGCATGCGCGGGGGCGAGGGCGGAGGGGCGGGCGCGCCTGCGTAATGGCGGCCGGCGCAGCCTTTATTTAGGGGCGGGGGGGCGGCGGCGGCTCTGCATTGCAGCGGGGCACAGGGGAGACAATGGCGCGGCTGATCCTCTGCCTCTTCCCGCTCCTGGCGGTTGGTAAGCGGCTGGGCAGTCACCTTNTCTGAGGGATGGAGGGAGGCCTGGGGGAAGAGGGGTGTTTTGTGGCGCCTTTGGGCTGGCTCTGGTGTTTGGGGGGGAATCTCCTCAGAAGAACGGTCAGGTAAAAGGAGGGAGAAGTCGCTGTGAGAAACTAGCCTTTCCTCCCTCTGGTAGGGGAATGGCTTCTGGCAGCTCTTCGGTGGCGTGGGGGTCAGTCTGTATCCCTGTCACCTCCTAAAGAGGTAGAAACTGCCTGTCTGTGGGTAGCTCTGTTTATCTTGCCCTTCAGGGGTGGATGGGGTGGTAATCCTCTTTCGGGTGGGAAAAGGTAGCCTTTTCTGTGGTGTGGTTTTTTGCAGCCTCATTTCATTAGGGTCTCCAGCTACCTCTGCCATCGCCACCTGGAAAATTCCACTAATTCTGCATGTCGTTGCCTTGTTACCTGCTGTTGCTGAGGTGAAGGTGGTGGTGAATAGTGAATGTTTTGTCTTTAATGTTAGAGGTTAGAAAAGACAGTGCATTTCATCAGAAATCATTCCTAGACTGACTGGTTTGGTTTGGAGCAGGTTTGGAGCAAGAAAACCCCAAACTGAAGCCCTGATACAGTCATGCACCTGTCCTTTTTTTATTTTTTTAATTTTTTTCGAGAATTTTCCTTGAAATAAGACAATGTTAAACCTAAAGCTTATTTCCTTACAAATTTAACCTGCAGAGTTTCACAATTCAACTTAAAAGCCTGCCTGGCCATTTAAAAGCCATAGGAATAACCAGCTGTCAGACTACAGTAAACTGCCTAGGAAATCTCATATAGTTTTACACTACTCTTGTATGTGAGTGCAGTTTTTTTTATATACTGGTCCACAGGTAATTTAATGGAGAATGTCAGACTTCTCAGGCTGGAATCAAGAAATTAAATGTCAGCTTTCACTCTGCTTGTTGATCTGCTTTAATAGTACGACTTTTGTGTCTGCTGTGCACCGAATTAACTGCCATCAGTTATCATTTCTATTAGGGCTGTTTCCAGATCACTAAAATCATTACAGTTTCTTGTGCTTTAAAAGTGAAAAGGCTTTGCCTTGAAGTATCCCCATGTTACCCATTAGTGTATTTAGGGAAATTGTAATGAGAAACCAGTTCAGCGATGAGAGTTAGCTTGGTCTACCTGTTAAAGGCATGTGTATGCAACTGAGCATAGCAGGAGACTCGTTAGGCCTGTTTTTCTTTGGGAAGTCATTGTTTTAGCACAAATAAACATCTGTCTCTTTTCACCAAAGTCCTGTTATGACAACTGATTGACTCACCTATGGTAGTGTCCTGCAGATTTTTCTGAAGATTTTGCTGTGACGACCTAAAACACCGTTCTCGTCAACTAAGCTAGCTAATTAGCTGTATCACAATCTAACCACCCTTGGCATATCCTAATGGAGTTAACTTGGCTGGCTTACAGCATGGCTGTGAGGTTTTTTGGTTGACCTACTTACAGTGCTGCTATGCATCTTCACTTGAAGGGAGGCATGAAGGAATTAAAGCAGGGTGTACAGGACTGGAGATACCCACACTGCTGACAGGCACTTTGATCGTTGCTTGACTTTGAGACCGGGAAAGAAGGAATGCTGAGTTAGTAGTTAAAGCACGAGTCAGTTTCTCTTGAGCTGGAGGTGTGTGCATAGGTATATATATATATTTTATTTTTGTTTTTTTCCTCTTCTGGTAAAAGAAGCTGGGAGTGGAGGGTCAAAGGTTTGAAGATATGAATATATCACCCCTCCTAGAATAGTAGACTTAACCTTCCAAGGTTTTCATGTGACGCATGATTCCTCTAGCAAATGCTGGTCAGAACATCTGGGGACAGGAAAATTGAAGGCTTGAGTGACTCTGACTTGAATTTTCTGGAGGGTGCAGAAAAAGCAAATAATGGAACTTGGAACTATGCTCTGTAGTTTGCAGGCTTGCTCTATTTGGGAATGTGGTTTCTAACAAAAAAGCTAGGCTGGCGCAGCCTGCAGATGAAGTTAAGCAAACAGTGGGAGGTGTCTTATCTCTAAAAAATATGATCCTGTTTTCCTAGAGGAGTAAGAGATTTTGCTGTGTGTTTAAGGCACCTTAGGACTGTCGCATAACAGAGCGGTGCTTTGATAGCAGACCAGTCATGTGGCTTGTGTAAACCTGCCCTTGCACAATCTCCTCCTTGTTTGCAGAAGAGGTATAAATAGAAATGGTTGTTCTTGGTGTTGTGTCTGGAGGAGCTGCGCAAGCTGTTCTTGCCTGGTCATGGTTGCACTCGGTGAAATGTGCGATGGCATCTGCAGAGCTTCTGAAGCCTTACGCTGTCTTTTTCATGGTCTCAGTTAGTGCTGTTCTGCGTATCACAAAGAAGCTGTTCTGGGAATCTGAAAACTGAGATGATGCAGAGGGTGGAACAAGAGAGTGGGGGCTTGTCAGCAAAACTGAACCGTGTTTCCATCAGGTGACGATGATGTCAGCTGGGACTCTCTGGGAGTTTGGACTGTGCTGTTTTAGGGAGGGTTTTCTGGTGTAACATTCAGGAGGATCCTTACTTTCTGTTTGTGGGGGAGGCAGGACCAGTTACTGCAGGCAGCCAGTGGGTTTCTGTTTCAATGGTTCATGTGGATCTGATTTTTCAAAGCAGGTTTGGGGCAATGCCTTAGAACTACATGACAAAAAAAAAAAGGGGTCTCTGTGTTTTTGGTTTTTATTTGTTTAAGGATTTACTCATTTATTTTCCATTAATTTTTTTTTTTCTTTATGAAACAGATTTGTATGCAATTAATTTGCTGCTATTAAGAAGTCAGTTCCTGTTAAAAGTTAAAAGGGATACTTCGTGGTCTTTGAAGTGTGTGTGTATATTTTGAGGCAATGCTTGTCTGTGTATTTGGTCAGGGAGCAATGTTTAATTTCAGATACCAGTATTTTTCTTTCTCTTGGAGTAAGGAGTCTCACGTTTACACTGTTTACCCTGACTAGTTTTTCAGCTTCGTTCTGTAGTTCTGTAAAAGTCTGCCTATAGAGAGATTTCCTTGGAGATGGTGATTAATTAAATCTTGCAATGAGATTTCAAGGCTTTTTTTTTTTTTTTCCCAAATGCAAGAGGTTAAAATCCTTTGACTCTATTCATACTGGAATACAAGCTATTAGTATGCAGAGATTAGAGGTTAACACTTTTGTCTTTCCTACTATCAGCTGCTTCATCACTGTACACCTTGGTAGGTTATGCTTTCCCCTTGAGCACCACAGTTTGCCTTTTTCAGGTTGTCCCATTGCTAACTTCAGTCCTCCTCGAAGCTGCTCTCTTTATTGCCCTTTTTCGTCCCTCTGGCATGCTTTTTGTGCTCAGTTGTGGGGGTCTGATGTCTTCTCTTTCTCTAAGGGAGCTTCTTCTTGAGTTGTCTTCCACATCTGGCACTCGTTCTGGGTTAAAGCACTTCTCTGGCAGCAGTGTGGAAGAGAGCGTTGCTCCTGAGACTCTTCTTCTGTTTCTTTTTGGCCGTGTGTTGAACTGCTCTTCTGTGTTCTGAAATTTATCTGTGCCTCTGGATTTCCCCTGAGCTTTGCTGGGACTGCAGTATAACCTGTGGCAAGTGACTTTTCTCTTACAGACATGGTGCTCTGCATAACTAACAGACTTTTCCAACCCTTGCTGTGTTAATATATTTGCCAGGTGAAAGGGGGATGTTGAATACAGAATTTCTGCAGCGACTAGCATGAAATCTGTTCCCATCCCATCCCCTCCCTCCAAATAAACACCAAAACAGAAACAACAAGTCTTTTCAAAACATTTAGATGTATTTCTGCAGGGATCTGCTGCAGGGAAATACGCTTCTCATAACTTCTTGGGAATATTTTAACATACTGCAGGGACCACTTATTCCTGATGACTACCAGATGCCCTTGAACATCCAAATATCTCTTCTTGATTCTGTCAGAGAAAAAAAAACTCAGGCAGAAGCTGGGGCTTGCTTTGCTACCTGGTAGCTACCTCAGGTCAATGTGGAAACTAATTTCTTGCAACCTTTATAGTAACTGGGAGAACTTACTGGGGCAGTTGAGCTTATCCTATTCTCTACTGTCTTTAACTTTGTTCTGATTGCACATACGTGTGTATCCTGGTTCTCTTGCCATGCTTATCTTCTAGTGAGGGAAGCAGTGGACCATCTGGTGGAAGAACAGTGTTCTAGAGCAGAGATAGGATACCAGAATGAGAATGTGTTCCCCACTTTGAGAAGAGCCTGATCATGGTGTTAACTCCAAACTTATTTCTTGTGGAATTGGGCTAGTTACAAATATGTCAAGCTTGATATTTGATCAGTAGATGCTGGAGAGGAAGACTGATTTTTACCAATATCTGGTATATTGATAACAGATCTCATCCATTTTTTCCACAAATTGCCTCTAACCTCTCAAATACTGCAATTATTTTACTGCCTTATTAGTGCAGAAACATTGTAGACCTTTGGCATCATTTACTAGGGTGTCATTACAACTTCTTAAATGTTACTTAAACTCGCTAACCGACCAGAGAGGTTGTGGAGTACTGAGCCCTTCAGATAACTTTAGGTTGAGGTCACTCCTTGACTTGTTGACACTTTGTAAGATTTGATGAAGAGAAGTTGATCCCTCTTGACTTCTTTAACTTAAACACGCTTTGCTTTTGCAGTTCTCAAAAGAAATGGGGAAAAGTCAGTAAGTGGCAACACAGAATGGCAGAGACCGATGCATTCACTTGGTCTATGGGGCATTTCTGGGAGATTATGAAGATTATGAACAGTGTTATTTAGATGTTGCCAAGTGGGACAATGTGGGAAAGAGCATCCCTCCTGATGAGTATGTTAATATGTTTGGAACAAATTAGACTGTCATGAAGGCATGTTTACAGCACCCCAAGTTATCTTCCACAATTGACTTCATTGCAATGAAGTGAACAGCAGCTCAGCTCTTCCCTTTTCTTGCCAACTGTAGGTTCAGTTGTGTGTAAAAATGCTGCTCACACCAAGGTTTTCCTAGCAGTTTGGCTGAATTTCTTTGTGTTCTGGGCAATAGTTTTCTGGTTTATCCTTCTGACTTTTTAGGGCATCTGATCTGGCCCATATAGAATCCTAGTTCATAGAAGCTTATGTAAGGTGTTAACTTCTAAGCATGGTCATGAAAGTCTCGTTAGTAGATTCAGTACAGCTTCAGAGAGGATTGCCTAGGATGTTTTTCTGAGAATCTCAGGAAGAAATTCAGGCAGACTCTCCCTGGAAGAAGAGAAGAATAACACAAGTGCTTGAGGGAAGGGAAGGTTATTCTCAGGAAAGTCAATTACCCTAACAATTTTCCAGTAGCTGTCCTTGCAGAATAGTAATTAGAAAGTAGCCATCAAAGCTTCCTTCTAGATTCCTGTTTCCTGAAGAGAAGTGAGGAACTGGACTGCGCTTTCACATGTGAGGCTTTTCCAAGTAGAGAAGGTGGTGGTGTCTGAGAGGGCTGTCACCTCTTACTTCACTAACTTCTGTCTGCGTGTTAGTGTTTCTATTCCAGATGCCTAGGGTTGGGAAAGGGAGATCATTGTTGGCATTTGCTGCTTTGAAAATTTTTCAGGGAGTAATGCATGGTGGCTGAAGTAAGTAGGATAGTACCCTGTGGGAGCAGCTGTGGGTTTCTCTTTACAGCCTTTAAACTGGGTTTTGTGTGAATTCCTGGCAGAGCCCCATGAGATACCCAGTAGCTGTTGCTTGTCAGGACTCCGTGAATGGTGTTCTGACAGTGTTAGGTTGCTGACCTGATTCTCTAAAAAAAGGTTTCTCCTTCCTTTTCTGCTGTTACCCTGCAGTTTGATTATGCTGTTGGGCTTCAGGCTGTGTTTCTAAGGCAACGCTTGTTCTGGGAAATGGACTCTCTTGTCTGTCAGTGAGGACAGAGTGGATATGAATCTTTTGGTTTTGTTTTGTTTCAAGAAGCTGCAAGCATATGCAAGGATCCTGGGGTGCTTTTTTGTCTGTCAGCTTGGCTAGAAGCCTGAAAGCAGAAGTCTTTCACATCTGAAAGATGTGCCCTTTATTTGTGGATTGTGTTTCTATTCCCACTTCTCTTTCCTCCTCCATTTTCTTTCACTGCTTAATTTAGGAAAACTTGGTGGAGTGAACAACCGTTCCTCCTAAAATTGAAGAAAGAGTATCTGTGAAGCAGTTCAAGAAGGGAGGAACCAGTGAAGAGGGCAAGTAATGAAACACCCTGGTCTTCACAGAAACTTATTCTTGTGAGCTGCTATTTTTAGAGCACCAAACTTTGGGAAAGGGGGGCAGGTTTGAGTGAGCATGATGTGTGACTGTTGAGAACTAATCTTTAGAGAAGTCTATTTAAAATTGATGACCCTTTGATACAGAAGAATACATGAAATAAAGGGATGCCAAAGGTGACAAAGAAGGTAATCCCATTGGGTTTATCCAGTGAGAATTAGGAATTGTGTGAGGTAACTGTTTTCCCTTGGTTTGTCACTGTGCCAGGAGCGTGCAATTCCACATTAAGGTGTCACTTTTCCTGCAGAAGAGGCTATTTTTATTTGAGGGGAGAGGTAAGATAACTGTTAAGACTCAAAACTGTTTGTTCTGATGTGAAACAGCACAAGGTTGTAACACACTTTCCTGGCATATTTGCTTTTGTTGTAACAGAAAATAATATAGGAGGGGAAAAATGCTGTTTCATAATTAAATAGAAGAACAAGCTAAAGGAATAAGTAGTGGGAATAGTAAAGGATTTGGGGCTATTCTTTTCTGAATCTGCAAGATCTGAATTAGTGCGGAGTTTTGTTAATTTTGTCTCTGGTTTTTGCATAAAGTTCAGAAAGAAGGGGGGTGGATACTGTTGCAATAAAGGTATATCCTTTCATATTAGATACTGGGTTATGTAATAAAAGTATTTCAACATGATACAGAATAACCTGATCTGGTCTTAACTATTTTTAAAGTCACTGTGGAAGATGGAAGAAAAGAACCATAAAACGGGTTTGAGTTGGAAAGGACCTTAAAGATCATTGTGTTCCAAACCCCGCTGCCACAGGAGCCATGGTTAGCGTGTTTTCTTTTCTCTGTTGTGGCTTTCTAAAATGTGCCTAACAAACAAATTTCCCTAGTCACTGACCAGAAAGATCTGTTCTGAAAGTAGCCAATGTAGAGTTGTCTTCTCACAAGGAAAGAACTTCCCTGGTGCCCTTTGTAACTGAAGGGACACTGCTGTTCCTCCAGTTTCTGTTTTCTGTAGATAAGTGTTCATCATCATGGCATAGCTGATTCAGGTTTCCTGAATATCTTGGCTCTTTTATTTATTTTTTTTCTTGAAAATGTCTGTAGGTATATGTTGGTATTTCATCTTGCTCTGATGTTGTGCAGGGGTGAGGACTTCAAATAATGGGTAGGTTTTCAGGGTGCTTAATTGCATCCTGGAACTAGTTTTCAGTGTTCACTGACTTATGAACCCTTTGATGCTCTTCTGGGATTTTGTCTCTGGTCTCCTGTAGGGGATTGCAGGTAACATCAATGTCCTTATTCTGAAACCAGAAGTGTCTGTGTGACCACTGGCAGTGCTTTGAGCAGAGTCTGAACAAAACATGGCTGTGTGTCCCTTTTTCTGAGAAATTAAGATTTTTCTCTTCCAAAATGGTGAGACACATGATGCAGGGAAACAGAGGTATCAAGTAGTTAATGTGCTGTGAAAAATCAGTTAAAACTTTTTTTTCTTCCCCTTCTGAACAGAATTGTCTGCAACCTGCACTCTACTCACCTCAAATGGTTTTAAGACTACTGCCTTGCTCCTCAGTTTTCTTCTGCCTCAGTGTCATGACCTGACAAAATCCTGCTGCCTTGCTCATACTCCTTGCTATGTCCTAGCAAGTCAGAGCATTAGTGTCTGACTCTGTGAGCATCTGTCTGATTCAGAAGCCGTACAGCTGGGAAGTTGTTAAAGACATAGAGACAGAAAAGCTGTTAGTTAATCATAAATCTGAAGCATAGTGTTTCTTCTGTCTGGCGTTTTATAAATGACCGGGTCAGAGGCTACAAGGAAGGAGAGGAACAAAACTAGCTGGTACATGTTCTACCAAAACTGGGTAGAGACCAGTGACAAGATCTTAAAGTAAGAAGCCAAATAAGAACTGAAAGTTTATTAAGAACTAGATCAAACAAGTGCAAGTTATGGCATGAATTCCTAAATTTAGGTTTTAAACAACTTCTTAGATCAAGAGGTTGAGAAACTGCCTGGAATAACTATTGTTAAGAGTTTTATACTTGAATTTTGTAGTTTTGCAGTATGTTTCAAACAGGGGAGAGAGAGTAAATTTCTTTTGATTTACAGAACTAAAGGCATAGGTTAAAAGCTATACTTGTAAATAGTTGGGAACCATTAATTACACTGTTGAAAGTCAAGGTCTTGCTTGACTTTAGCCAGACATTAACTCTGTCTTGCACAGCCTTCCAGCCGTTGCTTAATAGCAGTATCTGAAAGGGAGGAATAACTCTTTCCTTCAACCAAGCATATCCTTGGTTATTGTCGTCCTGCCAGAGCTGACAGCTATTTGGCTGACCAGTCTGACTTTGAAGCTCACTCTTAGTGCTTACAGATTGGTAATGCTGTAATTTAAAATAGGCCATCTGTAAATATTTTTGTTAACCATACGTTATTAGCAGCTTTGAAGTCTTATTCCTGTGGTCTTCTAAGCAGTCCTAGTGTGCTGTCTTGCTGAAGAATAATATGCAATCTAGGCTTTTTGCTGGGAGAGAGGGTGACAAACTTCATGTGTTTCTGTGGAAAATTGAGTATGCAGAGCACATTTTTCTTAAAATAAATGGGTCAATCCTCTTGAAATCCAGTGTTAAACAGGCTTTATAAATCAACAGCTGAGACAGCTGTAGAATGGCACCTATAAAGCAGTGTTTATCTGGCTCGGTTTGGTGTGTAGTGGCAGTGTACCTAGTAGATGCACGAATAGTTCAGCTGTTAAGTTGATCCTCTAATTGCCTAGAACTGAGATGTGAGAAATGGAAAAGCAATTCTTCATAACCTTACTAGAAGCTTTGTAGGAATCAAACAGCTTAATTCCTGGTTGTTTGTTGACAGTGTAATTTTTCTGGCGTTTTGTGATGTGTAAACAGCCTCAATCTGGAAATAATGGCTCCTAAACAGCACCTATAGAGCTAATAGGTTTGAATGGGCTTTTTTTCCCCTGAAACTTTGATAGCAGTGCTTTCTAGGCTTAGACCATGGCAGATTTCCTTGGAGCATGTCTCCTGCAGGATTTTAGGAGTTGTCTCTTCATAGGTAAGTGCGATGTAGGAGATTGACTCAGTTTCTTCAGGAGTCTACTTACAAACAAGGTGGTTTTAGAGAAGTGGAAGAAGTTAGCTGTCCAGTTCAGAGAGAAAAAAAAAAAATGCCCAATGCTTGGAAAATCAGCTAAAAGGTAGGGTTAATTAACTTGTCCTCTTACTTACTAATAGTGAAGCTCTCTTGTGCTTTTTTAGGAACACTGTCCAGAAATGATATTCTGTGTTTTACTTCAAAGCTTTGTAGGTTGCTAGAGAATTCCATGTAGGGTGGAAGGTAATGTTCAGGCAAGGATTTGTACTCTATTACTCCCCCNTCAGTCTAAATAGATTTTGATGGGCTTAAAGCTATCTGATGGAGCTGATGGAACATGTCTCACGTTGTTTTCCGTCCCTCTTTTGCTTTGACTCTTGAAACTTTCTGCTGAGTGTTTTGGTCTGCACCTGGCTGTTAAGTTTTGCATGTAATGTGTGTGGTGGTGTGGTTTCTAATCCGATTAGTTTGCTAGCTCTTAGAGTTGCTGGATGAGAAAAGGGTGGTTCACCTGGGAGCAGGAATGCAGGCAGCAGTTACAGGCTAGATGTGCCTCCTGGTTCAAGACTGAAGGACAGGAGTGTCATAGGTCTGGGAATCAGCTCTCTGAATTGTGGATTTCTGCAATGAGTAGTTTCTCTGTTTTGAGTGATGTGGTAGTTCTTGTGTGGTAAGAAATGTGTGGGGTTTGCTTTTGGTTGGTTTGGTTTTGTTTTAGAAGGTGGATGGTGAGGCAATGGCCTGCTGAGGTAGGTTCTCAGGCTCAGGTACTTTACTAAAGAAATGAAACTGTTTTGATCCACTCTGGAGTTCTTTGGCTGTCTAATCTGTATTTGGGACTCATTGTTCAGGTAGAGATTGTTGAATTGAAATGTGCTTTAAAATGTCTAGTAAATCGAAGTGACCTAATAGAGGGGTTGTGGTTATACCCTACAGCATTAACCTGCTTGCTTGGGACTAAAAATCATTTAAAAGTGCAACTGTGAAAGATTGATTCTTTCTTTGGCAGCTGTGGCAAACCCTGTTTTGTGGCAGAAGGACTGTGTGAAGGGTTCAGAGGTATGGTGTCAGAGTCTTCGGACAGCGTCGCAGTGCGGAGCGGTGAAACACTGCCAGCAGAATGTCTGGAACAAGCCGACTGTGGTAAGAATCAACTCCTGAGATGACTTTTTCCCACCAGTAGCTGAGGTAGCTGGTTTAGCTATGCTGATTAAGATTTTTTTTTTCAAGTCTGATTGGAGTTAAGTGCTATGTCTGACTATGCCTTGGTTACTCTCCCTTAATTTGGGTGCTAGATAAAGGTTGCTTTCCACTTCTCTGCCTTGCACAACTTGTCTGCTGACTTCTCGTGTGACCTGTTGCGCAATCGCCAAGCGATGTGTGGAATGGAACAACTCTGAAATCCACTAGCTCCTCTTTATTAAACCAACTCATAGAACAAATTCGTAGTGCTTTTTCTTATTATAAACTTGAACAGTGCCAAACTGAGGCTTATTATAAAAAAAATAATAAAGCTGTATGATTCTTTAAGTCTTTCTCGTAAGTTAATGCTCCGCAAGAGTTGCAGCATATGTTAAATTGTGAAAGTGATGACAGTAAATAATGGTACAAATGTTATGTTTAGTGTGGCTTTTCAAGTTGCATTTGTACTAGGTGTGAGTGCTGCTTTACCAGATCTTCTAAAACTCTTAGATTTCTAAGTGTGAATTCTTAGAAGAGTGAGGTAAAAGAGCTTCAGGAGAAGGCTTCTCAGGGCAGCATGCTTTTAGCTTCAAGGGAGATGGGACTAGGTGAAAGGAGCAAGAGGTAGCATGCCTGCTGCTTCACACCATGTTGATTTACTGAAGAAGCTGGAGCTGGATGTACTTAGAACACCTCTTCTCACCCAGGTTTCAACCAGTATTTTCTCCTTTAACTTCAATTCCAAATGTGATGTTCATTTTTCCTGTTTTTAGTTGCATGCTGCATTTACAGGGACTGAATTCTGTCTCAAAGTAACCCTCTACTTCTCTCTCCAGAACAGTATCCCCTGTGACTTGTGTAAGGAACTTGTGACAGTGGCAGGCAAGGTTTTGAAGGATAATGGAACTGAGGTAAGCAGAGCTCTCCTCCTTGTCCCAAGGCACTATTTGATTGCATTGTCTTAAGATTGCAGGGTGAGGGGGTGGAAGACCAGTCTGAGTTGATGTTTTCCCAACTTAAGCAGCAAATGTTGAAAGGGGCCAGAGTACATTGGG
>VXBW01006225.1:438991-460401 GCA_013400375.1 Thinocorus orbignyianus
TAGAGATTAGCAAATTCTAGAGCCTTCATGCTCTAACACATCCTAGATTAACTGTAGATGCTTAATGAATTTGTTATTGTATCAGTGGGCCACTGATCTTAAAAGATGGGATGCGAGTTTCTAAGGGTGTTTAGGGGTGAAAAGGGTCTAAATGTGGATGATCACATCAAATGGACTTTATTTTTTGGGTTTTTTCTTTTGTGAACCTGGGAGTACTTTATATAAACAAAAAAAAAATCACTGTCCTACTAGCCCATAATTTTGCTTCCTCTTTTTAAATGCGAATATTCTATGCTGGCAAGACTGTTGTGCAGGCCTTGCAAACATTTCATGTTTTCATTTTGGCAAGGTCTCATTGAAAGTCCAGCACTGGGGGAAACAGATTTGTGGTGTAAAACATCATTCTAGTTTTGCTTGCCAACTGCGTGGACCTACCTGAGTCCAAGGGGCTTTCTGGGGGCTTTGTGTCCTGCATATAGATATAGATATTTTGTAGTCTATAGCCCATCTTGTCTTTTATAGGATGAGATTCGCTCTTACTTGGAAAAGACATGTGAGTTTCTTCCTGACCAAGGCCTGGTCTCTGAGTGCAAAGAAATTGTGGATTCCTATCTACCCACTATCATGGATATGATCAAAGAAGAACTAGTAAGTAGATAATATGCATCTGTTGGCGTGAAGTTTTGCTCCTGTTGATGCCCGAGTTTCTTTTCTACGTAAGATTGTGCACATGATCCCTTTGATTCTGTATGGATCACTACTGTTGCAATTAATGGTGTAAATTTAAAGGCTGCTTCCTTGCTGTGAAAACATTTTTCCCTTCCTGTCATAATTCAACTTGAATGACTCTCTACCCTGAGCTTCATATAGAAGTGACATCGGTCTAGAGCTTTCTTTACGTATCTTATCTCCCCTAGGATAAACCTGAAGTTGTATGTAGTGCCCTGTCTCTGTGCCAGCCCCTTCAGAAACACCTTGCAGCAATGAAACTTCAGAAACAGCTCCAGTCCAATAAGATACCGGAGCTGGATTTCTCTGAACTGGCGTCTCCGTTCATGGCAAACGTGCCTCTTCTCCTTTACCCTCAGGACAAACCCAAACAGAAGTCTAAGGTAAGGGTGCAGTGCTATTCCAGCATGAAAGAGATGTGCATGGGGTTTTTTGCACCAGAGCTTCAGTGCTTCTTTCTGTAAGAACTTACTAATGGTTCTTGATAAGGGATTGTTGTACTGGGCACAGATTAAGCTGATGTTCTTCACCTGAGTGAGTGTTTCCTACTGAATTTTGTGCTGCTGCACACAGCTACAAAATCACAGGATGATATGGGGTTGGAAGGCACCTCTGGAGATCATCTAGATCAACCTCCCTGCCAAAGCAGGTCCACCTAGAAGCAGGTTGCACAGGAACTTGTCCAGGTGGTTTTGAACATCTACGGAGTTGGAGACTCCACCACCTCTCTGGGCAGCCTCTCTGCCACCCTCAAAGTGAAGATGTTTCTTCTCATGTTAAGATGGAACTTTGTATGTTCAAGTTTGTGCCCATTTCTTGTCCTGAAAAAGCTACCTTTTTCCTTAACGCGTGGGTTTAAAGCTAAGTAAGGTGATCCCTGTGGATGATACTTATAATCTTGGATTAACAACCACAGTCTGTAAAGACAAGTCTTGTGCTGGGCTGTTCTCATCCAGGTACTCTAGTAGTCAAGCAGGTCTTACTGGAAACAATTTCTTCTGAGAGCAAGTTTGGCACCAGTGTTCAAAGAAGGAAGATTTGCTCCCACATTGAGTAGTCTGCTAGCTTCAGGGGAAGCATTCATCTCTGAATCCAGAGGTGACAGACTGGTTCAGAAAAGAACAAATAGTTGACAAAAGAGAGCGGATGAGACAATGAACTTGTGCATAGAAGCTGAGTCTTGATAGTGAGCCTTGATATATCGTTTGAACGAGTGGGTGGAGAACAAGCTTCTGTGGGTGGAGAGGGTAAGATCTGTGCCAGATCTAGAAACTTACCCACTGTGGTCTGTAACAAAACCAAGAGATTTTGCAGATTGGGTATCTTAACAGTTATCTTGGGTTTCAGAGCCAAGTAGGTACCTAATCTCCATCTAGTGGCTGGTACCCATACCAGCAGTAGTTTGTCTATTCATATTAGTTCAGGCTTTTGACTGTTCTGTAGTATTTATTGAGGTTTATATGGAGTTTAAAATATCCTTTAAAACCTGCTGGCAACGGAAGCTTATAAAACGTGCTGTGTGAAGATACATCAACTGAAGTTTCCTTTTACTTTTTGCCCAGGGAAGTGGAGATGTATGCCAAGATTGCATTCATCTGGTGACTGATGTTCAAGAGGCTGTGAGGACAAACTCATCTTTTGTGAAGTCTCTGGTTGCTCATGCCAAGGAGGAGTGTGACCGTTTGGGACCTGGAATGTCTGATATAGTAAGTTATCTCTTTTTTTTGTTTTGTTTAGAAATCTGTTCCCACATACAAACATAAAATAGTTTGTTCAGTACCTTAATCCCTATTTAATAAAGCAAAGGAGAGTGTGTCCCGTGGGATATGTTCAGTGTAACAACAACACTGAATTAATAAACTTTCTGGTCAAGGAAGTTGGGTGGGGTGCATGGGACTGGGGAGGAGGAAAAAGACCCAAGATTCCTGCTGGCCCTTAAAGGCTGTTTTCATAAATATGATCTGGCTGGGCTATGTGGTCCTTTATCCCTGCTGATGTGGAGGAGTGCTTTTGCTCCGGGTGGAAGAGAAAAGGGAATTCATCAGTTAAGCAGCTGTGTGTGCAGCAATTGTAACCTGAAATACCATCTTACATTTGGGACAAGCTCTGAAAGACAACAGAATAGTTATTGAGTAGAGCAGGTAAATTAATACTTTGAGATGTATTAGAAAATTCTAGATTAACTCCACAGCTTAAGCAGTTTGGTATTTACAAGACTTTCTTTTCCCACTTCCTGCAGTGCAAGAACTATATCTCTGAATATTCTGACTTGGCTATCCAGATGATGATGCACATGGTAAGATCAGTAGAATATAGTATTCACTCTTAGTTATTTTTCTTCTGCTTTGTGTAGCTAACTTATTTGGAAACAGGAGAGTCTGGGGAGAGCCTTTACTCTGTAAGCCTTGGTGCTTTGAACTTGGCATTTATTTGGAGAGTGACTTCAGTCTCAGTATGCTTTCTTTAGCACTTTCCTTTTCTTTCACAACCACTTAGCAGTGCAAAAAGCACTCTAATCCTTTGAAACTCACCAAATACTGTGCTAAGCATAGTAGAGTTGGTCTGTCACAGCAGTGACAAATTGGTTCGTGTTTTAGAGATAATGTGTCTATTTGAAGGGATGCTAAAAGTCCTCCTCCTGGAATTGCTTTTTCAAGACTCTCTGGGCTCTTGGTAGGAGCCATGGAGACTGAGTGATGCTGCAGCAGCTTTGGTCTTCTGCAGCAGCATACAATATATTTTACCTCTGACCACTTCCACAGCACCTCTTTATCCAGAGATTTCAAAGTCTTTTAACAAAATTGAGTAAGCCTTTCCTTAAAGAATACAGTGTCCAGATGCCACAAGTAACCTAAAAAATTGTAGGTTATTCTAAATTTATGAATGGAGTACACAGCTGACTAGTGCTAAGGATCTTTGGGGTGGGGACAGTCATCTTCATGGAAGGAGTATATGCAGTTCCAAGTGCTTGACTTTATTTTTTTTCTTTTAACTGTTATCTCTAATTTCTCCTTTCTTTCTCTGTCTCCAATTTCTCCTGTCAACAGAAGGATCAGGTAGGTGAGCAACTTGCCTGTGGTGATAGCCTGCTTGTAGTTCACTTCTTGCTCTATTAGCTGTGTACATGGTGTGATTGCACTCGGTGTTGACAGATACAAGGGATATTTATGTGATTAAATCAGAGAAAGACTGTAGACCTCCTCCGGTGGATCAGCCCTTCTTCCAGCTCCAGATACCAGTTTGCACTGCTAGGATTTCAGCCTGATTATTCTTCAGGCAATACAGCAGAAAATATGCTCACTTTCATTCAAGAAGGGTTAGTTGTGGAAAAAACATGCTGGTGGCTTCTGCCAGCTTCTTTTTTTAAAGCCTGGGCTCAAAAGCGCTTGGGTGAAGCTTCTTGGTTAACCTTTAAATCTAAGACAGCCATGTAGGTGTTTGGAGTATATGAACTGAAAAGAAGATGTGGGAGGCCTTTAGGCTCCTGCTTCCTAGAGCTATTTGGGCTTTTTAACCAGGCCTGGGAGACCTTGTGTCTGTCATCTCTCTGTGGGAGACCATGGTGTGTGTATGTGGGTGTTGCTGTGACATTAATATTTGGAAATGCTTCTTACAATGCATGAACCAAAGGGCTTGACTTAAAGGTACTGCCTGGAGTAATCTGAAGCAGCACTGTGTCGTTGAAATACTGCTTTTGCCTGTGCATGAGGTTGTGGCATGATGTATTAACTGTTGCATAAGCTTCTGCTGCAAGAAGCTTGATGCCCTGGTGACAGTGGGGTATGATCTTCTAATCACCCATAGAACCAAAGGTAACTTTTTTTTTAGCTTAAGTAAGTAGACTTCAGATGGGAAAATTCAAGTTCAGTGTATTACTCTGTACAGACTTTCTCACTTTGTGTGGGTATAATGTAGTCCCCTTAGAGCAGTTTGCCTCTTGTCTGGCATTTATTTTTGTAGTTAGTAATATATGTTCCTAAAATCTTTGAGAAAAACTTAGAAAGCCTTCTGAAAGGCTTTGTTTCTGATTCTGATTGCTCTTTTCCTCCTCACTGTGAAAAGAACACTTGAAATACAGTTTCAGATACTTGTAAAAAGCTTTGGGCTTAGGTTTTAGCATGGGTAACTCTTGTTTCTTATAGGCTATGTTTAATAATGCAGGAATCTGTTTCTGTTTGCATAATGTGATGTTACTGGATGCTTTAAATAAGGTAGATTGTGGATGAGAAAAGGAGTTCTTTCTTCTAGGCATTTCTTTCAGCTTTTGGGTGAACTCTGGATTCAGGATAATTAGCCTCTTCTGTGATTACTTAAAGCTTTCAGGGGAACAGCTTCATGGATGCAGGTCTAATGTGATGCTGGTGGCCTGTTTTGGTGTTGGTAGCTCTTAAGTCAACTCCTTTGAAGGGCTTGCATAGTGGATTAGCTCATGGTCAATGGGTTTTTTAAATGGATGTGGTCTAACCTCTTCCTCCTTTAAAGGAACGGCTAAATTTCACCTGGTAGTTGTCCTGCCTATAACCATATCAAATGCTTTGGCAATACTTGAAGTAGAAGTAGTCATTAAACTTCTGGTTGTGTTGGAGTCTTTTAAAACTTTATTCCTTGTGCCTGCTCACAGGCTCCATAGAAAGGGCAGAGCCTTCTAGACTTCTAAAAATTGCTTATTCATCTCTTTCCAGCAACCAAAGGACATTTGTGCCATGGTTGGGTTCTGTCCTTCCGTGAAATCTGTTCCCCTTCAGACTCTGGTGCCAGCTCAAGTGGTTCATGAAGTGAAAATGGAAACAGTGGAGGTAAGATGGACTTCTTGGGCTCAACAGCTTTGCCTTCCTTTTTGCTTCAGCATGATGAACTAGGTGAAACAGGAAGAACAGAAGCTTTTATGCATAGGATAATCCAAGTCTCCCTGCATACAGATTCCTGACCTCCTCTTGTTTCTGACGTTGATCTGTGAAGTAGGAAAGCTGATTGATTTGTTAGAATAGCAGAGCCTATGCTAAACCAAAGCTATAAGGTAATAGTTGAGGATTGAAATAGGAACTTTGGTTCCAGCAGTAGAGTTGAGACATCATTTAGAACAGCTGCTATAATGTTAGAGTGCAAATTGCTGCACTTGAATTTTGCTCTACTTTTGGAGTTATGCTTCAGTCCCTTTTAAAACTGGGACAGCATTCTGCATGCGCGGATGAGTGATCAGAATCAGAATGCTCCAAGTTTGGAGAAGCACTTTAGCATCCCATGGCCTTTGGGAAGACATGGGCTGAGGTTTTTCTGAAAATGAAAGCCTCATTTGAGGACGGTTGACTTCTGATTATCAGGCTCAAAACAGTTTCCCTCGAGTCCCTCAATTTCTAGGCTTCCTCTCCAACCAGGAGGGTGCTCTCAATTTGGCTCAACTAGTTACTCTGTCCTCGATTCGTGTATTACAGAAAAACACTTCACATTTCTCTTTAGCAGCCCCACAGGGAGTGGAATCACTTCTCCATGTCTACTAGATTCAGCACCCCTCCTTATACAATCTGTGCACTGTAGTCTTACTTAGTTGTACAAAATTTCTCTTCATTCAAAAAGGCTTTTTACCAAGTCCTTTGAGGTTGGTTTTGGGTTCTGCAGGACCTTTTGAATGCAGCTCAAGCTGTCCAGCTAGGTGAGAGAATGTGTGCTGCACCTGAATTTGAATGCTGTTAGGCTGATCTTGTACAAATTGTCCCTGTCAAACGTGGTCAAATACTGATTTACTGTTGTGTATGTTTCTTCTGTGTACTCAGAAAGCCTCAGTTCAAGAGAAAACCTCAGTTCAAGAGAAAACTTTTTCCCTGTGTGAAATATGTGAAACCATGGTGAAAGAAGTGACTGGCCTCTTGGAGAGCAACAAGACAGAGGTGTGTAAGCAGTAGAAATGGTACTTCTTCCTGAGCTTGGGCTTAAATGGGGCTGTGTTAGAGGGGGAAGCAAAGCTAATTTTCTTATCTGTTTTCATGAGAGTAAGATTTCTGTCCTGGGTGTGATGGCATAAGAAAAAACATACTTATGAATCAAGTCAGATTTCTGTGCCTCATTTGCTGCTACTCCTTCACTGTGCTTCAGGAGGAGATTGTACATGAAATGGAGGTGATCTGCTACCTGTTCCCAGGAAGTGTCAAAGACCAGTGCAAGGACTTCATTGATGTCTATGGCCAGGCTTTGATTGACATGCTCTTGGAGGCAACGAATCCTGAAGCTGTGTGTGTAATGCTGAAATGCTGTGCTGCCAACAAGCCTCCACAGCAGCAGCCAGGTTGGTAAATGAGGAGATGGTGGTGTTGCAAAATGAGCTGGTTCACCTATAATTATATTTCTTCTGAGAACACAGGCTTTTAGTACTTTGCTGCCTCCTTTCTTCTGTTGGAGGGAACTACCTAAGCACTGATGCCTGGCTTTGGTTTAGTTTTGTCTTTTCCTTCTCAGTTTTAGTGAAACCTGCAGGTGGTTTCTGTGATATCTGCAAGATGGTGGTAGCTTACGCAGACAAAGAACTCGAGAAGAATGCCACGACAGCTGAAATTGAGGCTTTGCTGGAAAAAGTCTGTCACTTCCTGCCAGAGTCCGTCAGCGATCAGGTGAGGTGCTCCTGCAGAAGGGGGGCTGAAAAGGACATTTGGTTAACATAGGTCCTACAGTGACAGTTATGCTTACCTCATTTTCTAAGTGTTTACTCTAATATTCTGTCTACATGCTAATTTTAGGTCCATCTTTCAACTATGTCTACTTCTGCTATAAATGTCCAGGTACTTGTAATAGAGGTCTCTGTGTTTGGCCAACTGCCTTGGTCTCTGGCTGGAGACAAACTGTGGCTTGTGTTCAGCAACTTGATCCTTCCCAGGTTTTCCCCCTTTACTAGTTAGCACCAAAGCGTAGCAGCTTCTCATGGGCAGTAGAGCAAAAAAAAGAGGGAGCAGCCTTGATGTGAGGCAATCAAATGACCACACAGGCCTTGCCTTCCAGTCTGAACAAGGCAAGGTAGAGAGGAACAGAAGGTTGAGATGTCTTGCAGACTGTTTGGAAGAGCTGGAGAGCAGCATTTCTTAGTGTTTTTTGTAAGAGCAGTCAGTCTTCCTTTGCTGAAAGGAGTTTGGGGTCACAGGGGGATTAGATTTTTGTGCTTCCCATCCTTAAGGGGATTGGCAGCCCTCTGAATAGATGGAGACTTTTACGGACACGAATTGACTGGCTGGATTGTTGTACTAATTTGTAGTCTGTAAAGGTTTGCCTGGAAATGCTCTGAGAGCAGTGGGAGGGAGCAGATGAAGGTTTGGGTTGGTTTTATTTTTTTTTTCCTCTTCCACACTGATCCTGTTCAAGGGATTAACAAAGTGATTGGAAATAGGCTGGCATAATTCCAGTGAGACAGCAAAAAGCAACACCCGTTAGGCTACAGCTGTCAAGATTTACCTGGAAATCTTATTAGGTGGCTGCTGAGTGTCAGCAAGTGGCAACTGTTTATAAGTTTACTAGGCTTCCCATGCAGAGGCAACTCTGAAACAGCTATGAGGCCATTTAATAGCTGCGAGGCTGTTTGATAGCTGTGGTTTGCTTATTAATCAGTGCTGTTGGTCTCTGAGAACACCAAAATCTTCCTGTGCTTTGGATGTGGCCTCTCCACTAGAGGGCTGACTGTTGTCAGTGGGAAGTGTTGGTGATGCTCCTGCCTGCTCTGAAGTGAATAGTAATTAGTTGGACTAAAAGCGCTTGAGAGTCATTACTGCGCTTAGATTGCTGCCATCCTGTACAGGATGTTTGTCTCCAGCTTGTCCAGTGTGCTTTCCTCTTGGGATAGCAATGATCCTCCACTATTAGAGACTAAGCTTTGCAAATCAAAGCCTGTCATTCTTGGTTCTTTTCCCAGAGTCTATCCTACTTGGTTCTTTTCCTTGTGACCCCTTTCTCATCATAACCTGTCTGCAGACAGCTGCAGGCAGGTATGAGCTAGCAAAAACCAATGTCCTTGTGTGATTAGTGCCATGCTGTGTCCTTTCTGATCTGCAGAGCTCAACCCCTCTGCTTTATCAGTTTGGAGTGTTGTGAGTAGTGTACAGGCCTGTGTCTCCCTCTTCTTTCTAAGCGTTTAACAAGAGACTCCCTCAAACCTGTGTTTTCTTACAGTGTGTTCAGTTTGTGGAACAGTACGAACCTGTGGTTGTGCAACTCCTGGCAGAGGTGATGGATCCCACTTTCGTTTGCACTGTGAGTATTGCCTTTATTCTCTTGAGCTCTATCCGAGTATGGGCTGGGATGTAGTCCTGCCTGCTCTTCTGTGAGCTATTCAGTGCCTAGCATGCAGAAACTCTGCTGGAATGAGAATTAGCAGGCTGAATGGTTGGAGCAAATACTGTTGTGCAAGGCCTTGGGCTTAGTGAATGGACAGCTGTCCCACCGCCAGCCTTGTGCAAGGAAGGAGAGAAGAAAAGAGCTGCCAGTGGTTATCCACTGATGAGGTTCAATAACAAGGTGGGAGGAAGTTAAATGACCTTTCTTCTAGAAACTCAGTTTCTTGAAACTTAAGACGAAGGAGAGGTTGTGGGTACCTTAATTCTTCCTTGTGTCAGATTACTGCTTCGTGTCTACTTGTTCAGCTGTGAGTGTGACTGCAGAGGTCAGTCGAGCTGTTGTGGGAGCTGCTAGAGCTGCCTCAGGGTTGCTTCCACACCTGGGCAGGTGAAGCTCAGACTGTAGTTGAGATTTTTAGTGCCAATCAAGATGCTGACTCTGCTGCTGTTCCTTTCACAGAAACTTGGAGTCTGTGGATCAGCTAAACAGCCTCTCCTGGGGGATGATGCTTGTGTCTGGGGTCCAGGCTACTGGTGTAAGAACATGGAGACTGCTGCTCAGTGCAATGTGCGTAAAGCAGAATTCTGCCTCGAGTTTCCTGTTGGTCTTTGATAGCTCCTTATGAACTACTGCTCTGGCTTCTGTACCTCGCTTTCCTGTGGATGAATTCCAGTTTCAGGAAGCAAAAGGGTTACTAGCTAGAGGGAGTTGAGTATGAGTAGAGGGTCTTCAGAGCCCTTAGCTTTCTCAAAGCAGACTGTTTCCTCTCCGTTCCTATCCCCCACCCCTCCATTGGCATTTCAGGATCTATAGTAAGGTACAAAGTGAGCTTTATATTTAGTCTGTGTTCCTGCAGCCAACAGCCCATGTCATGACCTCTCATCACGCTCTGAAATTTGGCTTCCAGTATTGCTGTGGGCTGATGCTTTCTTTGCCAGGCCTTAATGGCTAAGGGTCATCAGCATTCTTTTCTGAAGCTTCTGGGTGGGGACAAAGCTGTTATTTATTCTAGTCCTCTCTGGAACCACTTTTAAGAAAAACAGATCTGCTCCCAAGTTCTCAGCTCAGAATAAGGCATTGAATTGTATGTGTAGATGCACACTTGTTTGCAAACAGTCTTTTTTTTTCCACTAATTCACACCATTTCTTTCCAGGCTGTTGATCACTGCAAACGTCATGTGTGGAACTAGAAGAAGAATTTCCAGTTCTGAAGGTTTGCTGTGGCTCTTAACAAATGTGGGCCAAGGTTGGCAGAGAGCTGTATCTCAAACGTCCCTCCTCTCTGCCTCCTTAACAATTTGACCTTCAAGTTCCTTTATTGTAACTCTTTTTGTAGCAGTGCTGCTGTTGGAGGATCAGATCTTCATTGTTGACTTAAAGATATTTCTGATTGTACAGTTTAACTCATACTCCTAAAAATAGTCAGTGTGCTGTAGATTTATTTTTTTTTAATTGGTTAGGCTGAAGTGTTTTTTAGGTGCTGGGAAGAATGGCAGAGAAGATGAAATGAGATGAGACTATTATCTTTTAATTTAAAACAAAAAAAGAGCAAGATCTTGACTAAACTTTGAAATGTCTTTCTGTAGCAAGCACTGGGCAGATTACTTGCTTTGCATTTTTACCACCTGGCTGGAATATTAACTTTCTGTGTAACTGTAGAGGAACTCTTAAGGGATAATGTTGAAGCTGGAATCCCTTTGGCTGGAATTTTCAAAGCTCTACAGATGCAGAGGAGGGGACTTTATGTGCCCAGCTAACTTTCAAAGTAACTAGTATCTAAAAATAACAAAGCTGTGTTTGCATTTGAGTGCTTTTACATTTGAGCAACCACCCTCACATGTTATCATAGCTAAGGAAAACCTCCCTCAAGCTTTGATCATGTCCTTGTTATTTCCTTGGACTACTCAGTCTGAGCATGACTGCTGTCAAGCCCTGTACAGTGGACTTTCTCAGCCTTTTGAAGCATGCTGACGTGCTTAAGGAATGGCTCCCTTTTTAATTTTTCTCTTTTTTTATGCTAGTTGCTCAATTCTGCTTAGTCGTGCAGCTTCCTACATGCAGCCAGCTGGGTGCCAAGGAGGTGGAGCGAGCTGCGTTGGTAGAAGATGGAGTGGGGAAGAAAAGTCAGCAGGGGCTGTGTGTGTGTGTGTAAAAGTTCAGAGTGGAGGGCACAACACATGGAAAAATGTGACTGATTTTTTTATTTTTTAATGGTAAACTGCCACTTTGTTCCTTCATCCTTGTTTTCTTCTCTCTCACACCATATTTCAGTCATCTAAAACTGCAGGGCGACGTGAGGCTCGTGGGGAGTTCCCCTTCTTGCTGAAACTCACCCTTCTGAGTAGTTTAAAGCATAATAATTTGATTATTTTATTATTTTTTTTGCTAGGGTTCCTGTTTCTGTTGGGAATTGTGTCCGAGTAGCGAGTGGAGGTGGCAGATGAGCACTGTAGTAGATATTTGGCTGCTCTGCTGACATACCTGACAACATGCCTCTCCCACCTCTGCAGCATCCTCAGCTTGTGAACCAAAACCTTTCAAGGCAGGCTGCCAGCCTGGGAACAGCCCAGGCCTTGGAGGTGAGGGGACTTTGGGAATGACAATCATGCTTATCCTGCTTGAGACAGACCTGGCACCCCCCTACCAGCATTTATTTAGTTCTGATCACATTAACCCCCCCAAAACAGAGGCACTGAAGTAGCTCTGAGGAGACCTTTTGGAAGGAGGAGCTGGGCAGAGGTGGAGCTTTGAAAATTCCAGGCCTTTTCAGAAAGGTGCCAGCAACTGCTGCTGTTCCTCTGGTGTCTTGGGTGAGGTGGGAGCTCCACTAACGAGGCTTTACCAGCAAGGGAAGTTAATTTTCATGGAGTTTAATGGAAAAACCACTCAACTGCAGCTTTTTTTTTTTGGTTGTTTGTTACTGTGTGTACATACTAGATGTCTGGGCAGTGTTGACAATGATCGCGTTTGCACCAAATGCTGAAGCAGCTTGTGGCTTTGTAATAACAACAAAAAAGAGAAATAATTACCCCTAAAGATGGAAAATACCTGCAGCTTTCTGTCTTGCAGGCTTGTGCAGTGGTTCCAGCGGTGTGTCCTGCTTGGGGTAGATACACCAGATAGGAAATGGGCTCTCTTCAGTGTGGCTGCCCTGGAGGTACAGGTTGTGTTACACCACGGCGTGTCGTACAGTATTGAATCTTTTAAACTGAACGGTGTTCTCTTAATGTGGGATTTTGTTTGAATTTTTGGGAGGGGAGGGTGGGGGTGGATTGACACTTGCTCTTATTAGTCAGCAAGGTTTTAATTTCCTTGGGATTTTAGTAGTGGAGGATTCATGCTGGTGACCTGTCAGCTGAGGCAAACAGGGGTTGTGGGGGGAGGGAAATCCTGTGTTAGTGCTGGGAGTCTCTTCTAGTTTTCTCCCTTCACCTGACCCGCTTGAGTTACACTGGGGGGACATGTGCAGTTGCTTTCTAAAGAACATTGTCTTGATTTTTTTTGCACAAAAGCTTCCTTAATGAACAATAAAAACTTCTGTAAAACGATGTTTGTGTGCTTGGTTCCCTTGTCGTGTGCTAATTGCTGCAGGTTCTCCTTGGATTCTCCTTAGCTTCCCCTTTGCTGCAGAGCCAGGAGAGTCACTGTGAGTCTGGGCCTTCCCCTTGAATTGCCATCACCTGATGAGATGCATGTCCCATCAAGCCTTTCCCATTCTGTTGAGCGTGGTTGCAGGTTCTGGAGGCTCTGGCAGGGATTGCCATCCCCCTCCTCTCTCTCCCTGGCCCAACGCAATGCCTGGTGTGAGGCAACAGCCCCGTGTTGCAATTCCTCCTCCTTGCGCGGGCGGCAGGGAGTTCCCGCTGAAGCTGCTGGGGAGCAGGCTCTCGTGCTGACTTGCATTTCATGTGGCTCTGCCGGCCTGGTTTGAGTGACAAGGGACTCATTTCTCTTTCAGTCACCTTAATTTTTTTGGTAAGGCCTTTGGAGGGAAATTGTATTTCTAGAAAACTAGTGTATTTGTGAAAATATTGACTCTAGACAGCCATGCTCCAAGGTGGTTGTTGTTTCTGAGCTCACCCAATGCAGCGGTGAGCAGGAGCGAGACCCAGGTACTTGACCCCCCCCCCAGTCAACAGAATTATTTCATACTTTGAATATGACATTCAGTATAAGTTATAAAGTTTGCAGTGGAGTTTTCTCTTTCCCTTCTGATGGCTGTGGTCCTAAGAATGTCTTGCCCCGGCGCTGGACCCCTTCTTCCCAAAGCCCTTGCGCTCACGGTGTCCATGGTTTGCTCTCCGCTGCTGGCAGTGCCTGTGCATGGCCCTCACCTTGGTATCAATATTGCTTCGTTAGTAATCATAGAATCNAATGTTAATTACTTAGTATTATTTTATTAAATATCTTTATATTTCAGCCCTTGAGTTTCTGTGGTTTTTTCCCTTCCATGTGGGGAGGGCTCATCAGGTGAGAGAACAATCCTCTGAAGAACACCAACCTGTGGGTTCTTCAAAACCCTTTCCTTTTGCCTTTGCTCCTTGCTTGATTTTATTCAAAATAAAGTCTTTTAAATACTTGAAGTGAACTACTTGGCTGCCTCTAAAAACACTATTTGTCCTAAATTTACTGATCTCTTAGTATCTGACCCTTTAGGTTTTTTTAAGGGATGATGCTTTATTCAGTGAAGAACACCGTTGTGTGGCACTAGGACAGTTGTCCCTGGCTGTGCCCACCCTTTGGGCCCAGTTAGCATCCAGCAGCAGGTTCTGGTCTGGTTTTGACTTCCCGGGAATGCCTGCCTGGCTCTGGTCCCTCCCTCCACTCGCAGGCGCTTGGGGATGATTTTATAATCAAGGTGTAAGGAGAAGGGTGTGGTAATTGCCCTGCGTAGGTGTGGGTTTCTCACTACCTATCCCAACCCATCCAAGATTCCTCAGTCTGGGAGCAGCACAGGAGAGGAACCAGCCACTGAGGACTATCGTAGGAACGGCATGGAGAGCAAATGGAGTGGCTGGGTGCTGATCCTTTCAGTGTGCCTGGGTTCCTACCAAGGTAAGGCCAGGCCTGGGGGTGTAGGAGGACTCCAGGAGACCCCAAAATCATAGCCTTTAAGATCAATGGAGCGTTTCCTTGTCCCCCTGTGCTGTTGGAGTTAGGCCAGAAGCAAAGCCGGGGCAGGTGGCACCACCACCTGCTTTACCTCTTTCCCACCTGGATGTGAGCGTTGCCAACTTAAAAAGTACCGTCTTGGGGCGGGAAGCGTTTTGTGCTCCTCCCTTCTCCAGGCAGCAGGGGTTCAGATGGAGCTGGTGTTCTGGGGTTTGGAAGGAGGGAGATTGGTTCCTGGGGTGTCTCAGCAGCGACGGGGGAGAGGGCTGCTTTGGCTGTTGCCCTCAGCCTTGGGATCTGGCTGCGTAGGTGTCCTTGGCGGGAGGGGAGATGGCTTTGTTGTCCTTGCACAAGGTGCCACCAGGTGCTGCCCCTTCCCTTAGGCGTCTTGGCAGAGGTGCAGGAGGTGGGGAAGCTCCTCTGCTGTGGCTTGCAGGGGGATGAGGGGTGGCACTGCAGCCCTGGGTGCCTTTGGAGACCTCTCACCACCAGGACTTTGGATATCCATCAGCAAATCCCTCCTGTGGATGAGCTTGTGCTGCTGTTCCCCCGATAAGAGTGAGAAAGCTGTACCTGTCCATCCACAGCAAACAACTCTCCGCTCCTTGCTGGAGGGGAAACGGCTTATTCCAGAGGAGATTTCCCCATCCTCGCTGTTGCAGGCAGAAAGCTCCAACCCTTTCAGAGGGAAGAACTGCTTTTGCACCCTGATTACCCCAGGCTCGGCCCATCGGCACCATCAGTGACCTGCCCAGGCGCCGGCCTTGTGGTGGAGGAGTCATGCCCGCGCACGCGTGGCCTGGCCGGTGGTGAGGGGGGGGGACAGACGTGTTGAGGTGTTCCAGCCAACAACAGGTGGAGCAGGAATGTTCACCCATGCTCGGCACGTCCGTCCTTGGGGTGACGCCTGCTCTGGAAGCTGGTGGATGCTCTCAAGGCTGTGGCTCAGCCGTACTGCGATGGGGGTATGGGAGTAGGGGGCCACTGCAGGACTTGGAGAAGGATTTTGGTGCTGGGCAGAGCGTATTTGTGATTTTTGCTGTAACAGGGGTGTGCACCCAGCTGGGAACTGGGACGCCGGGGCCCACGTTGCCACCCCCGGGCTTTACATCACAACCTGCTCACCAGGCTCGGCTGGCTCGCCCGGCGTGCTCCAGGGCTCCACGTAACCCAGCACAACCCTGCCAGATCCAGAGCTCAGTGCTGGTTTCACCCCCTACTGGTGTAAAGCCCACCCACCCTGGGGGCCTGGCAGATGGGGCAGGGCAGTGCTGGCTCGCCTGGGACCACCGTGGTGGTATGGGAGCATCCTTGGTTCATCCCACACTCTGTGCCTGGGTGACCAGCAGCATGAGGTGGCTCCACTAGGGCTTAGAAACGTGGAGGAGAGCTCACGGGGCACTGGTTGCCACCTGGGGAAGCTCCCCTTGCTCTCAGCAGTTGGATCTTATGATTAGCATTAATTATTTTTCTGGCCCAGCACCTGTTGCCCGAGTTTCAGCTTGAGCAGAATGAGGTGTAATCACCCCAGCTGAGAGCCATGGTGAGATGGAAAGGTTCATGTCCAAACCACCGGTGGCTTTTGGACCAGCCAAATCCACCCGCACCATTGCTGGCAGTGTCCTTACATCGCTGGTCTGGCCTCCAGCGTGGGGCTGTGAGGGATTTGTCTGTGGGTCAGGCAGGACCTCCCCTCTCCACTCTTCCTTTTTGTGGTGCTGCTCCTTAAGGCTGCTGCTGACTTGCTGTTCTTGCTCACTGGAGTTAAAAAAATAAATAAATAGACGTGTATCTCTCAACATCTCAGCTGATGTGGTGGCCACGGCATCACGCTGCCGAGGAGGTGTGTGTGGGAAGCCCTCCATGGGAAACCGGGGTGGGGGGGACTCACCCTGCCCTGGGGCTCGCTCCTGCCTTGGTGCTGCCCTCAGCCCGATGGGGTAATCGGGGTTGAAACACCAACTCGCCGAGCTGCACCAGTGCTTCTGGGAAAAGGCAGGGCTGGTGAAGGTGGCTTGGGAACCCCCTCCCCTGGGGTGACCTTGGGCGCCTCAAGTTGCTGCCCCAACACCTCCTGAAGGCATTGCTAGAGTCCAACGTGTGGGAAAAACATCTTTTGGGGGAGAAATCTAAGAGTTGGGTGATAAAAGTTGGCTGTGAATGTTTGGGGCAGGGGGAGAAGGTTTGTTCTCTGCTTAGTGGCACCAGATGCATGGAGATACGCAGGTCTGTCCGTCCGTTTGTCCATCCACTGCTCTCCATGTGTGTCCCCCTATTTTCCTGGAGCAGCTCCCGGCCAAAGCAAGGCAGCGAAGGGCTTGGGGTTGTGCCAGCTCCTCGCCACCTCCCCTGGCCCACATCCCCACATCCTGGGTGGGTGCATCCCCCGGTGGGAAGAAGCACTTGCCCCATCACAAATTAATCCTGAGTGGCAATTAAACCTCCGGCATTGCATCACTCCCCTGCGCTGTCCGGGCGGGCGCCGCTGTCACGCTTGGGATTTGCAGCCAGGAGAAATTGCTGTCGCTGGGAGGAAATGAGACCAAAAAACAAAAATCAAAACCCACCCCAAAAAACCTGGAGTTTCTCAATCGCTGCCGGGAGCTGTGGCGTGGTTATCTGGCTGCTGGCTTGCTCGTTTTGCAAGATTTATTGCTGATTTTACAAGCAGTCGCCTCCCTGGTGTGTTGAAGGGAGGTGATCCCCCAAATCAACCTTCCTTTTGATGCTGGTCCAAAGCTGCTGCAACATCCCGTTGGGAAAACTGGAGGCAACAAAGCTGGCCTTTGCTGGCCTCGTAAAATTGTTTATAAAACCCAACAACCCCACCACCGGTGTGAAAGCCGAGGGTGAATCACAGCCGGAGGGTGAGGAGCATCACCCTCACCTCACGGGTCAGGGTACTGGGTTGGGATATTGGTCTTGGGATGCCTAGGAATGGGGCTGATGGTCTCCTCTCCCCACCCCGCAGCCGGGGCCAGCCCCCTCCACCAGTGCAGCGAGCGGCCGGAGGACTGGTGCCGCAATGTGGAAACGGCGACCAAGTGTGGGACGCTGGAGCTCTGTCGGATCACCGTCTGGGACCAGGCCCGGGGGGTAACCACACACTGGGAGCACTCGGGGGATACGTGGAAGGATATACCAATTCTGCCCCAAAATCTGGGGCTGGGCAGAGAAGCCTAGTCTGGCCACCTCCATACTGGGCACCCAGAAGAGCATCTGATGATGCTGTTGAGCAGCAATGTGTCTGCCAAAATGAGTGGTGCCCCTTAATGGGGTGGTTTTGTGGTGGAGGGGTGTCATCTCGGGGAGCAGACAGAGGATCCAGGTGCTGTGGCATCATCCCGAGGCGTCTCTTCTCTCAGCAGAAGGGGATCCCATGTCACTTGTGCCAGATGGCCGTCTCCGTGGTGGGCAAGATCCTGCAGGACAACCGCACTGAGGTGGGTCAAGGCTGAGGGGGGTGTGTGGGGCTGGTAGTGTCATTCCCCACCCCAACTCTCCCCACCTCAACCCAGCCCTGAGCTCTCCCCTTGTCACCTAGGAAAAGCTGCGGGTCTTCTTGGATAAGAAATGCCAGTACCTGCCCTTCCAGGACTGGTCTGTCAAGTGCAAGAAGATGGTGGACACCGGCATCCTCATCCTCGTCCAGCTGGGCAAGCAAGTGCTGGTAACTGGCTTGGGGGGGACCCCGTGGATTTGCATTTCTCCATGGTTTGGGTTGTCTTGGGAGCTCTCAGGGTAAGGGAGGCTCTTGGAATCTGGGACAAAACCTTTGTGAGATGGAGATTGGGATGGAAATGACCCAGGGATGGGGACGGGGTTAGGGGGTGGAGCAGGGTGATGGGGCAGGCACGGCTCCAAGACCCACCCTTCTGCTCCTCCAGTCAGAACCAAAGGTAGTGTGTGGGACCATCAAGTTGTGCCAGCGCCAGGAGAGCCCCACGGGGGCCTTGAAGTTCCAGAAGTCGCCGCCAGCCTCCTCAGGACCCGCTCAGGACTTTGCAGACCTGTTCACCCCCTTCATCGCCAATGTGCCCCTCCTGCTCCATCCCCAGGATCTGCCTCGCGGTGAGGCCCAGGTACTGTGGCACAGGCGGGAACACCATTGATTCTGCTCAAGGAAAAGAATCACAGACTCATGGAATAATATGGGGTTGGAGGGGACCTCTGGAGATCATCTAGTCCAACCTCCTGCCAAAGCAGGTCCACCCAGAGCAGGTTGGAACATGTCCAGGTGGGATTTGAATGTCTCCAGAGACAGAGACTCCACCACCTCTCTGGGCACCCTCTTCCAGGGCTCTGCCACCCTCAAAGTGAAGAAATTCCTCCTCATGTTTAGGTGGAATTTCTTATGTTCAAGTTTGTGCGCCTGTTACTTCTTGTCCTGTCACTGGGCACCACTGAAAAAAGACTGGCCTCATCCTCTTGACCCCCACCCTTGAAGTATTTACAGGTGTAGATCAGATCCACCCTCAGTCATGTCTTCTCCAGACTCAAAAGCCCCAAGTCCCTCAGCCTTTCCTGGTAAGAGAGATGCCCCAGGCCCCTTATCATCTCTGTATCCCTCTGCTGTACCCTCTCCAGCAGTTCCCTGTCCTTCTTGAACTGGGGATCCCAGAACTGGACCCAGTTCTCCAGATGGGGCCTCCCCAGGACAGAGCAGAGGGGTAGGATGACCTCCCTCCACCTGCTGGCCACAGTCTTCTTGAATCACCTATTTAGTGATAATTAAAATTATTGCACAGCTGAAATGGTGTCTGATTAGCAGTCTCACCAATTCAGGGCAGGGCTGTTGCAGGATTCAGGGGGATACCAGAGAGATGCTGGCCGAAAACACTGCCCCAGATCACAGCTGACATCCCAGCCCTGCAAATCCAGGCGTGGGGGTGGCCTGGTTTTATTTTGAGGGGATACCGACATGTCCCTGCCTGTGTTGTCCCTCAGGAGACAGGAGAGGTGTGTGGGGACTGCCTGCAGCTGGTGGCCGCCCTGCAGCTGCAGCTGGAGCTGGGAACCAACGCTGCCTTTGTCCAGACACTGGTGGACCACGCTGAGAGGGCATGTGAGAGCATGGCACCCAACCTGGCACAGCAGGTAACAATGCTGGTACCCTGCTGAGCTCCCTCCTCCTCCCCGATTCCACCACGGGAGCATCTTTTCCTGCCACCTGCTTTTGAGCAGCTCTGTGGCAAGCTGGGGCAAGGGGGTGGTGAGATGTCCTCCACCTTGGGTTCTGATGCCACATCTCCTGTCTTCCACAGTGCAAGCACTACCTGGCAGAGTACGCAGACGTGGGTGCCCGGCTGCTCCAGCACTTGGTAAGGGGGTGAGCAGCTCCCCGGGGGCTGCAGGGGGTGGTGGGTGCTGGCAGAGAGGGGACAAACGACACAACTAAAGGACCTTATTAGCAAGCGTGAGGCCCTGCTCTCATTTTATTTTTAATTAAACCCACCGCTTTATATCCCGGCAAACTTTTAAATGTGTTTTTCTCCCTTTCTCTGGCTTACAACCCCTGTAATTACGTTTTATTTTATTTATTTATCTTTTTTCTTGCTGTTTTCTGCCCCCTCCCCTGGCAGCAGGCAGAGGTAAGTGAGATCCTGGCCACAACAGGCTGAAATCACCCTTTGTGGGGAGGTGGGGGGCACAGGGTGGCCATGCTCCCCTGATTTGGGGGTGTCTCTCTCCCCAGGACCCGATGGAGCTGTGTGGCCACCTGGGACTCTGCTCCTCCACCTCGGCACTGCCCTTCCACAAGCTGCTGACGGAGAAGGTGGTGCAGGTCCTGAGCATGCTAGCGGTAAGCATGGACAACCCCCTCCCACCTCAAAATCCACGCACTGGGAAGGGGGAGGCTTATTTTGCCTTTTTTTTGAGCATTTCCTTGATACATCGGGCAATGTCTTTCATGGGGGTTGGTGTCTATATGGTTTTGAGGGGGTGTTTGGTGCGTGTCCCATCCCCTTATCCCAGCAGGATGAGGAGAGGACCACGCCACTGTGTGAGATGTGCCAGTTCGCCGTGAGGGCAGCTGAGAGCCTCCTGGAGAACAATGTGACGGAGGTGAGCCCCACCGCTGTGCTCTGGGGTGGGGGACAAAGTGGGGGGCAGCAAGGAAGTGTGTATGGAGGCGTCTCCCCATCCCTCTGCCCACCTTCTCCCTGCAGGAGCAACTGGTGAACGACATTGAGAAGGTGTGCTACATGCTGCCCCATGGTGTCATCAGCCAGTGCAAGGACTTTGTGGACTCCTACGGCAAAGCCGTGGTCATCATGCTCCTGGAGGCCACTGACCCAGCAGCTGTCTGTACCATGCTGCACTGCTGTCCCCGGGGCGGGGACACCCACCGAGGTGAGGCAAGGGTACCTTGGTGACACCTAGACGTTGGGGTCCCTGGGGAATGGGGTGATGGGGTGGTGCTAATGGTCCCCACCATGTCCCGCAGGGGCCGCCGCGCTGGAGCAGCTGGCAGTGGGTGCTGGTGCCTTCTGCAACGTCTGCCAGATTGTCATCACCTACTTTGACAACGAGTTGCTGAAGAACGAGACCTTGGCAGAGCTGGGTGATATGCTGGAGAAGGGCTGTGAGCTGCTGCCCACCCCGCTCACCAGTAAGGTGAGCCGGAGCCGAGGGGGAGCACCCAACCTGGTGGGGACCCCCCTGAGCCCCAAACTGGGCTCATCTCCCCTCTCTTTCCCAGTGTGAGGCACTGGTGGTCCAGTATGAGCCAGCAGCCGTGCGGCTTCTCGTGCAGATGATGGACCCCAACTTCGTCTGCACCGTAAGTGTCCCCGTGCCACGGCTGCTGCACCCACACACACAGGGCAGCCCAGACTGAGATGGCAGCAGGGTTGCCCATGGTTGTGGGTCTCCACAACTCCTCTTCCTCCTACCTTCTTCTTCTCCATGCAGAAAATACGAGCCTGTGACTCACCCGAGGACACTCTGGGCGCAGAACCCTGTGCCTGGGGCCCCCACTACTGGTGCAAGAACATGGCCACAGCGATCGAGTGCAACGTAGGTGTCGGCTGCATCCCCTTCCCCTGGGTTGGCAGGGTCTTGGGAGGTCCTGTCTGCCCTCACCATCCCTTCCCATCTCTCCCACAGGCCGTCGAGTACTGCCGGCGTCACCTATGGAACTAGGAGCCACCTCCCCACCCTGGCTGGGCTTGCCAGCCATTTTGGTTCAGGATCCCGGACCCCTTCCCTTGGGATGCAGCAGCATCCGCGGGTGGCAACGGCGGGGGCCCCCCGGG
>VXBW01006225.1:461280-579938 GCA_013400375.1 Thinocorus orbignyianus
ATGCAGCAGCATCCGCGGATGGCAACGGCGGGAGCCCACTGGCCTCACTCCCCTGGTGGGGGCTGTGGGGCACCCCAGCCGCCTCTGCCACTTCCTTTTCCACCCCCTGGGGCTCGGATTTCCAAATCAGGTTAAGGGACTTGTCAGTATTTTCAGGACTGGGGGATTCAGCTTCTTCGCCTCTCAGGCTGATTGCAAAACCCCACCAGCCCTCCCTATCCCTATCCCTATCCCTATCCCTATCCCTATCCCTNATTAAATTTACCTGCAACGCCTGGCTTTGCATGACCTTTGCAGTTCACTCATTTAGTGTCCAGTCAATTGCTGGAGATATAGATGTATATAATATATAGCAACCCTTGAACAAGAAAAGAAAAGGATTTTGGAAGGGGGGGTGGAATTGTCTTTCATGCACTCATCCCCTCTGGGGTGGTTCTCTGCCCCATGGCGGTGAGGGGCAGCAGGGTGCCGGCTCGTCTCTCCCTACCATGGGAAGAAGAGGGGGGGGAACGGGAATGGGACACCCACGGTGCCCAGTCCTGAGTGTGCATGGGAAGCATCCCACCACAAATAAACTCTTCCCGTGAGCCCAGCTGGTTGTTTCCCTCCTCCTTTCTCTTGGGATGGGAGGGGGCTGGTACGGCAGCAAATCTTTGGTGGGGTTGAACACATCCTTCGAAATCTGGGGTGTGGCAACAAATGGGGTGGCATCTTGCAAAGGTGATGGATGGATGAATTATAGGGAAAAAGGTGGTTTTTTTCCCCTTCAGAAGGTGGTTTAGGTATGATAAATCCAGCATGGCCGGGGAGGAAGGACGACAGACAGGTTACCCAAAGCCATAGACAGTGTATTTCTGAGTCCCGTAACAGACCGTGCCCGAAACTCTCCACAAAGTTACGACTGGAAACAAACCCCCGAAGGAATAAACCCAAAAGCAAGAGAGGAGGGGAAAGAAAAGGGGAAGAAAAGACACGCATGAGCACTCCACATCCAGAAAGCCCCCAGTCATTGTCAGTCTCTCTCTTTTCCGAGGACGCAACACGTTTTGGTAAAGCCAGCAAAATGGAGAAATGTCTTCGTTTTTTTTGTTTTGTGGTTTGGTTTGTTTTTTTTTTTTGGTCTTTCCTTGCTGGAAAGGTGATATTGATGCCAAACAGACTCGGCCTCTCCCCATGATGCCCCAGCCCTCCCCGTGCCTGGTGGAGGTGTGATGGCTGCTTGGCCCCAGCTTGTGCCAGGGGATGCTGTGGCGGCGCATCATCCACACTTTCACTCCACTGTGCCTTCACCCCTGTCCAGTCTGGACTCATTGGACTTGTTTAGCTTTTCTTTTCCTTTTTTTTTTGTTTTCTTTTTTTTTAAAAAAAAAAAAAAATAAGAAAAATAAAAAAAATTTAATGCTTTCATGGATAAATGACAAGTGAGTAAAAGCAAACCGGTCCTGAGAGCCCTTTCCCGGGGCCAAGCTCTCCAAGGCTGCCAGAGCGAACTGCACTGGTTGGCCTGGACTCCTTCTGCAGGGGAAGGGGGAGGTCAAGCACCGGTCTCGGGGTGCCCCTGGCCCCCGCCATGGCTCCCCTGGTCCGTGCTTCATCCCCGCTGGCCCCGGCTTGCCTAGAGGAGCACCGCCACCGCTCGTCATAACTCGGTGATCTCCAGCGGGCTCTCCATGATCACCTCCCGCATCTTGTGCAGGGGGGTGGACTTGGCCGACTCGGTGCGGGCGTTGTGGTCGCTGTAGCCCCCGCAGTCGGCAGTCAGAGTCTCCAGCGAGCGACCCAGCACCTTCTGGTCATCCTCGGGCAGGCTGTTGAGGTCGGAGGCGAGCAGCGTGCCCGTGCTGCCATGCACCACGTGGATGCCGTCAGGACCTTTCAGCTCCACCGGCTGCTTGTGTCGGAAGCGGAGGCTGCCCTGGCTGGGGCTGTGCTCCTCCTCATCCTCCAGCTCCTTCTGGATCAGCTGCAAAAGGTCCAGGGGGGAAGGAATCACCACCATGGTCAGAGCAGATCTTGGCCTCCTGGCCTCTGAGCCTCCTGCAACACTGGAGCCCAGAGAGAGGGATGGGGCCCTCCTCCTCTGAAGCAACCTCAGAGCGTGGTAATGAAGGTCACCAGCACGATGACCTCCAGCTGGATTGCTCACTTGTCTCATGGATGTCCCAGCTCAGACGCTGGTTGCAAGCCAGCTGGTGGTCCAGCAGCAGCCCCCACAGCAGCCAAGGGGGAGTTTTTGACCCAGGCTGCGATTTGTGGTTGTATGAGGGTGGTGGGGCAGGAGGCAAACAAGGAAAGAAGTTGAGGGAAGGCTGGATGGGGCTGAAGGCAAGGTGGGACAGGGGCAGAAGGGCTGAAAAGTGTCTCCCATCCCAGTACTCTCCTCTGCTCTCTTTGCCCCACATTTTGCACCCCATGGTGAAGGGTAAGGCTTTGGGAGGAGTTGCTTAACCAGCCCTCCTGCACCAAAACCCTCTGTCCCAGCCTTTCTGTCTCCAAAACCTGCTGGGTTGATAAGCACAGAGGGGTGAAGGGGAAGGAAGATGTCCTCGCATGTGTGCAGGGACCTGCAGTTTCTTGGTCAGCCTTAGCAGAGCTTCTTCTGCTTTGTGGGAAGACAGACAGAGGACACTCTGCAAAGGGGGACAGTCCTCCCCCAGGGTGGGAGGGACCAAGGGAGAGGGTGCTGCTGATGTTCAGAGGAAACATGAGAGGGTCACGAGAGCTGGGGTACTGCAGGGAGCTGGCAGCCTCAGTGGAAAATCAGAGTCTGGCTCATTTTGGCCAAGCAGGGAATGGGGGGACCACGGGGTGAAGGAAACAGCGGCCACGGGGAGTGACCACAGCCTGTGAGGCCGAGAAGACACACTGCATCCCAGAGGGCACAGCAAACATCTCCCCATGCCCATGCACATCCCGTCTACCTCTGAGACCGAGGAGCGGTCCCCCTGACTGGCGGTGGCCTTATGCACCATCCGCTGGGCAAAGAGCTTTTTCAAGCGCATGTAATCATCCAAGACCACCTTCAAGAGAGAGCCCTGGGCGAAGGGGGAGAGATGACGGGTTACCCAAGGGAGGTGGTTTGGTTGGAGGGAAATTGGGATCATCCCAGCAATTTTTTGGAGCAACATCACCCTCTGGTGCCGCAGCCATGAACCTGGAAGCCAGAGCAGTAGGAGAAGACCCCCCTCGGTGGAAGATGCCCACACTCACTCACCTTGATGGGTCCCTCCCGCATGATCTGCCCCAGCTTGGCAATGTTGTCGTACTCCTGGATGGCTGCCCGCAGGTAGCGGTCATCCTCAGGCTTCGCTGCAGAGGGCTCTCTCCCGAAGGTCCCCTGTGGGAGGAGATAGACACTGAGGAGGTGTTGTGGGTGGTGGGTACTGGGAGGAGGTTCCCTGCTCAGGACCATTTCTCACATGAGTGCGGGCAGGGCAGTTCCAGAGGTCGGTGATCTCACTCAGGTTCTCTGGTAGGTCATCCTCATGCTCAGCCTGCGCCGCTAGTTCCATGTTCCTGCAGAAGGGGTCCAGCCACACGGGGTTGGCCCTGCCCAAGGAAGAGGAACAGCCCTCAGCACAAGCAAAGAGTGGCAGCATCCCTAAACCCATCCAGAGCCCGTATGTTGAGGTTGTGCTGCCTCCTCCTGCCCTGTGCAGGTAGGAATTTGGCTGGTCTAGGTCCAGCTGTATGTTGACACAAGCCCATCATCTCTGCTTACCCTGACACTGCCCAGTATTGGCAGAGACAGAGTCACAGGACAGGTATGAGGTCTTTTGGCTTTGAAAGCTCTCAAGGCAAGCATGTGTCACAGGACCAGAGTCATACCCCACACTGCATGCCTGGCCGCAATCTCTGCAGAGCAGAGAGGTGTCACATCTCCACTTCCTGAGCATCCCTAGCTGTAAAAACCCAGGTGTCCCTCTCTAGGGAGCAGCCTGCCATCCTGCAAGGTGTCAAACCAGGGAGGGGAAGGAAGGGGAGAACTCACCCATCAAAGGAGTACTTGTTGGTGTTTGGCATGTCCATGATGTCCATGAAGCCTCTGTTCCCTGCAAAAGGCAGGGGCAGGGTTTACAGGTCAGCGTGGCAGCGGGCTGAGCAGCAAACCACGAGGTAGCACTTCTTTACTGGGGAGGGAAACTTGGCAACCAAAAAGGCACCAATATGGCTTGAGAAACACACTGGGATGGAGAGGATAACGCAGAGCCAGGATCTGAGAAAAGCCTCCCACCATCGTGCCTTGCTGGGCAGGATCGCTTCCAGTTTACATCCCGCTGACATCCCTCATGTGTACCCCCTCCATGCTGTTCACACCCCCTTGCTGTCTCACGCAACTGGAAAACCCCAAACACTGCTCACCAGTGGAGCCAGCCACTATGGCCTTCAATTTCCTTTTGTGCCTGTGAAAGAAACACAGCGAATCAGGGAAGAAAATAAAGAAGATGCTCGCAAGGTGAGGGGGATGCAGATCTGCAATAACCCTACAAACAGCTCTTGTATCACTAAGGAGGGTGAACTTAGGTGGGGAGAGTCAATATCAGTATTAAAACCATTATATTTGTGGGGAAAAGGAGCAGTTTCTGAACGCAGGCTGAGCCCCACTGCAGAAAGTGTTGAGAATCATAGAATCATAGAATTTTCTAGGTTGGACCTTTAAGGTCATCTATTCTAATCAACCTCACTCTGATAAAAACCAACAACCCATCACTAAACCATGTCACCAATCTCTAGGTCAACCCAGCTTTGAAATCCCTCCAGGGATGGGGCCTCAACCCCTTCCCTGGGCAGCCCATCCCAAGGCTTAAGAGCACTTTCTGTGTAAAAATTGTTCCTGATCTCCAATCTGAACCTCCCCTGGTGCAACTTCAGGCCATCTCCTCTGTCCCATCGCCTATGACTTGGAAGAAGAGACCGAACCCCCTGGCTACACCCTCCTTTCAGGGAGTTGTAGAGAGCCAGAAGGTGTCCCCTCAGCCTCCTTTTCTTCAGGCTGAACACCCCCAGCTCCCTCAGCCTCTCCTCATAAAACTTACTCTCCAGACATCTCACCAGCTTCGTTGCCCTTCTCTGGACTCACTCCAGCATCTCAATGAGTTTGGTTTTTTTTGTGGTAAGGGGCCCAAAACTGGACACAGTACCCAAGGTGGGGCCTCACCAGTGCCAAGTAGAGAAGGTGATGCTCTCCTTTGCTTGCTGGTACTGCCAGGGCTGGGTTCCCCTGGCTTGTGGGGAGATTGGGGCCAGTGGGCAGAGCCCAGGGGTTACTCACACTGTCCGGTAGTACCAGTTCATGAGAATGAAGAGCATGGCAGCCAGGAAGAGCAGGACAGCCAGCACGATGATTGCCATCTGGGAGAGACAGAGGGGTAGTGGCATGGAGCCAGGACCCAGCACTGGACACTTGCCCGCAATTCCTTGGGTGAAACATCTCTCCATGGAGGGTCATGGAGGATGGGAAGGGATATTGTCCCACCTGCGAGCAGCAGCCATCTCCAGCCACAGCTGGGCTGTTACCTGCAGAGCTGAAAGGTCATCTGGGGCCCGGGCGGTGATGGCGGGCTGCACGTCTAGCACATTATAGTTCCTGAAGAGGTTCCTCAGCTGCTCCTTGTTCTCATCTATCATCTGAATCACCCTGGGAAGAGAAGGGGTGCTTGGGCATCTTGACATTAATGAGGTTCCCTAAGGACTCAACAGGCCAGCTGACGTACCGCTCCACGTCCAGGATGCGGTTGGTATCCCTGTTCACCACGTGGATCAGCAGCTCTGTCTGTGCAAAGTTCACCCGACCTTTCTTGTCAACATGGAACTGGGGAGAGACAGCAAGGTCTGCAGTGTGGGAGAGGCGTCTCCTCCCAGGGCATCACCCAAGCATGTCTCAAGGTGTGCTTGTGTAGCAAGAGATCCTCAGGCCTGGAGGCCTGGCATGGGGTTGTTCTGAACCTCTTTGATACTCCACAACCTTGAGAGATGAGGGGTGTCTATGGTGGTACCCTCAAAGGAGGCCTCCCAAGCAAGATGTGGAAGGTTCCCTGCCCCTAGAATCGACCTCAAAGATGGATGATTACCTGCACGTCATCTGTGTTGACAATGGCGCCTGTGATGTTCGAAAGCAGGCTGATGAATTCCTCCTCGAACTGCCTGACTTTGTCGGGGATCTCATTGATGATGATTTTGACCCGCTGGTCATCCCGCAGGATGTAAATCCCCACAATGGCGGTGTCGTTGTGACCCACTAGGTCAGAGGCCATGATGTCCACCACGAAGTAGCCGGGGTTGTAGGCCGTGAAGAGGTCGAAAGTTCGTAGGATGCCATCAAGGGTTCCTGGGGGAAGGATGGTCACAAGCTCAGGATTAGTGACCCTGGTCTTTAGTCAGGGGATGTCTTTGGCCATGGGTTTGCTCCCGGGGCACGCAGTGTACACACCGATGCTGAAGATGTTGGACACCTCCTCAGAGTCATTAGAGTGCTGCTTGATGTAGCGGATGCCCAAGATGTTGTACAGGACCAGGCTGTTATTGCCCACATCGGCATCCACTGCGACCACTCTGATCAGCTCTGATCCCACCTTGGCATCAGTGGCGACCCCTTTGAGAGAGAGACAGGACAGTCTGGCGTTGGGCTGGCTTTCACTGCCCCTTCATCTGGTTGGACTTCTCCTGAAGCATTTCTGGCTCCCAGTGGCCTCTCAGCCCTTGGAACCCCTTACCTGCAGTGTACTCTGACTTGGTGAACTGGGGGGACTGGTCATTGATGTCATCCAGGAAAATCCGCACCTCCTGAAGGGTCAGGTCTCCAATGAGGTCCCAGGCCTCGGCTCTGTCTGCCTCCTGACCCTGGGGTGGGGACCAGTTCCTCTGGCTGGATGCTTTGACTATGATGGAGTAGAATGGGTCCTTCTCCCGGTCCAGGTCTCGCAAGACCTGCAGCTTTCCTTCCCGGCTCAGATGGAAGTTGCTCTCCTGATTCCCAGCTGGGTACAAAAAGAGGACCCTAATTAGTCCCCCTTCGGTCAGCCTTTCTGAAATGTCACCTCACCCATTGACCAGGGCAGAAAGTGAGAAGACAGATGGAAGTGATGGAAAGTCTTGGCAAGGGGTATGTGTGGGGATGTAGAGCTGCCCATCCCCTCCCCACTCAGCACACACCTGCTATGAAGTAGTAGACGATGGCATTGGAGCCCTCATCTGCATCCACCGCCCCAGTGACGTTCCCCACAACGGTGCCTGGCCGTGAGTGCTCGGGGACGGAGAGAGCCTGGTACTGAGGACTGTCCCTCTGCCAGAGACCCCAGGAGAAGGGGGAGTTATGAGCATCAAGGTGGCTTCAAATCAAACTGGACAAATCCCATCACACTGACATCCAGCAGTACATGCTCCTTCACACGTGCTCGATGGCATCCCCATCCCTGCACCCCCTGTATCCCACCCCCTCCATACTGGTGCCTTACGGGTGGCCTGAGGAAGACTGGCTCATTGTCATCAATGTCATCAAGTGTGACCTGGAGAGGTTGCATGGTCTCATAGGCTGGCTGGCCTTGGTCGCAGGCCACGATGATCAGCTGGGGAGAGAGGCAAAAGCGCCGTCCTGAGCAAAGCCATGTGGGCCAGGAGACACGGCTGAGGGGACAGTTGGGTGGTGGAGGATTTTTGAGGGATTTAAGAGAGAGCTGGGAGCTGGCCCACCAGGATGCAGCTCCCTGATGGCACTTGATAATCACCCAGCTCCTGCCAAGGTGTGACATATTCACAACCATGACAGCTGAGCCCATCCCCACCACCTCCCTCGCATCCCACCAGCCTTGCACTGGACCCGCAGCCTTGAGGACTGTCCCAGTCACCCCATGGGTCTGCTGCCACCTGGCTCACATTGTACACTGCCTGCTTCTCCCGGTCCAGCCGCATGGCCGTCTGGATCAGCCCGCTGACCGAGTCGATGGTGAAATACTCCCAGTCTTTGTTCCCCGCTCCGGTTTTCAGCAGGCTGTAGAGCACCGCTCCGTTGAGACCCTCATCTTTGTCCGTGGCATAGACCTCGTAGACATTGGACCTCAGGGGGATCTCCTGCATGCACACGTGCAGCCTCTCAGCCCTGGCATTGCACATAAGCCCTCTGCTTCTCCTGCCCCTCCAAACCCCCTTGTATCAGCATCAGCAGGCTTGTGCTGCCCAAAACCCAACCAGGAGCTGGCAACATGGAGCCATAGTTCCCTTTGGCAGGATGGCTGCTTCATATGCATGCCAAGGACTCGCTGAGCCAAGCCTGGCTTCTCAGAAAGGAGAAACATCTTAAATGTCAGCGTTTCAGCTCTTGTTTATAAACAGTCTAGTCACACAGTGACTGGCTGTTTCCTTATTTTCCACATTGCTGTGGTTTCTGTTCCCCAAAGCTTTTATGGAGACGGGCTGTTGTTGACCGTCCAGCCCCATGACCCAAACCTTCTTGCTGCATGTTAAATCACTTTCTTGTTCCATCTCCAGTGTAAATGGAGATTGGATTTTGCCACTGGTAGGCAGGAGTGCTCCCAGGCATGGTCTCCCAGGCCATGATCCTGCTCCCTCTCGAGGGGTTTTACCTCCTTGATGTGCAGGATGGTGCCATTGGGTGGGCGGATGAAGACAGGGCGGTTGTCATTGATGTCAATGACCTCCACGTGGAGCATGGTAGTCCCCCAGAGAGGGGGATGTCCCTTGTCTGTGGCCACCACAGTCAGGTTGAACCTCTCATAGGACTTCAAGCGCCGCCAGGACGTGATGAGACCAGAGTCTTTGTTGATCTTGAACGCCTCTGAGGGTAGGTAAAAACCCACATCTCTGGCTCAGGACACTTGCCACCAGATAAATTATGTTTACAAACCAGTATATCAGCTAAAAAATACCCGTCACTGGGGGGAGAAATCCCTGTCGAAGGGTGACTGAGCCAGCTGCCTGAGGCTAGGAGTCTGAATGCTCTCAGGTTGTCATTTCAGAGCATCCTTGCCTGCTGCTGACTCCCTGCCAATGGGCAATGACAAGCGCCCTGCTCCCAGGCCACCACTGGCTGTGTTTCACCCCTTTCCAGGCCAGATATACCAGCCAGAACAGGGCAGTGGTCAGAGGGAGGTCAGAGGAGCCCATGGGTCTTAAGAAAATGAAGTTTCAGCTATTTCCCTCTACATTTATGCCAGCTTTTGCTTGGTTCCCAATACTCCTCAGCATGCACAGATATACTGGATTTCAGGCATTACCACTATCCACCTACAACCTCCTAGTCCTTCTTAGCTTTCCTCTAAAGTGTGCAGTGCGTTTCTTCCAAGACACATGTGCATACATAGAAAAAGTCCTGCTGGGGTAGGGGAGACGAGGACAAGCCAAGACCGGGCTGCAGGATGAAGGCAGGCAAAGCCGTAACACATCACACCACAAGGAACTGGGAACTGTGGAGCAATACCAGAAGATCCACGCTTTCGGTATTGCTACTCAACTGCATGCGTAATCCTGCTCCAAACCACCCAGAGGACACTGGCTTGGCCACTATGTCTCCTCCAATCGCTCCACATCATAACCGTCCTCACTGGGAAGGAGCTTCCTACCACCAGCACCTACCTGCTCCAGGGCCCTCGATGCTGTAGGTCACCACGCCGTTATCCCCTTCGTCCAGGTCAGTGGCAGTCATGGTGATCACTGACGTTCCTGCTGGCTCATTCTCGTAGACACTGGTGCTGAACTGGCTCTTGCTGAACTGGGGCCTGAAGTCGTTTATGTCCAGGACTGTGATCAGCACCTTTGACAAAGCGCAGCTGGCTGGGTGACCGTGAGGTGAGGATGGAGACGACTGGGCGGTCCCCAGGGACCGTACCCGTGCTGCGACCTGCAACTCTGCTGCCAGAGTGCAGTGCCCTTCCTGCTATTTGTTTAGCTCCACTAGCTGAATTCCTGCCTCCAACAATGGAGGCCACCACGGCTGGGGCACCCATTTGTACCAGAGAACTTGCAGACAATAGTGTAGCCCTTCCCTGCCCCTCCTGCTCCATCTCCTTCAGCCAACGTGCTGTCCTCATGGTACAAAGACCCCCGCACCATCCACCTCACAGCCCCTGGGATCATCTGTTCTTCTACCTAATTCCTCCTTGAGCCATCAGCAAACCTGGGGATGTTTAACACCTTTTTGCTGGTGTCCACCACACGAGGGTTGGTGGGAGGGAGAGAGCCTTACCTGCACAGAGTTCTCCCGACGGTTACTGGACACATCCCCAGGGTTGTCCCTGGCCACAGCTGTCAGTGTATAGTGATCCTTCTTCTCCCGGTCCAGGGCTGACAGGATGTAGATGTCACCCTGCAGCACACAGAGACCTTCAGGTGGATCTCATCTGGTAGAGCTGGTACTCAAGAAGGGCAGAAGGTGAGGTGTGGGAGCAAGGCACAAGGTGGAACCATCTCAGCCTTGCCTCCCTCTGTTCCAGCCTCGGTTGGCTCCTTACCGTGTTAGGATTTATCCCAAACTTGCCCTCTCCATCCCCCAGGCTGTACTGGATGAGAGCAAAATTCCCAGAATCTGCATCTGTGGCCTGGACCCTCAGGATGACCGTACCCAACGGCACGTCCTCAAAGACAGCTTTCTGCAAGCAAAGGGACTGGTTGTTTCATAGAATCACAGAAGGGTTTGGGTTGGAAGGGACTGTAAAAAACATCGTGTTCCAACCCCCCTGCCGTGTGCTTTTTTTAGCAGGCAGCAACCGAGTCATGGGGTGGCACCCAGGAGTGGGCACAGCTGTAAGATGTTCACACAGAGCACATCAGTGGATTGAGTATCTTCTTCATATGGCTCAAGCACAGACAGAAGGAAGAGAAGGTGCCCATCCTCTTCAATCAGGCCCTGCCCAGCCCCACATGGACTTGAACACGCGAGCCCACCTCACCTGGTAGGATGGTTGGCTGAAAACGGGATTATTGTCATTGATGTCCACTATCTGGAGATACACAGGGATCTCAGCAGATCTGCGGGGAGACCCATTGTCAGAAGCTCGGACGGTGAAGTTCAGCCACTGCACCTCCTCATAGTCCACTGTCCTGTTGGCCACGACCTTCCCTAGAGGACAGCAGACCCTGAAATGAGAAACTTGCCCCAGGCCACCGATCTGCCCCAGACTCCCACCTCCCCAGGCCGCTGACCTGCTGACTGGTCTTCAAGGCAGGCGTAGCCCTCTGGGGAGAGGTTCAACAGCTCGTAGGTGATCTGCCCATTGGCACCTTTGTCCGGGTCCACTGCTGAGATGGAGATGAGTGTCGTGCCCCGTGTGGCTCCCTCCAGGATCCTCTCAGTGAAGTAGGTGACCCCAAAGGGGCGGAAGCGGGGTGTGTTGTCATTGACATCCAAGACATTGATTGTCAGCTTGGCTGTGGCCACCGTGGAGACCACGGGGGAAGAGAAGAGGGAGAGGATAAGTGAGAAAGAGAAGGGAAGAAAGGACAGGAGAAAGGAAGATCATAAAGAGACAGGTGCGAAACTCCAGGAAAGTCAACTAAACCAAGGTGCTTCATCAAGATAAATGGCAATATTCAGCAAAGCCGCTATGCCCTGAGCTGGCTGTGGGACAGTCTCACCTACTTCAGACCCACTCCTGATCCGTGTGTGCCTTTTCACACATGGGCCTGGATTTACCAGGAGCAGGCTGGCAAGATGTCATGGGAATGGTAATGAAGAGGCAGGTGTCTCCCATGGTACAGTTCTGGGCACACAGACCTCTCCATCTGCGGATTTTTGGGCCATTCTCTAAAGGAGGGCTTAGAGGAGAACCTGAACCTGCTGGGAGCTGGTGGAGGACAACTCCCACTGGAAATGCTGCTGGTAAGGATGGAGAGGAAGGTGCTGGCTGCCCAGAAGCTGTGCTGGGGAAGGCTGTGCCAGCCCCTGGCCCAACACTTCCTGGGCAGAACCCATGCTTACCGTTGGGCACGCTGACCGAGTGGTCGATGACCTCGCTGGCATTGTCATGGACAGAGATGGTGACCTCGTAGGTGGCCACCAGTTCCCGGTTGAGGGGAGTTTTGATCTTCACGGCTCCTGGGAACCCCAAAAAGATGGGGGTCACAGGCTGTGCCTGTGGCCCCCCCCCACTGAGGACTCTCCACTGCACTTGCACTCCTGCCTCTCCCCAAAGCCTAAATAGGGAAAACACTCAATAGCTACAGGAGGAGACAACTTCTCTCTCTCTGCTCTCTCTCTCCTGCCTTCCTGCCTGCTCCGCTCTGCCCCAGGGTGTCACACTGCCTCAGCTGGGGTAAGGATTTGGGTTGTGAGGATGAGAGGGTGTTGGGAACAACCACTGCTGCTTCCCTGCACAACCCCATCCACCTTAGCTCAGCTAAGCTCAGCTCCAGGTGTCTTTAAGAGTCTTGTCCCACACCCTTTCCAAAAAGGACATTTTTTCTTTTCTGGATCAGATCTGTGCTTCCAAAACAGATTCAGGGAGCTGCTGGCCCACCTTCCTCCAGGGTAGACCCCACCACCCACCCCAGATTCCCCCCCCAAGAGAGGGTGCCCGAGTCTGGTCTGCCAAGGCTGAGCAGCCCCCGGCCCGCAGCGGGGCTGCCTCTGATGGGGATGGGTGAGATGGAGGGAGGCGACAGATGACGTGGAGAGAGAAACGAGCACAGACACAGAGACAAACCTGGCGGGCTGAGAGCCGGAAAGGAAAGAAAAGGGTTAGTTAAGTTGGACGGCTGGGGGAGAGAGGACAGGGCAGGGTGAGATGGGACAGCCAGAGGAGGAGAGTGGGGAGGCAAGAGGGGAGCATCATCTCCCTGTGCCTCAGACACCTACCTCCAGGCAGAGAAGAAGAAGAAGCAGAAGAGAGTAGAGGGGTCCGCACTGCCTGTGCAGCCCTTCCTGCTCTCCTACCTGTCCTAAAATCCACCGTGAACACTCCTTGCTGGTCGGGCACCAGTGCGTCTGTGTCGTCACGGGCCACGATCTCCAGCAGGTAGTACTCCAGGCGAGGGTGGAGGTCCCTGTCGATGGCAGTCACCTCAGCCACCACGGTGCCGGGGGCAGCCGACTCAGGGACACTGACTGTCTGGATGGGGTTGATGAACTCGGGCCGACAGTCATTGACATCGTCGATGAAGAGGTTGACGGTGGCGGTGCCTGAGAGCGCCGGCGTGCCCTGGTCCACGGCCACTACCGTCAGCCGGTAGGCATCCCTCTCCTCCCGGTCGATGGTGATGTTGGCCACACGGATCACCCCCGTGGAAGCATCGATCAGGAACCTGTCCTGGCCACCACTCTCGATCCGGTAATCCAGCTGCTGGTTGAGACCGCTGTCAGCGTCTGTGGCTGTCACCTGGAGGATGGAGAAGCCTGGAAAGGGGGGACATAACCCTCTCAAGTCAGAGTTGGAGGGCAGCAGCAACAGGCTCCTGGTCCCAAGGCAAAACTATCAAGTAATATGGGCAGGATCAGTTCCCAAATTTTCCTTTTAATGACATCCTTGACCAGCCCTGACTCTGGGATCTGGATCTTCACAGTCCCAGGGGGACACCCAAGTCTCCCTATCACCCACTCCCACATCCAGTGCCGACCCTCTCCTGACCTGGGGGGCTGTTTTCCCGCAGCCGTGCTGTGATGGAAGCTGGGTGGAAGACAGGGCGGTTGTCATTGTCATCCAAGACGGTCACCACCAGGCTGGCGGTGCTGTTCAGCCCTCCCACATCACGAGCCACCAGTGTGAACTCCAGGAGAGGGTCCAGCAAAGCCTCTCGGTCTATTATGACGCCAGGCTTCACTGAAACAACACCTGGAAAAGGGGAAAAGCCCAGTGACAGACCCTACACCTGCCTGGTGGTCCTTGTCTGGGGATGGTCACCTGCTGAGCCACCTCACCTGTCCTGTTGTTGATAACAAAGAAGTCCAGGGATGCCTCCAGGAGCTGGTAGGTCACCACGGCATTGCTGCCCTGGTCACCATCCACAGCAAGGATGGGTCCGTTGAGCACTGTGACCAGAGTCCCTGGATGGGATGACAAGGATTAGGGAGGGCAGTAACCACCTGTGGAGCCCCCCAACCCTCCCTCCCACCCTGGTGATGCATGAGGGACAGCAATGAATGGATGGAGGAAGTGACAGAGAGGGGGCTTGTGGTGCACGAGGCAGCCGGGTTGGGGGCAGCTGCTGCAGCCTTGCAGACCGACTCGCGAGGCCCAGGTGAGGTGGTAGGACGTCCAGCTAAAAACAAACAGACATACACATCCATCAGATGGGTGACACCAGCACCCTGCCGCTAAGGGCATCACCTGGAGTCATCCAAACCCTTGGCCTGGGATGTCCTGTGATGGCAGGACAGAGAGGTACCTGAGGTTTTGGAGCAGGGAGCAATTTAAAAGGCAGGAAGGCAAAAATTTCCCAGCTCTTTAGCTGGGAAACATCTACCTGGACAGGCTGGACTGTTTTATCTCTAATGCCCAGAGAAATGCAGCTCCAGCTACCAGTGATGGAGAGATGGCACTCCATCCCCTGCAGGGGTATTGAGCACGTTGGTGCCCTCAAGGCTGCACCCAGGGCTCCCCTCAGACCATGGGCACCTCTTCCTGTCTGCAGCTGAGCAATTCCCAAAAGAGGTTGATTTCTCACAGGGTTGTGCCAGACCTGTGCCAGGAAGGGTTTCCACCAGAAGCATGGACCAAAGCTATGGTCTCCTTGAGGCTGATCTCCTCAGGTGGTCAGCAGAAGTCTCTCAGACTCGGCATCCCCGTCCCATTGACCTGCAGCCTTTCCCTGCTCAGCGCCGTGTCTCCTCCACAACAGCCAGGAGACACTTCCCCTTGCCTGGCCCCAGAGGGATTCTCCAGGAGCCACTTAAGGGAGTGAAGAGAGACCTACCCGGGGGCGAGTTCTCCATCACCTCAGCCTGGTAGGAGCTCTGGGTGAAGAGGGGGCGGTTGTCATTCTCATCAGCGATGGAAATGACCAGGAGGTCAAAATCCTAAAGGAAAATGGGGACAAGAGGGCAATGATGGCAACATCCTTTCCTTGAGCTCACCTCCCGCCTCTCACACTTCTAGCTTGGTGCTGATCAAAGCTGGACCCCTGTGCAACCAGGACTGCGCTTCCTGGACCATCCTAGTGGGTCTGTAGAGAACTTCAGCCTTCCCAGGTGAAGGATGGTTGGGCATCCCTTCCCAGCATGCACGTTGAAGCCTGGTGCAAGGGACATCTTGGCAGGGTCAGAGGATGCTCTGGTGTCACTGTGGTTGCCCTGCTCTCCAGCCCAACTTCATCCCACCTTCCACGACATCTACTTCTGTTGCATGGAGTCAATATGCAACGCTGGACCTGCCCTAAATCCTACTGGTCGTTTCTCTGATGAGGAGGTTACAGCTTGCTCCCTGTGACCCATAGATGCCTTTGGGGGATGAGGCTGAGACGCTGTGGGTAAATGCATCACCTGGTTTCGGCCACAGCAGGAATCCCTTCTCCCACCCGCCCTACCACCTGCATTGCTGGAGGCCCTGGCAGTGTCCATAATTACCCGCCTGGCATTGCGTATGTTCTCAGGGTTGTCCTTCACCGTGATGGTCAGCCTGTACTCTGCCACTCTCTCCCTGTCCAGTGGGCGGTTTACATAGATGATGCCGCTCTACCAGGAAAAAAGGGAAGAAATAGGTACCAAGGACATGAGGAAAGCTTCTCCCAGGTCATCTCCTGCCAGGGCAAGGATGCTAGATGGCACCCATGGGTGCCCAGAGAAGGCAGGGCTGCAGGGCCAGGGGTGCCCACCCTCCGCATCCCGGCATCCCACCCCCCTGGGGTCATACGGTGCTGTTAATGTAGAAGGCATTCTCCGTGTTGCCCGCTGTTATGTCGAAGGTCAGGAGTGCATTCGGTCCCTGGTCTGCATCCCGGGCAAGGATGCGGGTGACAAAACTGGAGACAGGAGCATTCTCACTGAGGGTGAGGTTCATCGGGAGGTTGAGGAGCACGGGGTCATTGTCGTTGATGTCCAGCACGCGGATGCCCACGAGGATCTGCCAAGAAGAGAAGTGGTGCAGGCACATGGCACCTATTTCCATCCCTCTCATCCTTCTTACGCCCTTCTAGGCAAGAGGTGGGCTTCCCCATGGAGCCCACTATGGTTGGGCAGAGGAAAGCTGCGGGGACAAGGGGAAGGAGGAGGAGGGAAGGAGAATTACAGTGGAGACCAGGAGGTAGGAGCTGGGGATGGCACCCCGCAGCCCATCATGTTGCCCCAGGTGACTCACTGTGGAACTGAGGGGGGGCACCCCCCGGTCCCGGGCGGCGATGGTGAGGTTGTAGAAGGGGATGTTCTCGCGGTCCAGCTCAGCATCCTTCCGCACCCGCAGCTCCCCTTCCACTGGGGAGATCACAAACTCCCCTGCCAGAGACAACAGGGTCCTGTCTTGGACTGGGCTGCTGTGAACAGCCTGATTCCCCAGAAAACGACTTATTTTGGAGCTGGGGCACAAGCACCAGGGTGGGTTTGGGGACAAATCTATGCCCTTTTACTGCAGACATGGGAGGACTCTGGCAGCTGGAGACTATCCTGGATACGTTCCCAGGTACCAGCAGGAGTAGGGGATGGGTTGAATAGTCAAATGAAAGGTGCCTGTGCCCCTTGACTGGGCCTTTCTGAAGATGCCAACAGTCCTCCAAGCACCTGCCTGTGCCCCGTGATGGCCAGGGCAGGGTGGGCTATGTGGCATGGATCCCCCTGAGCCGAAGGGCTGCATTGTTCTGGAAAAGATTTGCATCATCTGGGAGAAGGGACAGTCACCACGAGTTCACAGAGGGACAGCCCCATGTCCCCACAGTTAGGGATGCCCATGACTCCTCTGCCACCTGCTCTGGGGTGCTGGTGGAGCTAGAACCACAGCATTGCCATGAGTTGCAGAGCAACTCAGTCCCCAAACACCCTACAAACCCCACGGGGGTGAGGGGACAGAGCTGTGTACTTACAGCTCTTGGTTTCTCTTTCTGTGGTCTGGTTGGTTGTTTTTTTTTCTTATTTTTCTCCCTTTTTATTGTTTTGCCTTCATTGCTTAGCAGATTTGCCCTCACCCTTGCACAAGCCTCAGGCACCCCCTGGTTGGCCACGAACAGGTTAAGTTTCCTGTTGCTCAAAACAGGATTTCCTGGTGTTGAAAGGCCAAATTCGCAGAAGGGCTGGGAGGGAGGATGGCTTTTCTGCAATACTTCCGCACACCCTCCCTCGAGCCAGGTTCCTCCATGGAACCAACCAGAAGCAGAAGTTATGCCCCCAGGTCCCTGCTCACCGAGGGGGTCCCCGGCAATGATGCTGTACTCCACTTGCCCATTGGGTCCCGAATCTCCATCATGGGCCAGGAAGGTCCAGACACGTGGGCCAGGCTGCCCTTCCGTGACGTCGAAGGGGCCCTCGTAGGGCCGTGGGAAGGTGGGACAGTTGTCATTGATGTCATTGAGGTTCACCAGCACCTGTGGTCAGGGCAAGACAGTGCAGGGCAGTGAGAGGAGAGGAATGGAAGGGGAGATGAGCCTGCTGGCCATGAGCATGGGAAGCCATGGACAGATGACATTTCAAACACCTCCTGTATCTCCTGTATTTCTGTCTTTGCTGGGTTCACTAAACACCCAGCTCACAGTTCAGGGACTCAAACTGAGTTATTCCTGATCATAGTGACACTATGAAACTCCAGCTGCACACAGGTGGGAGGCTCTTTCCAACCTCAACACATCTTGTTGGAGAAGTCAACACAAAAGCCAAATGTTCTCCACATTCACTTCTTGAAACCCAAGCTGGATAGACAAAAACCACAGATATGGATATGGCCACCAAAGCTATGAGTTCAGAGAGACTCTGCACACTTGCTCACTCTTTTTCCTCCAGCAAGGGCTTCATTCCTAATACTGAGTGAACTTTAAACAGCTTGTGTCCTTATTCCAACACAAAACACCACCAACGCTGCTAGCGCTTTCCATCTCCTTAGCATCCCTTCCTACAACACACTTAGCTGGCTAAAAGTCAAGCCTACAAGATTCCAAAAGGGGAAAGCATCATCTGTTTTAGGACAGAGAAGACCATAGGCCTGCCGGCATGACTGGGGATCCAATGAACTTGAGTCTTCTTTTCCAGTTGAGTCACACAACATATAAATTTAGCTCTATATTATACCATATTGCAAAGAGGGTTATCCCATTTCAGGGAATGTGTGCAGCAAACAAATGCTGCCTGAGAAGGAGAGTCTCCAGTGGCTAATAGAAGGTTGAGCTTTTGAGGTGGTGTGGGTGGTTATGAGAAAGCTACTGAAGATGAGGAGTTTTCTGACCTTGTGGGCTAAAGGACAGTAAGATCCATCAGGTGGGCATCTGTTATTGGCTAAATCTAATCTTTTTCAGAAAAGTGTACCTGAATCTCTGCTCCATTTCCTAGAAGTGGAGAAAACAAACACTGGCACGCCTTATTGAGCTGATGCATTTCCCATCACCCAGGATCATAAATAATCACTAAGCTAAAATCATCCTAAAAGCTATATTTTCATAGGGCACTGGCACAAACTCCCTGGGAAGTGTAGGGAGTTTGTTTTCTTATCCCTTCTAGTGTTGGTACTTGTTCCTGAAGGGGTTTCCAAGTTCATGCCTCTGCTTGGGCCAAGAGCAGGGAAAGGTCTGCCTTTGCCTGCAGCACACCTACAGCTGCTGCCTTCCCTGCCAGCAGTCAAATCCCAGGTCTCAAAGTTTCCACTGCAGTTTTCCTGGGCCAGGAAAGCATCTCCAGTAGTATCAGATGCACATACCTGAAGGCTTCCCATCTGGCCACGCATGCAGCACAGCACTGCTGGGCTTGTGGGGACAGCTTTTGTCCATGGAAATTTCCCACACTGGTTTCCCAGTCCCTTTCAGTTTCTCCCTTTTTTCTTGTCACACAAGAACTTATCTCCTTTTGGAGAACTACAAAACACTTGGCTTGATATCTGGGTGGGGCACTGGGTTCACCAGAGGGAGTCAAGGCAGAAGATTTAACCAATGCCTTCCACCTGCAGACCTCCAAATTAATCTGGGAATGGACAACACCTGCCATACAACCCACCAAATTTTGGTTTTAGTCACAAAAATAAACAGTATTTTCAGCTCCTGCAAAACGTTTGCTTTGGAGCTGCTAGTCTTGTCCTCCCCACACTCTGAGCAGAGCACTAAATTCAGATCACCATGGTCCAGGAAAAATGGAAAAGCTATAGAGGAAAGCAACAACAACAACAACAAAGAAATGACTAGAGACTTCAAATAGCCTCCATACAAGGAATCAAAAAGGAATTTTAAAAGCAGATAGATAATCTGAGAAGATAAAGATGAAGCAGAAATGAATGCTATAGCAATGTTTTACTGTTTACTGTCCCTTCAAGCACCAAGGTGACACCTAAAAAATCCATAATGCAACTTAAAAGCACTTCTGGAATGCCTTCTGTTTGTGTCTTTGCAAGACCAAACAATCCACAAGTGCCCCTTGCCCACATCCCTGTTTTGCAACTCCCATGAGGGAGTGGGGTGACAGCAACCTGGACAAACTGTTTGTGCTGGGAAAAGTGACTGGTGACCACTGGGAAGGAGATGTGAAACTGCTCACGCGAGGGTGAACTCCTCGATCCCGAAGAAGCTGTGGTGTTGCAACCCCACCAGCAGCTCCCTACCGTGGTGGTTGACGTCAGCCGGCGTGAGATGATGGGGCACTGGTCAGTGGCAGTGACAATCAAGGTGTAGCGCCCATGGCTGATCTCATAGTCCAGCTCCTTCACTGTGCGGATCTGTCCCTACAAGGCAGGGAGAAAGCATCCAGGAGTGAAAGGAATGGGATAAGGACACATCTGGGATGGGACTAGTACCCTTACTGACCGTGGTGCTGTCTATGTGGAAGGTATCCAAGATGTTGCCTTCAGTGATGGCGTATGCAACTGTGCCGTTGGGTCCCTCATCCTGATCCAGGGCCTGCACGGTGACAAGGGTGGCGTTGAGTGTGGCGGGACCTTCGTCGAGGGTCACCTCATACAGCTGTTGCCGGAAAGCGGGAGCGTTGTCATTCTCATCCAGGATGGTGACATACACTGTGGTGGTGGCCTGTGGGACACGGGGACATCATGTTAAACACTGTAGAGGGATCAGCTCCACAACCCCTGGAGCTGGCTGGGGAAGGCTGCCAAGGTCAATGACCAATGTGGGCTCAACCCTGCCAAGAGAAACAAACGGGAGGCAATGCTCAAGATGAAATGAGCTGTGGCTGCAGAGGTATCTCCAAGTAACAGTTGGGTACCGAGACAAACATACAGAGATTAGATCACACCCTTGTTCCTTCTCCTTTTCCTCTTGTTTTTACCATTGCTGATAACCCTGGGGAGCAGTCCATGGCAGAGGGAAAGCCAGAAGCTGAACCCCATCTTGCCTTGCTGCTTCTGGAGGAGGCATGTGTGAGTCCTCACCTTGACAGTGGGGACACCTTTGTCGTTACTACCGAGGGGAGTGGCCTGGTAGGATGAAAAATACCTAAAGATGCTGCTGCCATGGCTTAGGTGAGGAACAAAAATGAGCATCCTGGACTGAACACCCATGAGTCCCATCATCTAGCTGCTGACTGTAGTCTCACTGCTGGTCAGGCTCAGCCTGTCCCGACCCTCTTCCAGCTGTGTCTGGTCCTGCACAGGCACTTGGATGTCCTTATTGAAGGCTGTCTTCTGAGTGTGTCACCATGGGGGCACACCTTGGGGACGGGGAGGCAAGAAGAGCGTGCTACCCTGCCCAAGGACTCAGCTCTGAGATGGGGTCTTGGGAGGATAAATCATTTTCCTGAAATCTCTGGACTTTATGCTTACACCTTCCCCCAGGAACAAACTTCTTCCAGCCAGACAAGGGTTACCCTTTTGATGAGAGCACCACAGACGTGTTTGTTGTAAAAACCACAAAGCCACTCTGTAATTAGCTACTTTTCTATTTCACTGCACGCCCCAAATATGCAGCAGGTTAGCAGCAACCTGTCCTGTGGTTTGCAAACCTCCACATGTCTCCAGGGCTCTGCCTTCCAGGGAACCCCGTTTTGAAATCAGCTGGCCCTCACCTGCAGCCGGAGATTCTGGGGGATGCCTTTTGAATTCCAAGCGAAGCTCCGGGAGGAGTTTCGTGAGTCAGCTCACGGTGCCACTTTGCTGTTCCAGGTCAGAGTAAAAGTCTTCCCTTGTGTAAACGGGTTGTGGGAGGGGGATGTTTTTTTGAAAGCTCCTTTTCCTTTCCCTAGCCTCTGAGTTACCCTTCCCTGTGCCTGCCTCCCGTTCATCCCAGCAGGGTTTCTGCCTACTTCTTCCTCACAAATGCGGGAAAAACAATAATTCCAAGCAAAGTGGAATGAAGCAAGCTGGAGGCTGGCCCCAAGAGATCAGCTCCTGCCAGGGAAAGGATGGGGACCAGCACTAGCGTGCCCCCCCCAGCATGGGGTCCATCCTCCTCAGCTACTCTGTGTACCCCAAAACATCCACCTCCTCCTTGTGTACCCTGAAACGCTATGCAGCTTGCTCTAAGCTACCCCCTGGGATGTTTTAAGAGAAAAAAAAACAACCCAAACCAGCAGATGCACCCACTGCTGCCCAAATAGGTGGAAAATGAAGTGTCACCCACCCATGGGTTACCCGTTTGGGGTTCTGCCACTACTTCCCCCCTCCCTGGCCGCCCAGCTCCCTGCTCCATCTCACCTCCTGGGGGTGCTCACAGCTCTCTCCATCTCCGTGTGTGATATCTCAATGAAATTTCCTGTGTGTGCAAGTCTGGCCGAGGCTGTGGGGCTGCTCGGAGCGTGCGAGCGGCTCCGTAGAAGCGAGCCGCCTCCAAAGCAGCCCCAGCCACCATGGAGGCGACGTCCCCCCAGCCTGGGCTACTGCTGGCCACACTCTGCCTGCTGGTTTCCCACGGTAAGCTCCAGCTTGCTTTCCTTTCTTTCCACAGAAACTGTCCTTGCTGAGGCAGTGGGTTCGCCTGCCCGGGGTTGTGCCTCGGCACAAAGAATTTGAGGCATCTGGGGGGGTTAATTTACTTTCCCATCCCCTGATTTCAGATTTACGGGGTGATCAAGACAGTGTTGGAGTCATGGGGTGATAAAGCCAGTGTCTCACACACTATTGGTTGTGTCGGGGGGGAAGGGGGTCCCCCGGGTAGCTGCTGTTTTAAAACTCTGGGATTAGGCTTTTTCCTTCTTCCTTTACTTTGATCTAACATGAGTGGAAGGAAAGAAGCCACCCCCTGTCCCTGCCAACCCCCTGCTGGGGATCTTGAACTGGAGATACCTCGTTCCTGCAGAGCACTTTTACCCTGGTGCCGTGGAGGTCCCCAGCCACTCTATGCCGTGGTGAAAGGAGCCTTTCACCAGCCCTGGAGGAGCGGAGAGTTTGTATGAGCAGGGCCAGGATGCCCCCTCGAAGGATGCTCTGCTGGTTGGGATGTGCTGGGCAGCTTCTCTGGGTGGGCAGCTGTGTGAGGACCACTGCGTGTGGCCATCAAGTTTCAAGCTGGAAGCTCCCCAACCACTTGCCAGTGGGATGGGGGGATGCTCTGGGAGGGTGCTGCTTCATGCCTGACTCCACACCAGCCCTGGCAGGCAGGGTTTCTGTACTGGGGCTCTCGGGCCAGGCAGACAAACCGGGGCAGTGGCAATTAAAACCACAGCTTGTCTGTGGATAAAGGGTCAGAGAATGAAGCAGAGGGACCACAGTCCCTCCTTGCCCTGCACAAGAGGAGGACGAGCATCCTATTGTGCTTGGTTTCTCCCTCTGTCCTGGGACAGCAAAGTGACCACCTCCAGGATTTCTGGCAGCACATCCCCAGGAAATTGATGCCCCCCCCTTCCCCTGCAATGGAGCAGTGGGTCCCTTCTCCTCTTTCCTCTGGAACAGCAAGGCTGGTGCAGATTGAAGCATGCTTTGCTTCTCATCTGAGCCTCTCAACATCGTGGAGCGATTCCCTTATATCTCCCTGGGACTTTGGATTAGTTCACTTACACAACCAGGGTGCTGGGACTGAGCATTAAGCCTGCTGCAATGCAACAAGCCCGGACACTGATGTTCAACAGGAGCCTGGTGCCAGAGGAACTGAGCTTTGCGCAACCGTGCGCCTGCCAAAACTTTCTGAACCCCTGTCTAATTTTAGAGAAGTAGAGCCCTTGGAGACATCCGGCTCCTATGCGGTTTGGAGATGCTGGCAGCTAGGTGGATGGGGAAGCAGCTCCTCTCCACCCAGGGGATGGCAGCTGAGCTGGGCTTTCCAAAATCCCATCCCAGCTGCAAACCTGGTGTTGTGACCCTGTCCCTAAACCAAGATGGTGCTGGAAAAAGAGCAAGGCAGGACCCTCAGGTCCTCAGCAGCTCTGGTCTGGTCTGGTCTGGTGTCCCCACTGCCCAGGTGATGGGTACCCAGAGAGCAGCCCCCTCCACTAAAAAGCCATTTGGCTTCTCAGGATACAGGAGATGAGGGCCATTGACATGGGCAGCTGAGGTATGGATGTCCCTGCACATCTCACCCGGCTGATAACTCTGAAGTATAATGACAGCACGGTGACGATGGGAATTGCAGCACTTTCATTTGAGGTGGTTTACAAAAGCTCTGGCTGCTCTCTCTCTGGCAGCCCCTCCTCAGTAGCAGATGAGTCTCCTCCAAAGGCTGCAGCCCTCCCACCCTGACTTCCCTACAGGGGAAAGAGGTGGCATGAGGCAGAAATCACTTCTGTAAGTCACAGGAGTGTAAACCAAACACCTCCTTGCCAGAGCAGGGAACTGAAGTCAGGAGAAACAGCCAGGAGAGGATTTTGGTCACTGACCCAGAATTTGGCTTGAAATCCTGGGGTTTCTTTTGAGTTGTTAGTCGGCAAAGCAACATGCATCAGCATCGTTTTGCTTTTTGCTTTCTCTGAAAGGAGAGCTCCCAGGTTTCAAGCTAGGCAGTGGTGGCAGCACTGGGGACCTACCAGCTCTGTGCCACACTGATGCAACCCTGTGGGTCAGAGCTGAAGAGATCGAGGTGCCAGGATACTTTTGGCACCTCCTTGAGACCTCCTCTGTCTTTACCAGATGGTGACAAGACAACAGCTTTTGGCTTGGACATCAATGGGTCCAGCACTCCCTCAGCTCTCAGGCAGAGCTGTGCTGAGCTAGGCATCTGGCTTTATTTTGGCACTTGCCAGCAGCACTGACTTCAAAGGCAACAGTCAGTCTGACCAGGATGGGATGGAGCCAAACCTGGGGTCTGGGCACGGAAGAAGCCCACAGAACCCAGGGAAGATTAAGATCTATGAGCTTTACAGTAAAGACACCAATAGAAGATGTTTCCTCCGGGCACCAGCTGGCATCTAGCACAGCTTTAACGCTTTGTTACATCTTGGGGAGGGACCAACAACCTCTCTGGTGCTGCTATGGGGCATGCGGCACCTCGCCAGCTCTTCTCCCCAGCTGTTTTCTCCTCCGCTTGATAGTTTTTGGAAGTCTTCCCTTGCTTGAGAGAAAGAAGGGAAGTTGGTAATGCCGAAGGCTTCACACACGTGGTAACCTGCCGAAAGCGTGGGCTGTGTTGTCTTTCCATCCAGACGGTTCCCATCAAGCCCCAGAGGTGCAGGCTGGATGGTTTAGTAAGGCAAAGCTTTGCAAACTGCGTGGGGATGAGTGGGACGGCCTCGTTTTATTTGAGGAGGGATGTGGGTGGAAAACAAAGACTCCCGCAGATACTTTGGCAAGGTGTTGGAAGTGCGGCTTCCTCCAATAGAGCCCTGGCTTCCCTTCTGCTGCCTCCCAGGGGACCCCCGATGTGAATGGGGCACTTCCCGTCATGGCAGGTATCGAGAAACACATCTGAGGTGCCTTTTGTACTCAACGTGTGGGCAAGGAGGTGGGGGACCCTCTCCTCTGTATGCTGAAACCCAGCCAGCTCGGCCAAGCATCCTCCTGGTCCCCCTGCAGCATCCCGGGATGGGGAGCAGCAGGAACTGACTTGAAAGCAAGCATAAACTGAGGAGTGTTGAGGTCAGGCCATGCCAACATCTGCCCCAGGCTGCCCCCAGGGATGTGCTGCTGCACGTGCTGTGGAGAGCAGGCTGAGGCACCTGCAGGAAGGCAGAGCCATTAGCTGGAGTGATTTGGTAAAGATCACACTGTCCCCGTCTCTGTGGAACTCCTCAGCACCACGTACTCCAGACCTGGGAGGTCCAATGGGGCAGATCCCTTCCCCAAAACCTCCTCTCCTTGCCTTGGAAGCAAGCTTCTGGGACTTGGGGGCTTCGTGGCTATTCTTACGGGGCTTAGAGATCACCATCAACCTAAAAAAAGCAGAAATAACCACGAGGGGTGGAAGGCACGGGTCACATTTTCGCTTTCGCTCTCTCAAGTGGAGCTTCATGCTGGGGCAGTGACCCTGCACGGAGGAGGATGCTCTCCAGGCAGCCTGGTGATGGGATTCTCTCGCCCGGGGTTGGATGGTTTGAGGGTGAGCCCAGCACACCCCACCTTTGATTGACACCCGCTTGATATAGCAAGTGAAAAACCTCAAAGCGAAACAGTGGCGGAGCTAATGGCACAACAGGATGTTACCAAAATAAAAGAACATCTTGTCCTCATACCATCCTCTCTGTCGCAAACCAGCCCCAGACACCTCCTTTTCTCAACAATTTAAAGAAAACGAACCCCAAATCTGCTTTTTCTTCAGCTTACCAGGGTGATACCTGCACTTCTGCAAACACAAAGACTCGTCCGTCTTTTCTCTTCTGTCACTCACAGCTCCCCTCACCCACCAGTTCCCTCCGCCAGCACACTGGGACAGGACAGTGACGCCACAGTGTGCACCTTTCCTTCCACCCGTGCCTTCCTACAGGGACATTCCCTGCTCCTATGCCAGGCTTCCAGCCCATGTTTTGCAGCCGACAGTGGTCAGGGATTTCTTTCTGAAAATTGTTTTTAATTTCAAGCAGGTCCTCACAGCCGGCATCGACTCGTTCCCTCTTCTCCTCCCCAGGGGCTGATAAAAAAGCAGGGTGGGACCCGCTCCCCACCTGATCTTGGGGGCCATGGTCTCCTCCTACTTATTTTCTTTATTTTTTTTCTCCTTTTTTTTTTTTCTTTTTTCTTTTTTTTTCCTCTCTGCTTTGCAGAGGGCTGGTGCCCCGTAAGCAAATGCCTGGGGCAGGCCCCCACCTCCCTGCCCATCTCTGCCAGCTCTGGGCAAACATCTGCCTCTCCGCTGCTGTTCAAACCTGATGCTCAGCTGTTTTTAAAGCATCTCCTCCAGGGGTCATTTCTAGGGTGAAAGTTGCTCTCCCAGCCTTGCTGGGATGTTGCTACGGAGCAAGCGAAGGGCTTACACTGTGCTTCCCATCTCCCTTCTCTGGGGACACTGGGAGCTCGTGAGATTTTCTTGCCCTGAGGGCATGGGTGAAGTGTTTTTCCCTTCTGCCTGCAGGCTGGTGTTGATTGCTCTCTGCAAGCTCCAGCCATCCCTCTGGCAGCATCGGTGGTGGTGTTTGCAGTGCCTGTTTGAGGAGGGACCCCCGTTTTTGCTACAAACTCTGGGTACCCCCAGGAGCTGTAGGATCTGACTGTAGGGTCTGACTTTGTGTCTTCTCCCTGGCAGGAGGGCTGGCAGCTTTCCTCATCACCACCCCCTACTCCCTCTGTGTCTGCCCCGAGGGTCAGAATGTCACCCTGACCTGCCGGATCAGCGGTCCCCTCGCCAACCACCATGACCTCCTCTACAAAACCTGGTACTTCAGCAGCAACGGTGACCAGAGCTGCTCTGAGAAGAAGCACATCCGCAACGTCACCGAGAAGGAGCTGCACCACGACCTGGGCAGGCACCACGAGCTGCTGGGCAACGGCACCCATAAATACCCCCTCAGGGGCAAAGCCAGCCATCACGGAGTGGAATTTGTCCCCGACCACCATGGTGCCTTTCACATCGTGGTGATGAACCTGACGCTGCAGGACAGTGGGAATTACTGCTGCTATGCCGTGGAGGCCAGGTGGGAGCATGGCAAGGCTCACCCCCTGCAAGTTGCTTATGGCTTTGTGGAGCTACAGATCCAGCAAGGTGAGGAGGGGACAAGAAGAGTTCCCCACCAGTCCCACAGCCATGCTGGGGTGCACTGGGGCATAAGGGCTGGTGGGGGATGCTGGGGTGCAGCATCGGGGCTGGGGAGACAGAATGTGCTGATGCTGAAAGTCCAAGCCATGCCGTAAGAATCAAAGAGCAGCAGATGTTCAAGGGTTGAATGAGGGCCAGAGAGCACTGGAACATTAAAAAAAAAAAAAGAAAAGAAAAAAGAAAAGAAAAGAAAAAATAAGCCAAGAGTCTGGAATGCAATGAAATCCATGCTACATAGTTTCACTGATCTTCTTCAACCCCTTTCTGGAAAAAACAAGGAAAACAAACCTCAACATAAAAAGAGATGGTGCTCCAAGCCAGAGCGAGGGCTGCAGGCGTTGCTCGGGATGCAGGGCTTGGAGATAACCTTGGGGCAGCAGCTCAGCAGGAGAGCTGCCCAGGGGGGCACAAGGCATCTCGTGCCCTTGATTTGCAGCATTAGACTAGATAATTTTTCTTTTAGACCAAAACTAAAAGAGCCTGCATGGACAGGGATGGGCCCTGCTGCTGCGAGGAAAAGGGGTCTCGCAGCAGGAATACGAGTGTAAGTTTCCCAGAACTAAACTCTTGCTTCCCAGGATTAAACTCTTGCTCTGGGCTGGTTTGGTGAGCAAAGGCAAGAGCAGCTAGTGGGTGCAGGAGCTCTGTGGTACCTGGGTGAATCCCCTGTGATCTAACGCTTTTCCCTTCTCCGCAGGCAGAGGAAGGCTTCAAAACTGCACCTTTCATAACACCACAAGAAAAGGTAAAGGGAAAAACACGCTCTCTCCAAGGCACTGCTGGCCATCCCTGCCCCGTGTAGTTCCCTGGGGACTGTCCCTTCCTCTAAACGCACTGGTGCCCAGATGCAACCTCATGGTCGGGTGTTGGGAAGGCCATTTCCAAGGCTGTCCCCATGGGCTGCATCTGATGGGGACATCCTCAGGCTGAGGAGAGTCCCCTTTGGCCTGTCACCTCAAGGTGACTGTCCTGAAGCCTGTGGAGATCATTTACCCCGTGGTTATAAAGCACCTAAGCCTTCCCCCCTCCCCTAAACATGATGGGGGATTTAGCAACAGCTGCCCCAAGCAGATGGGAAGGGACAGGAAGGTGGAGTTGCAGGGACCTCTTGCAACACCCCACCACCATCCTGAGCCCATGCCACTTCACCCCAAACAGAGATGCTCCAGCAGGGGAAACCCAAATCTTGTTTGAGTGCTCACACACCTGTGTCTAGACACTGGAGGTGCTCACACTTCACTATACAGGTGTTTTTTGGGTGGGTCGCTCTGTCTTCCCCCCTTTGCTGGCTGCTAAATGGGCAGATTTTACTAAAATTCCTGGGCAGCACAGCTGGGGCCAGCCCAGCTGTGGGAAACTGCACCATCCTCCCCACAAGTACTGCTTTCTGTCTCAAACCCTCAGTCCCAAATGCTGGGACACCCTGTCCAGCTGGGAAAAAAGAAAAGGGAAAAACTTTTGCCCCCAACCCCTCGCTTTCCCCTCCCTGAGCTACTTCCCCAGCTGGATGCACTGGAGAGGAGGGCTTGAGCCATCCCTGCCTTTGATTTAGGCACGATCTGTCCCACATGGACCTTGATGGTCACAGAGAGGACAGCAGGCTGCCAGCCTTTCTGGGGAGCCTCCGTGGTGGTGGGGCTCTCCAGGGGCACGTTCATTAGCAGAGGCCTTGGGTAACGAGCCCTTTGATGCCCGAGTACTTTGAGGCAGCCTGATTTTGATGAGCTGGCCGAGGATGGGGGTTGGCACTCTGAAATCACTGAGAGCCTTTCTGCTGACTTCAAAGGGCTTTATCAGAGCCCCTGCTTCTCTCCTCGTATCTAGAAGACCAAAGAAAGACCTTGGGATGTCCTCCAGCGATGAAGGACTTTGCTCAAGGTCCTAAACTGATGCCTCAGAGCTTATCTCCACAACCAGCCAAGCATCCCAGTGTGAATCCCACGTGTGTGGGATCCGCATCGGATCAGGGTGGTGTTGCCCTGTGCTTCTGGTAGGGCTTGATGAAACCAAGGAAACACAAGGCAAACCCTCCCCAGCTCTGCCCTCTTCTGTTGCAGATATCACGGCCGCCGCGCTGGCGACGGGTGCCTGCATCGTGGGCATCCTCTGCCTGCCCCTCATCTTGCTCCTCATTTACAAGCAGAGACAAGCTGTCAGCAGCAGACGTACGTACTCTCCCTCACTAGCTGTCCCCCTCACCGATGGGGACACCCATCTCATCTCCTGGGCTTTGTCAGCATGGCCTTTATCATGGGCTCAGTGGGTTTAGCTGCCCCAAATCCCATGGGCACCGTGCAAGATGGCCCAAAGATAGGTCCCTGCCAGGTGCCTCCTACAAAGCTGTCCTGGGAAGGACCGGGCATGCCTGCAGGCTGCCAGTGAGGAGTGTGGGGTAAGTGGGGAACCTGTGACACCTGCATGGCTCCCCAGGAATGTGCTGGGGACACTGAGACAGCAAAGATGCTGCCAGGCCACCTCTCCACCCACTGAGCCCTTTCCTCCTCACTGTGAGAGGCAGCTTATTTACCCATCCATCCCTCCATTGCATAGCTGAAATAGAAGCTTTGCCTTCTAAGGGATTGAAAAAGCATTTATTTGTGCTTTTTCTCCCCTGTTTTAAAAAAAAAAACCTTTACACATCTATGGCAATGGGACTGCAGCAAGCCAGGTCTCCCTCCACTGCCCTAGCCCCCGAAAATCGGCTCCCAGCGATTTCAGTAATTAAGCAGAACGGGGCACCACCTTAATCAGCAGAGCTATTTCGTCAGGCCTTGGGCAAGCTGGAAGCCTTGTGGTTTCTCTCACCGAGCTCGGTGGGTGGCTGTGCGGCTCTGAGCAAACCCTGTGGAGAAGTGGTTTTATGCAGCAGCAGCCGCCGGCGTGATGCCAGCCCCGGGAAGGGGAACTGGGCTGTGGGCATCCATCCCTCCCTCCCTGGCCAAAAAGGCTTGTGCCCCGTGTGCCTTCATGCACCCATCTGGCCAGGGTGCAGCTCATCCCCTGTGCTGCAAAGCACCACCTGGGTGCTATTCAAGCTGAGAGGGAAGGCAAAACCCAGGGGGGATTTGCTTCTGGGGTGTCTCAGGCTAGGTTAGCTACAGGTTATTTCCACCAGGCATGGTCTGGGTCAGAATTCATGTGTCTCAGCTCGGGATGGTTGCCATGCGGCCACCCAGCACACCCAACTAACACGGGGTGAGGAAAAAAACAACAGGGTGCTGCCCAGACAAACCTAAGGGCAGCCCAGTGGTGGGATGGTGTTTTGCAGAGGGTGTCACAGGCAGATGGTGGGTGCACCTGGGCAGCCAGCGGGGCCAGGCTGCAGCCCAGCTGCCCCAGCTGTGCCTCCTTCCCCCTTCTTCAAAACCTGTGGTTTCAAATCCAGAAGGAAGCTGGGCTGGGGAGTAAATAAGACAGGAGACGGCTGGGATGTGGAGAAGGAGGTTTGAGAGCAAAGAAGAGGCTGATACTAAAGTGGGAAAGGGAGGGAGGAATGCAGAGGAAGAGAAGGAATTAGATGTGGATGAGGTGCCAAAAAAGAGCTCTGGCAGTGGGTCTGGGTTTGATGCCGGGTTTCATGCTGCCAGCACTCATACCAACCATTCTGTCTTTGGTAGGTGCCCATGAGCTTGTCAGGATGGAGAGGTGAGGAAACCCATGTCCTTCCAACTCCCCCCAGCCTCCTCCCACCCCTGGATCCTGCAAGGATCTTGTCTTCTCCTCCTCTTCCCTTCCCTCAAAACTCCACCTGGCACAGCGCAGGGGATGCTGATCACACCCACGCTTGGGCTCCTGTCCCTTTCCCGGCAGCCGCTGTTTCTCTTCCCTCCCTCCCTCTGAGTGGGAAGTATCTCCTTTCTTTTTGCCTGTGCCAAGGACACGCTTCTCCTCCCACCCCAGCAGAGTTTGAAACCACGGTGCCTTTTGACTCAACCTTCCCCCCTGCACTCGCTCTCCATTCTCAGCCAAAGTCCCACCACCTGAACCTGTTCCCTGCCTTGCTTGGTTGCTCCCAAGCGCTCAACCAAAACTCCAGGGATAAAAAAGGCTCCTGAAATAAAACTGCAAATTCCCACCCTCCCCTCTCCTGCCCCATCTCCTCTCCTGCAGCAGTGCCCAGGGCATTGAAAACCCCGTCTTCGAGGAGGTCCCCTCAGCGAGCACGGAGCCACGACCTCGACCCCAGCTCTCCTACATGGCCAGCCGAAAGCCCTCTGAGTCCGGCCGTCATCTGCTCTCCGAGCCCAACACTCCCTTATCTCCTCCTGGACCTGGGGACTGCTTTTTCCCGACGCTGGGTGAGTGACCGGTGATGCTGAGCCCTTCCTGGGGACCACTATGGAAGATGGGGGGAGGAAAGGGGAAGCCAGGGAGGGAAAGGAGGGTGTGTTAAATATCAGCTGCAAACTTTGCGTTATGTGAGACATGGAGTCCCAGGACTTTGAAGCTGGGAAGGACCCAAAGTCCCTGTTTTCCACGCCAAAGCAGAGTTTGGCTGCTTCCCAAAGCACATCCCCACAGCTGCAAGCCCGACTAATACCTCTGGTCTGCCCTTTTCCAGATCCTGTTCCCGACTCACCAAATTCCTTGAAAAACTAAAGACTCCCAGAGGAAATCACAACCCCCAGCTCCATCCAGGAGGGACCAGGCAGCCACTGCGCCGTGATGGACCAGCTGGGACCTCCGGGAGGACGGCACAGCCATGGGCTGCAAAGCCTTAAAAAACGAAGCTGGGTGCAGGAGCCCTGCCCTCGCCTCCTGTCCTGGCTCTACGCTGGGGCTGGAACTGAACCATTCCCACCTGGACTTTGGTTTTTAACTACCTGATTCTATGGAGAAAGCACCTGGGCTCTGTACTGCTCGCGTTTTACGGACTAGCCAGAAAATAGAGGATGCGGGGAAAGAAGGATGACCTGCACCTGCAACCCTCCCCGAGGATTTAACTTATTGCCAGGGGTTTAAGCTCCGCAGCATCCACCTGCTTGTGCATCTTTGACTGAGCATCCTCTCCAGGAGCGGATGGTAAAGTACTTTATCTGCTGCAAGACAAAACAGGGTCACCGGCCACCCTTTTTCTTTGCAAAACAGGAAGGGGAGAGGCTCCCCGCTGCTGACAGAGCCCTCCTTCCTCACCAGCCTTTAGAGGCAGCCACGGACCGAGGAGGCTGCCGTGTTTTCAGTTGGACACACTTCAGGAGGACCCTTATTTCTGTTGCAATTTTATCCTGGGCTTGGGATCCGGGGAATTTATCTTTCTCTTTGTTTCATTACCAGTGCTGATTAAAAGAAGAAGAAAAAAAAAATGAAAAAAGGATGTTTATGGGTTTTATTTGCTTTTCTGAGTTTTTTTCTTCCCCCCCTTCTTGAAAAGGCCTATAAATTAAAAAGTTCATCTGGAGGGTGTTCCTGTGGTCAAGGCACAGAACAAGCAGAAGGTGGAGGGAAATGGTCTGGGTGGCTTCACCCCACCATCCTGGGGCCAGCACAGCCCAGAGCAGCTGTCCCCAGGGCTGCTGCCTTCAGCCACACCAGAGGACCCTGTGATACCCCAAGAGATGCTGGTGCCCTCACAGCATCCTATGTCGGAATGCAGCACCTCAGCATCGCTTATCCAAAAAAAGCCGTGGGGTAGGCTCCAGCGTGACTCAGCCCCTAGTCAGGAGATAAAAGCTTGTGGTAGATACTGTTACTTGAAGGGTGTGTTTAGCTTTGTTTTTGCTTTTGTTTTTCCTCTCTTGCTTCTGTTTTTGTTGTGAAATGGGGGGAAAAAATTGCCACTAGACAAACATAAACATTAGTCATACCGAGCCAGTGTCAGACCTGAGCAATAGCCGCACCAGGCAGCGTGCCCGGGGAAGAGCATCCCCAGCATCATCCTCCCGAATTGTCATACTACGTGGCTGGAGGAAGCAGTGCTTGCCTCTGCAATGAGCTGAGGACACTCTGGCCGGCTGTAAGGGATTTGATTAATCTGGCATTGGCTTCAGGAAGGGCAATTTCAAGATGCTCCAGCCCCAGGCAGGAGGGATAAAGAAGCCAGTACCAACGCCTCCACTGTGGATGTAACTTCCTGAGCGTGGGACTAGGGCTTTATTGTCACCCACGGCTCAGACCCTTTCCTGGCTTCACTGGGGAAGCTCACCCAGTGCCTTCGACACCTTCCTCTCCTTGTCCCAGCAGATGCAGCTGGAAAGGCATGTGGGATGATTAAGGGATCGGAGCATCTCCCTCGTGAGGAAAGGCTGAGAGAGCTGGGACTCTTGAGCCTGGAGAAGAGAAGGCTGAGGAGAGACCTTCTTCATGTTCACAAGTATCTAAAGGGTGGGTTGAAGGAGGATGGAGCCAGACTCTGCTCAGTGGTTCCCAGTGACAGGACGAGGGGCAACAGGCACAAGCTGCAACACGGGAAGTTCCATTCAAATATGAGGAGAAACTTCTTTGGGGTGAGGGTGTCAGAGCTCTGCCAGAGGCTGCCCAGGGAGGGTGTGGAGTCCCCTTCTCCAGAGACCTTCAAGCCCCACCTGGATGCAGCCCTGAGTGATGTGCTCTGGGCAATCCTGCTTTAGCAGGGGAGTTGGACTGGATGATCTCAAGAGGTCCCTTCCAACACTGACTGTGCCATGATTCCACGGTACAGCAAGATGTTCCTGCCCTCACAGATCTTGCCAGGTCCCACCAGCTTTTGCAAGCGCCTCGCTTGGGAACACACATCGACCTGGCCCTGCTGCTGGCTGTTTTCTGCTGCATCAGCACTTGGAGCTTCGCTGATGGGTAGAAAAAGGAACCACAACGCTTCACCTGAAGTCTTGTTTCAGAGTCGGTGGATGGGGACAGAAACTGCGGAGGCTGAAGCCATCCTGGCTGGGGGAGGCTGTGAGACAGGCACCTGGGTGGTGAGGAGCAGCTTAGCCTGGGTCTGTGCCGGGGTCTGTGGCTGCCAGGAGGAGCCCTGCTCTGGTCTATGTGGGCGCCACAGCTCCCTTGGGCAGACATCCTTCCTCCCACCTCTGGGAAGCATCTCAAAGACTCTGGAGCTGGGCAAGCTCTTGGGGTTGTGAAGCTACCAGCTTGCACCAGGGTCAGGTAGAGCCTGGCTGACTCCTGCAATTCCTATGCAACGGCACCAAGACCTTACAGTTGCAGCCTGTGAAGGTTTCCTTTCCTGCAATGGGTAAATTTTTGGGTAAATTATCACCAGCATTTCACCCTTTTGCCCTTGCATTTCCAGCTCCCAAGAGGACAGCCAGTCTTCCATGCAGCCTTGCTGTCCTTGGGTATCACAGATCACCACGGGACTTCCAAGTCCCCTCCTAGCTCTGTCTCTTCTACCCTTCCCATACTCAGAGGGCCAAATCTTGAAGCACATGAAGGGATGTATGAATTACAAATGATAAATCCCTTTTGTGCCACGTTGCATCAGCCTAGACCTACTCGTGAAACCAACGTTTCTGGTGAGTGACAAACTCCTTCCAGACACCATTTCATCAACTAGGCATGAGGCCAGCAGCCACTAAGTGACATGCAGGACAGTCTTTCACAAGACCTAAGTGTCCTCAAGCTCCAAAAAGGGCCCAAACTCTTCTCTCGGCTCAGGAATTGGGTCACCGGGTGCTTTGTTTTCCTTCACTGTGGTGGGAACTTGATTGTCGTTGCTGGCATAACTCACGCCAGTGACGTGGTGGTCATGCAGCAGAAACCTTGAGGACAAGTGAGGCTACTGGGACACTGTTCTGGCAGCGTGAAGCAATAAGTTGTGTCACTTGTCCTCTCCAGCACCGGGAAGGGAAGAAAGTATTGCCATGGCAATGGAGTTTGCCGGCTCAGTGCATGGCATCCTTCACCAGGGCAGCATTAGTGATGTTCCCAGGGTGCAGGGGTGATGGGGACAGGACCTGGTGGTTCTCTCAAGCTGCCTTCTCCCCTTTGAGGGAATTTAAGCCACAGCAGCAGCAGCACAGGTTAAGAAAACTAAAAAAAAAATGAAGGTGATGCACAATAGGCATGTGAACGACCCGGGAGGGAAGAGTTTAGAGTGCAGAGCCTGAAGCAAGAGTTGCAAAACCCTGGTTTGCACTGCTGCTGGTAACTTGTTTCCTCAAAAAGTAGAGCTGTGCTTTGCAGTGAGAGCGGTGCTGGGAGATCAGAGAGATAGCGAGAGATATCAGGTGGAGGTGGGGGAGAGGAAGGATGACAGGGTGTCACGCCTCCCCGCCTCACTGTTTGCACTTGCTTTCTGTGCTTTCACACCTCACTGCAGAGCTGTGGGGTTAGGAGGGACACGGGCCTGGAAAACGCTCCACGTATGTCCTGGTTGGAGGTAAAACAAAGCGATTCTCTGTTTTCACAGAATCACAGAATCAGGGAATTGTCAGAGTTGGAAGGGACCTCTAGAGATCACTTTGTACAACTCTCCTGCTAAAGCAGGGTTGCCCAGAGCCCATCACTCAGGGCTGCATCCAGGCGGGGTTTGAAGGTCTCCAGAGAAGGGGACTCCACACCCTCCCTGGGCAGCCTCTGCCAGGGCTCTGCTACCTTCACCCCAAAGAAGTTTCTCATATTTGATTGGAACTTCCCATGTTCCAGCTTGCGCCCGTTGCCCCTCGTCCTGTCACTGGAAACCACTGAGAAGAGTCTGGCTCCACCTCCTTCAACTCACCCTTCAGATACTTGTGAGCATGAAGAAAGTCTCCCCTCAGCCTTCTCTTCTCCAGCTCTTCTCCCCGAGTCCCGGCTCTCTCAGCCTTTCCTCATCAGGGAGATGTTCAAATCCCTCCAGCATCTTTGTTGCCCTACTCTGGACTCTCTCCAGTAGCTCCCTGTCTCTCTTGAACTTGGGAGCCCAGAATTGGACACAGTATTTCAGTTTTATAATTCTACCTTTCTAGCTGGGCCTCTTCTAACTCACTAAACTCTGAAATGGTGGCACATTGGTCAAAAAACTGTTCGTTCTCCCAGTGATAAGACCTGATGACACCAAGGGATGGTGCAGAGAGGCCCTGGCTTATAATTATTGCCAGAAAAACCAAGGGCAGGGAATTCCATTATTTATCCTGTTGGAGGGTGGGAAGTGGAAAAAGCTTTGAGGGGTCACACCTGTGGGGAGAAGTGGACAGGACAGGTGACCCAAAACTGACCAACTGGGGTATTCCATCCTATCCGCATCATGCTCACCATAAAAGCTGAGGGATCAAAGGGTCAACTCTCTTCAGTGGCTGATGTCCAAGGAGGACCCTGTCTGTTTGTCTGCCTTTCACCCCGACCTGTGTGTTCCTGACTCCAGAGCTGGAATCCAGCACTGTCCATCACCGAGTCCAGTCTGGGACTTCTCCCGGTACCTACCGGTGACATGATCATCATCCTGGGAGCTTGATTCGGTTTTGTATATATTGTATCTCTTTCATTATTTTCTTCTTACTTTAATTTTAGTATTAATACTTCATTAAAGTAATTTAGTTCATTCTAAACTTGTAAAATTGATTCTCCACTTCTACTCTGCGCTCGTGAGACCCCACCTGGAGTCCTGTGTCCAGGAGCAACCTGGTGTGGTGGGAGGTGTCCCTGCCCAGGGCAGGGGGGTTGGAATTTGGTGATCTTTAACGCCCCTTCCAACTCCAACCATTCTATGATTCTATAAAATCTCCTTATCTCTTCCTCTACTGTCTTTTTGGGGGAAGGAAGGTCCATCTGTCAGTCTGGTTTTGGCAAATCTGGCTGAAACCACAACAACATGTTGTTTGCTCCTTTGATTCTCCCACACCAGAGTCCTCCTTAAAGTCACAAACAATGAGATTATGTATTCCTGGAGTGAGGAAAGTGCAAGAGAGAGAAGCCAAGCTGCAGGCAAATGCAGTTCTCCACCAGGCACTCCTGCACTCTGGTAGCTAAAAAGCAAAGCAGCCATCTCCCCACGCTAAAAGGTCATGGGTGGGATCTCCTATGAACCCCCAAATAGATGCCCAAACCCTGCTCATCATAGGCAGGGCACTCCAGACAGCGGCAACATGACTCAACACCTGCCCAAATCTCACATGATGGGGAGCACAACGGTGGTAGTGATAATTACGGGAGCCCTAGTAGTAATTATGGCAGCTCATCTAATTTGTAGGCACCGGAGCACACACGCATGCATCCACAGTGAGCTGAACAGGGGTTCAGCTGCTGCTCCAGCCACCCCCTGACCTGAGGTGGGTGAGAGCAACATCCCAGCGTCTTTCAAACTCGGAAAGCAGGGAGCTGTCGGGTAGGACAACTCCTGCAGCCATCAGTACACTCGTCTGTTGGGAGAAAGACAGTTCAATGACTCCGCTAAACCCCCTTAAGTGCAGACAGATGCAGTGAGGTGGGAAGCATCCTGCACGAGGGGATCCTGCAGGACCAGGTGCCGAAGGGGACTCTGATTCATACCAGCAAACTTCGACCCCGAGATACAATCCAAGTGTCCAAGTCACCAGAACATTGCTCCTGGTGCCTTTTCGTTCCTTCCCCACTCAACATCTCAACATTAAGCTCACTCCCAGAGTGCTGCCCAGCTCCACCGTCCCCCTGACAAAGCACATTTTGGTGGCTCACCGACAGGGAAGGGTTGCCCTCATCCTCGACGGTGACCACCAGGCTGTAGAAGCTCTGCCGCTCGCGGTCCGGTGGGGAGGGCCGGGTGGCGATCTCGCCAGTGACACGGTCCATGCGGAAGGTCAGGTCCTCGTTCCCGTGGGTGATGTAGTAGGAGAGGACACTGTTGAGGCCGACATCCCGGTCAGTGGCACGTACCTGGGCCACCGCTGTGCCCCCGCCGACGTTCTGCAGGGTTAGATGGCAGGGTGGAGCAGCAGAGATAAATGAGCTAAGTCACGTGCACCTTGTAATACAAAATACATAATTCTATAACATAATTCTAATAGAGAGCAGGTTTTTTCCAGGCATTGGGGTGCATGAGGCTCCAAACATAACCCAACAGTCAAGCAGAAGGCTTCACCAGCTCCTGAATGCTGTTTTGGCAGTGCTTATTGCAAAAAAAAAAAAAGAAAAGAAAAACTATCTTTAATTAAGAGTTGCATCTTTGTGGAAAAAATTAACCAAGACTACTTGCCCTGCTGCTGATGCCACTGACTGCTCAGCTGAGAATCAGCCACAGGCTCAGCAATGGAAGGGTCTGCCCTTTGCTTGAGTGCTCTGGTCTTTATTTTGGTTGGAAACTCTGAAATTAAGTGTGTTTTCTAAGTTAACTTCCTTTTTTTTTTTTTATTTTTTTGAAAAAAACCCCAAAGACAGCATTTTGCCAAAGCGACCTGCCACCATACACTGAAATTACACCTCTTTTTCCTGTGTTAACAGCATCTCCCATTTGTTGCAATGAACTGGTTTGATTCCCTGCCACAGAAATCCTTTCTAGGTCCTTTCTAGGCTGGCACACCCTGAAGAGAGCATAAAACCCCCCTGTGTGGAAAGGTGAAGGCTGTGTAATGGACTCAGAGCTTGACTAATTATTTCTGGATAGTCCCATTACGGGGGAAATCAAAACAGAAATTCTCTTCTTCAACCAGCTCTGGACATGTATTAAATAGATAAGAAAATCCTAACAGGGCCATAACTTTAATGCAAAGCTATTAATCACGAGCAGCACTTCCTCACAGCCAAGTGTCACTGGCTATTACTCGTATTTCATTTTTCATCATCAAATTGAGAACCCCCCCCAGTCCAGGAATTAAACTGTCAGGAAATAAGTTGTCTTTTCTCACGCCTGATTGTGTTTTATTGCTTAATTATCTACTTCTTGCTGGGCTGCTTCCTGAAAGCAATTCCTTTTCTGCACCGCACTGCCTCTTGTGTCACTTTGGTGGCATTTCCATGGGCGTGTAGCCACTTCTCCTTCCTGCTGGCTCCTGCACCCTCATGGGCTTAAGTTGCCTGCAGAGCTTTTTCCTAGGCCAAACCTAGAAGACCATCACAGGTGGGGGCTTGCGAGTGGTCAGCAACCCTTAAATGACCCAAGATGAGGTTTTCAAGGGGTCAGCAACCCTTAAATGACCCAAGATGAGGTTTGCAAGGGACCAGCAAGACTTAAATGGCCCAAGAAGAGGTTTCCAAGGAGTCAGCAACCCTTAAATCATCCGAGGTGAGATTTGCGAGGGCTCACCAACCCTTAGATCATCGAAAGTGAAGTCCAACCACAAGACAGGGGGAGATAAAAACGGGACAAAGAAGTCCCCATCTGCCTCGTGGTCAGATCTCACCTTGGGAGGGGGGAAAGAGAGGAGCAGGGCTGCTCACCTCGCTCACGCTCACGTTGTAGCCGAAGGGGCTGTCAATGATGGGGGGGTTGTCATTGACATCCAGGATGTTCACTCGCAGAGTGTGCTCCTTTCTCCGGGGAGGCACGCCACCATCTGAGGCTTGGATCTGCAGTTGGGGATGGATTTTCAAAAAACATTCTATTTTTAAGCTCACATCCCCAAGAAAACAGTCTCGATGCTCAAAGCAGAAGAAGCCCAAGAAGCTAAGTGGGGTGGTTGGTGCTTACCCGTAAGGTGTAGTGATCCAGCAGCTCCCGGTCCAGTGGCCGTGCTATGAACACCTCACCATAGGTGTTGTTGGTGGTACGGATCTCGAAAGCCCTGCCGATGTTCCCTGATACCAGCGAGAAAGTCACCTGGAAACATCACAGGGAAAGAAACACAGGGCAGGCAATGTGATGTTGTGAGGAGGAAGGAGGTAAAGGAGACCCTACAATAATAAAGCCAGCATCGCCTCAGGAAGCCTCTGAGTGTTTAAAAGGTCCAGTGTGTTGGGGTTCACAGGATTAACCCCGATCTCACCCACAGCCCTCCTATGATACCAGCAATTTTTGGTATTAAGGGTGATGGGCTGTCTGCATGATAAAGAAAATAACAACTGTCAGAGAGCTTCCTGCTCAGCCTGCCAAGGGCTCTGATGCTGCTCCCCACGGCGGGAGAGCTCACAGCTGGTTTTCAGATTGCTGGGCTTCCTTCAACACGTGTCCTGCAGAGCTCTTTGCCCCAGACAGCCCAAGGACAATGTTTTTCCTTTCCTGCTGCACGGCTCGACTGATGAGCGCTGCACAAACACCCCCAAAACCGCTGGCATCAATGACCAGAGCTCGCTCTCGTGGGTGTGCAGAGGTGCTGATGGAGGCATTTATGCATCAGTGAAACACTCCCACAGCCTCACGGGCAGCCCCACAGAAGCCGTGCCAGCCTCCTTACCTGCCCATTGCTCCCTGCATCTGGGTCACGGGCCAGGACCACAGCCACCCGCTTGCCAACAGCGCTGTCCTCTGCCACACTCACGGAGGAGTCGGAGGTGATGTCGAACTGGGGGCTGTTGTCATTCTCATCCAGGACCGTGATGGTCACCTGTGGGTAAGGCACAGGGCTCAGGCAGGGCTCTGGGCCCCTGCTCACCCAACATCAACAGTCACGCTAATCCCCGTGGCATTCTCAACCTGCTGCACCCACCCGAGGTGTCAACAGCAGGAGTGCTATCCATCCCACGTGGGAATGGGGACAAGTATTTGAGGCCAGGAACTGAAGCTACATCCTTGACTGCAGAGGAAGAGGAAGATGCATCCCAGACTGCAGAGGAAGATGCTTAGAGGCTGGACAAAGAGCACAATGGGTTTGCAGCTCTGGGAGGTGATTCTGCCCCTCAACTCTGCGCTCATGAAACCACACCTGGAGTCCTGTGTCTAGCTCTGGAGACCTCAGCACAGAAAGGACATGGACCTGTTGGAACGGGTCCAGCGGAGGGCCACAAAGATGCTCAGAGGGGTGGAGCACCTCTGCTGTGAAGACAGGCTGAGAGAGCTGGGGCTGTTCAGCCTGGAGAAGAGAAGGCTCTGGGGACACCTTATAGCAGCCTTCCAGGATCTGAAGGGAGCTCCAGGAGAGCTGGAGAGGGACTCTTGGTCAGGGAGTGGAGTGATAGGACAAGGGGTAACGGTTTTAAATTGGAAGAGGGGAGATTTAGATTAGATATTAGGAAGAAATTCTTTGTTGTGACAGTGGTGATGCACTGGCCTGGATTGTCCAGAGAAGCTGTGGCTGCCCCATCCCTGGAGGGTTCAAGGCCAGACTGGATGGGACTTGGAGCAACCTGGTGTGGTGGGAGGTGTCCCTGTGTAGGGCAGGGGGCTTGGAACTCAATGATCTTTAAGTTCCCTTCCAACTCTAACCATTCTGTGATTCTATGATTCTTGAATGGTGGACTTTTCAATGAAGCATCCTCTGGTTTTTTATCCTCCAAACGTCTGGGCACGGAGCAACTCACGCTGCTACAGGGTGACCCTTTCCTGCTGAGTTTTTCACAAGCAGTGATTTCATCTGTGCTCACAGCACAGGAGGTTGGGCAGGGCTTGCTTTTAAGCTAAATGGACACAAAGAAGCTGGAACTGCCCGTAAAGGCACACGGCCAAGAGAGAGCCAGGTCAAGAGATGCTCATAGAGGCACTCCATCGCAGGTGACCAAGGACCAGGCTACCTTGGCCACAATTAGCCAGAGGAAATGCTCTCACTGCATTTGTAATCAAAGAGCGACACAGAAATGAGAAAGGAAGAGCTTTTCTGTTCCCGGGGCTCTATTTATGGGTGCCCTGAGCCCTCAGGTGTGGCCAGCCTGAATGCAGCAAGATCCCGGAGGAAGCTGGGGAGCGAGTTGCGCGCCGCAGGGGTGATTCGGTTATTGTTGCCTCTGAATTAAAAACAGAAAGTCAGGAGCAGGGAGATCCCATTCAGCAGTCATGACAGATCCGGCAGCTGCTGTGCCATGTGCCAGATTCAGGACACTGGGATTTCTGCTTGCCAGCAGCAAGGTGGCTCACAGGCGCTGCACCATGTCCTGGGGTTGTCACAGAGGCTGGTGGGACAGGGCTGAGGACCTCCGCCCTGGTCCCTCCCCACATCTCGGTGTGGAGTTTAGGACGGATCCTGGACCCCGAGATGCTGCCAGCGTGATGGATGCGCTTACCTTCTGTTGGAAGAGAGCAGAGGGGGAGACAGAGCAAAACAAAGATTTAGTGGGGCATGAGGAGGTGCAGACACACACGAGGGGCAGTGAGCTGACCCTGCACCCCACCGTAACAGTGTTGGGGGATGCAAGTACTCCCGTGTGGTGATTCAGAGCCTTCTCTATCCATGCATCCCTTTGTTTTTTTCTAGGTAAGCTTGGCAGATTTGCCAGCTCTCTGGACAGCCAGATTTTTGTCCAGACAAAGGCACAGTGGAGAGCAGAGCCACCAGCACCGACAGGTGGGGACTGGCAGTGCCTTCAGCCTCACCACCTTTGCCATCCAGCATCCTTTTGAGAAGCAACAGATGCATCAAGACACGAGAGCACTTGAAACCCAGACTGCTGCCCATGGCTGTGGGGCCAGCCTCTGCTTTCAAATCCCCCTCTTCCAGCTGGCCCAAACCATGAGATTTTGGGTAGTGCCAGCAGAGCCATCCCTGCCTGCATCGCGGGGACCAGGCTCACCCTGCACCCGGTGTGCCTCCTGTCCCGGCAGAGAAATGCAAATCACCCCCCTGCTCGGCTGCCTTTGAAACTGCCAAATATAACCCTCTTAAACATAAACCACCACAAAGTATTTCAAGGCCTCCAAATTTACTTCCCTCAAATCCGTTTTAGCTCAGTAAGCTGTCTGCAAACTCAGCAATTTGGGGTGAGCTGTGGCTTGCTTTTTTTTTGTCCTGAGAAATCCCACCCGATGACACGCAGGGTTTCCCACCAAATCAGGGTTTCCAGACCCTGCTGGTGAGAGCAGAGGGGACAACTAGGGCATGCTGTCCCATGCCAGAGGAAGATAGGGGGTGACCTGAGGTGCAAAGGGTGGTGGGGAAGGTGGGCAGAAGCTACTCACCACAGTGGAGTCAATCTTTGGTCCTCCATCATCAGCCACCACAGTCAAAGTGTAGAAATCTCCTTTCTCTCTATCCACCTGGCCTTTGACCGTGATCACACCCTGCCAAGAACAAACAATAGCCATGTTGGTCACCAACATGTTGGTGGACAAGCAAGTCAAGAAGGACCACACTGTGGCTACTTACAGTGATCCCGTTGATCTTGAAGAGGGAGAGCGCCTGGGCATTGGTGTTGGGGTCAAATTTGTAGGTGATCTGGTTGAGGTTGTCTATGGAGCGGGCCTGGACCCGGAGCACCTCAGAGCCCAGAGGGATGTTCTCCATGATCACGGCCTCGTAGCTGCTGTTGGAGAACTGCACAGCCTCATCCAGCTCATTCAGCAGGCTGACATAGACGCTACAGAAGCCCTGGTTGTTGGGGGGTGCCTGGTCTGTGGCAGAGACGTTCATCAGGTAGCTGGTTTTGGTCTCGTAGTCCAGGTAGTCTATGGTTGTGATGAGGCCCGTGCTTTCATCTATCTCAAACTTCCCTTCAGCGCCTGATAGGATTTTGTAGTTCACCAGACCGCCGTTCCCTGAGGCAGGAGCAGGAACCGTGGTGACAGTTGGACTAAGCATCCCGAAGAGGCAGGCAACACCAATGCCAACCCCAATCATGGAGCACAGCCCATCCCATGTGGAGATTTCATAGAATCATAGAATNGTGGCCCTGCGCTGGACCTGTTCCAACAGTTCGATGTCCTTTCTATGTTGAGGACTCCAGAACATAGAAATTTCAGCCCAGCCCAGCCAGGATCTGTGCAATGGCTGATTTCACCCCTTTCCCTGCAAACTGAGTGTTTTGGTAAGTTCATCCCCAGCTTCCTACCTGTGTCTCGGTCAGTGGCCCGGACCACTGCCACCGAAGTCCCTATCCCTGCTGTCTCCCGGAGCCCCAGGCGGTTGTACTGCCTCTGGGTGAACACCGGCACCTCGTCGTTGACATCTTCCACATAGACGATCACCTGCGGAAGCCCCCAGAGAAACCACAGGTGAACCAGACAGGCTTGTGAACCCTCACCAGCTGTTTACACTTCCCAAGGGGAAACGTGTCTTTCACAGCACTCATCTGCTGACCAGGAGAAACCTTGCCTCTGTCGCAAACGCCACGTGATGGAGAGTGAGCACACACAGTTTAATGTCACTGATTTACACAAGCCCTGGGCTGTGGTTGGGGTGACTCAATCCTTCCCTGGCCAGAGATGCTTTTATAGTCTGTATATTAATTCCTCCTTGCTTTAGGATGCCCTGCTGGAAACTTTGCAGTTAGAGACCCCACCACGTAGAAACGCCAGTAACTCGGTGGGAAATTGCACTCAGAGTTCAGCAGGTTGAGCTGCTGCTTCCCCAGGGAAGATTATTTCTTCTGCTGGTTTTTTTTTTTTGGTTTGTTTTTTCACTCTGCTGCTGGTGCTGTAGGCACAGCAGGCTTGGCCAGAACCCACCCCATCAGTGAGTCTGAAAATAAACTCAACCAGAGGGCTGGGCTTGTGAGAACCGTGGGAAGGCGGTGTGTCACTGCTAAAAATTATTGCCCCCGGGTCCCGGGCCTAGTTAAACAGATGCCTGGCCAGGAGACATGGTTTCCAACAGCCTGAGGCTCAGCTCTTCTTCCAAACAGCAGAACCTCATCTCCTGGGCAAGCGGGACTCCCTCTGACAGTGACTGTCACACCACTTAGCAGCCTCATTGTACCCAAAGGTCATAGGAAAAACATTAAAAAAAAACCCCAACATAAAAAAAAAAAAAACCTCAACAAGCTCTTTTCCACCCACGGTCAGCCTCCAGAGACTTTCCGTCAGCATTTCCATGCCAGATCACTCAAACTTCCTGCACGCCTGCAAAGGGCTGGAAACGACTGCCCTCTGATGAAGCATCCCGAATGTTTTGCACGAACTCCTCCACCGCCCAGCCCTGTTTCCCAGCCATGAGGTCCTTACCCGGACGGAGCTTCTCATGGGTCCCTGCTCCGTGTTGTAGGCCTCCACCTCCAGGACGTGAGAGGAGTTTTGCTCCCTGTCCAGGTGGCGCACGCCTCGCATCACCAGCCCCGTACTGGGATTGATGCGGAAATGGTTCTGCTCGTTTCCTGGCGGGAGGGAAAAGCAAGGTGGATGCTGCCCATCATCGCTGCATCAGTCCTGGTGACATGTGGAGCCTTCCCCAGGGGGCAATCTTGGAGGCAGATTATTGAGCAGAACCCCAAGTCCCCATCACTTTCAGCTACATCAGGCTCAGCTGATGTGGGTTTGGCCCCGGTCAAGCCAGGAGTGATGGCATCTAGGCGTCCATCCACAAATCACCCTCCCAGCAATTCCCAGGGATTGAGGGGAACGTTTCTGTGGGCTGCAAAGTGCAAAAGTCTGGAGAACACAATAAATCTGCACGTGTGTTTGACCAGAGACTGGTGGAAACGCACTGATGCACAAAGGGGCACCTGGACTTACCCTTGACAATCCTGTACCACACTCTCCCATTAATGCCTTCGTCTGCATCTGTGGCTTTCACCTTTGTGAGAGAAAAGAAAATCATTGAGGGTAAAGAGTAGAGATTTCCACACCATGATGAGTCGTCTCAAGGTTGGACATCCTGCTGCTCTGTCTGAGCCAGGGAGCTTAACAACTGCAAAACAAAACAAGTTACCCTCCCCCCATCACCAGATAGCAGGGATAGTGGGATCAGGAGCCTTTGGCTTCCAGGTTAGTTCTTGGATGGGCTCGGGAGGAGCTGAGTCTGAGGACCATGCCATGACACCATTGATGGAGGTCCTGTTTTGCACACCAATGGGAAATGCCACTGGGGACAGAGTCTCCCTGCCTGAAGATCTGGCCTGGGCTGGGCAGGCAGAGATGCTCCTGTGCCTGGTGGGCACCCAGTCCATGGCATCGGGGTGTATCGTGTGCTGTGTTAAAGGAATGGCCCTCCTGTCAGCCAGCACACCCACCTGGCTCTATTGGCTCTGAGAGCTGCTTGCATTTACCCTCTCCCTGCACGATACTGCCCAGCCACCCAAGCAGCAGCATATGCAAAAAACCCTTTAGGAAACATGAATATAGCACAAGGGGGCTGCAGCACTGGGAGGTGATTCTCCCCCTCTACTCTGTGCTTGTGAGACCCCCCTGGAGTACTGTATCCAGCTTTGGAGTCATCAGCATAAAAAGGATGTGGACCTGCTGGAACAGGTCCAGCAGAGGGATGGGAAGATGATCAGAGAGATGGAGCACCTCTGCTATGAAGACAAGCTGAGAGAGCTGGGGCTGTTCAGCCTGGAGAAGACTCTGGGGAGACCTTGTAGCAGCCTTCAAGGACCTGAAGGGGCTCCAGGAGAGCTGGAGAGGGACTCTTTGTCAGGGAGTGGAGTGATAGGACAAGGGGTAATGGCTTTAAATTGGCAGAGGGGAGATTTAGATGAGATCTTAGGAAAAAATTCTTTGCTGTGAAGGTGGTGAGACACTGGAAGAGGTTGCCCAGCGAAGTTGTGGATGTCCCATCCCTGGAAGTGTTCAAGGCCAGGCTAGATGGGGCTTTGAGCAACCTGGTGTGGTGGGAGGTGTCCCTGCCCAGGGCAGCGGGGTGGAATTCCATGATCTTTAAGTTCCCTTCCAACTCTAACCATTCTATAATTCTATGAATGCAACCAGTCTAGAGCATACTGTTGTCTGGACACTGATCCGAGACTCCAAGTAGTGTGTGAGAGCATTCCTCAGCTGTGATGCACCGCAAGGTCCGAATAAGCCACCTGCCCCAGGAAACCCAAGACACGGGTCCCCTCTGGTGTCACTGAAAAGCACTGCAGTGTTTTTCCCGTGAACTCCAGCCAGCAGCTTGCCAGCTCTGGCAGCTGGGAATCGGGACATAGCAAGGGACAGTGGGGTCTGGGTTTACTCCACGGCTGGCATCGAGCTGCTGCATCTCCCCTCCGCAGAAACCACTTCCCACAAAGCATCCAAACCACAACCGTGGCAGCAGCCACTTGCAAATCACCAGGGTGAGGACAGAGGGGATACTTTAGCCTTTATTCTCTGGTTGCTCCCCCAGCAAGGCATCTTCTGCCACTTCTTCCACCTACAATTATTACCCAGGGATTTCCTTTCCCAGGTAGGTGGGGGTCTGTGCCCAGATTTGCACTGAAAAGAGGAGAGGTGGCTGCAAAGGACTCACGCACAGAGGGAACAGTAAGGCCACTTATAAGGGCTCAGCCCTGGGCTGGCTTTCATCCACAGCCCCACAAAACACTTGCAGGAGTTAGAGCTGCTCTTCCAAAATGCAATTTTGAAATGTCTTGAGCTGCTTTCTTTTCCCTTCCATCAAAGCAGCCCACGTCAGCAGAAATCTTCAAAATAGCTGACCCTGCACTTGCAAAATGTCTGGATTTTCCACCTGTGTTTTCCTCTGTCACAGACTGGCTCACCTCTTGCTTATGGCTGGATACAACCTTGTGTCTTGCTCTGTATTTCACCACGGACCCAGCACTTTCCTTTCACAGCAGAAAGCTCTCCATCCCCCACCAGCTCGTCCACCCTCCTGGCTTTCTGGGGGCAGAAACTGGGATGCCTCCTCTCCCATGGAATGGATGGACCCAGAAGGTCCAAACTGGCTGCCTTGGCACACCAAGACCAGTCTGCAACACGCACTGCTTCCCACTTGGGAAAAGCTATCCCATCAGCCAAAACACCATGCTGGTGGGATTGAAGCCTGAGGGATATAAGATCAATCTCTGCAGCTTTTTGTGCTGTTCCCTGCTTTGCTGTGCCTGGAAAAATACATTTTAAGGTGAGCAAACAGGAAGGTTTTCACCCTGATGAGTGGTGGATGGGAGCAGCACACCACAACAAGAACCCCCTTAACCACCCGTTTCCCAGCACACCTAAACTGGGAAAGCAGAAGAAGGCCAGTGGCATCCCAGCACATAAACCAGGTCTAATGGGCCAGCCCAAGTATTTGGTTTTTAATGAAAACAGAAGAGTAGTTTACATAAAACCAGTGCACGCCACCGCCACTGCCATGTCACAGCCTGCTGCCGGGAAAAAGCTTGGCTGCTGCTGGTTTGACCCACTGAGCTCCTGGAGGAGATATGGTACCTTGACAAAACGTCCTAAATTTGGAAAAAACAACTAAATTCAAGTGCAAACAGCGGGAAGAAAGCTCTTTCTGCTGCAGGTGCAAAGCACCTTTTTTGCAGCTGAGTGCCAGGTGCCTCCACCCTGCCTTATCCCTCTGCTAGAGGCAGCGGGCAGCGCCAGTCTTTTGCAGACCACCTTTCAAACACCCCTGGCTACCACACAGGGAAAGGAGGAGGAAAATAAAAGGATGGGAAAATAATGCAGGCTGCTTGGAGCATGGTTGCTGGGAAAAGAGAGAGCAGGCGTGTGGAGGGCAGCCTACTGCCCCCTCCCCGGCGCGGGGGGCTCAGCCCACGACTGTACCATTCAGCCTCCCCGCAGGGGCAAAGCCTGGGAAAACACATCCCAGGGATCTCGACCCTCTCATCCCAGCAGGACACAGCCTCGGAGCACTGCCATTGTGCTGGCAAAGCCTGGGAGGGGGTTCAGGGCCCCCCTCAGCTTTGCACATTCAGGCTGTCCCCAGTCTCTCTGCCATCTCTCTCCCACCCTTCCTTTCCCTCCATAAAGGAGGAGGGGGCTGGCAGGCGGCAGAGTGCGGTGGGAGAGGCGGCAAGGCAGGCGTGCAGGAAGCAAAGCCAAGGCTCGGCCAGCTGGTGAGAGGTAGGGAGACCAAAACCCCCCTGGCAAACCCCCACCAGCCACTTAGACTAACCACGAGGGGTGAGTGAAGCAGTGCCACCGTCCTCGGCTGGAGATCTGCTGCCTTCAGCCCTGCAGCCACCTGGGGACAGGGCTGCAAACAGGGTGGGGAGGGGAGATGCAAAGTTTGAGGTGAGTTTGAAATCCAGCATCCTTCCTTTCTTCCCCATCGCATCATTTTGTCTGTCCTGGTGATGGGAGAGGTGGAGAGCCTTGTGGATGCTGCTGGTTAACAGCAAGGGTGATGGGTGATGGGGCAGAGCATCACTTAAAGCCCTTTGCTTTTGGTACCCAACTATCTGGGTCGCTAAGTTAGGTGTTTGGTACCCTCCGGCATTATCTTCTCCTTCAAGCAAGTGGCAAGTTGGGAAAAGCTGGGGAGCTCTACAAAAGCATAGCTAAGCAAGACAGGGAGGGCAAAGAGAGCTGCTTTTCATTCGAGCTGTGTTACAGGCACAGAAGTGCCTGAAGAAAAAGCCTTTTCTCTGCAGGAATTTGAAAAAAACAGGGAGGGAGAGTATAAGGAAAAACTCCTGCCAAAGTAGGCAACTGGGCCAGGTCAGGCAGGCTGTGGCCAGTGCTGGGCACAACAAGACTCAGTGTCTTCTGCTCACACTCAAAAATCCTTTCTTCTGCCTCTCCAACCTTCCTTGGGAGCATTTTGCTTTTTGCAATTTTTCTTTCCTCTGCCCCTTGGCTGCCTTGTGCCCAGTGCTGGGTCCTGAGCACTCATGGAAATGTCCAATGTTAGAGGTGATCAGGCAGGGATGACCATTTTTTGGGGGGATGGGGGTGGGTGGAGGGGTGGTTGCCAGGCTGAACTGCACCATGTGGGGCTTGGGTGGGATGGGGGTGCTGGGAAGGGGTGATGCTGAAAATAGGGATGCAGGCAGTAGCAGCTTGACCAGTGGGTACAAAATGTAATGGGCAACTGTTCCATTGCCATGCTTCAGGAAAGGCAGTGAGCCCACAGGAGAGGAACCCCCATCCCCGAGCATGCCATAGGCATGGGGAAATGCCGCTCTTACCAAGCCCTGTTTCTGCTGATAAGACCCTGATTTTGGTGGGTTTTTTGCTGAAATGCTGATGAAACCGCTGTAGCTCTGTCTCAAGCAGGATCTGGGAGGGGAACTGCCTTTCTCCACATTGAAAACTTATTGGCCTTAAAGAAAAGTCACCCCTTGCGTATACTCTGCAAAGATTTCCCAGAATTTTAGTGGTTTCCTTTCTGGAAAGGCTTAGAGACCAGGTGAGGGGCAGCCTGGACTGTCCCTGAATCGCAGCTCTGCCAAGCAGTGACTGAGGAGAGGATGGATGGGAAGCAAGAGGAGAAGAGAGAATGTCAGGAAAAGCCTGGGAAGACATCGGTGTGATCCCTCCTTATGGGTTTCTAGGGAACACAGTCAGCTGGCTCTAGAAGAAAAACCCTAGAGCCACCAGCAACAGAGCAACTAACAGCCCAAAGGATTTGCCTGTGCCTCCTGGCTTGCTCTTAATTAACAATATAACGTCACCAAGCCAAACCACGTGTGGTCAGTAAATGCCAGCATTAAGGTAGCCCTGGTAACCTTGATTCAGGCTGCCTTGGATGTCCATGGTAAGCAGCAGCCCTGCCTGCTGGTTTTCATGCCCTGTCCCCCTGGGGAGTGCACAGGAATTGCCTGCGCACGGAGCTGAGGGGTCCTTGGGATGACTGTGGCTGCCACAGGCTGCTCTGCTCCCTCAAGCTGGAGGAGAAGGGGCTAAGCCAGGCAAGGAAAGGCCACCTGATAAAGAAACACTTTTGGGATGAAGATAAGTGGAAACATTGCTGTGGAGGAGGGGGATGAGAGCCTCTGAGCCTCCTTGCAATACACATGAGGATTAACCCAAGCTAAGGTGTTCTCAGATGTTGATCCATTTATTTTTGTATTTCCCATTTTCTGAGAACAGCCCTGGCTCTGACCCGTGAAAGCAGCCACATCTCCCCAAAGCTCTGACTGGGTCGATACAGCCCTTACCCTGAGCTCACCAGCATCACAGCTTTGAATGCCCAGGCCCAGGTGATGCAAAGCATTCCAGAAATAAATCCCGTCTCCCAAGTGCCTCAAACCTGGCACCCAACTCTAGTGCAAACCTGTGACCTTATTCCCTCTGTATCTAAACTCAGTGCCCGCAAGGCAGAGGCGAATCTGTCCCCTCTGGAACCAGGTAGGTTCCTGGCAAACCAGAGCTGGGAGCTCACCTGTATAAGCATGCACCCAGAGGATACAGCTGGGGCACAGACAACTGGAGTGCCAGGACTCCTCAGCCTCTGAGACCTCAGCCTTACAGCTCTCATGGTGTTTGTTTAAGGTTGTTTCCTCCTCCGTCATTTGGACGGTGAACGACGTTTGTCTCATCTGAGACAACCTCTCACTTTCCACCAGGCTCATCTGTGCTGTGGCATCTCATAGTTTCCAACTAGTGATACGTCACTGATGTCTCCTTTCCCCTTTCTTGAATGTTTTAGCAGTGAATGTCTGGCTGCTGCCTGCACAAACCTGCGTGGCTTTTGGGATGGTGGCTGCCAGAGGAGAACCAGAGACCCTACCCGTCCCTGCAGCCCTGCCTTTCTCCCCTTTAAGCTCTTAATTTTAAATTGGCTCAATCCAAAGCAGTACTTTCTAGGAGACTGTCTGGCTCCAGTTAGACAAGTCCAACACATCTCCATCACTATTCTACTCCCACATCTCTGTAGAAAAGTCAGCAGAACGAAGCTTTACCTGCAGCATAGAGGCTAGAGCATCAAGGGCCAAGCCAAGGTTGTAGAGGGCTGGCACAGCAACATTTCCCCAACCCTCATCTCTGAGCCTCCAGCCCAGCCAGTCCAGGGCCAAGAATGGGCACAGGAGAGGGCACAGAAGCAAAATGATGGGTGCAAACTGCTCCAGGGATGCGAACTGGGGGATCTGACCTGGCAGGGAAATGAAACACCGGTTGTCATCAGGTGTTTGGAAAGAGTTCTTACTGTTGAGGGTTTGGGAAGCTGGTTTACATCACTGTTTGCAGACTGGGCTGAGAAACCCATGGCATGTCTGAACCTGAAACCAGGTCAGCAAAACGCCTAATCCAAGAGGCACAAGCAGGGTGAGGGTGTTAGACTATTGCTATTGCAAGACTGCAGCTTGATGGGGACTTATCTGGGCCAGAGGTTCAACCAACTATCCATTTTCTTTGGAGTTGAGTGAAAAATCAAATAACCCCAAATAACAGTAAATCCAGTAAAACTACATTTCTTGGAAACAAGGAAGAATCAAACCCCAACAGCTTGCACAGAGGATTTTGGACCTTCTCTAATGTATGGTTAATTCTCTCTCCCAGAAAAGCTTCACGCAATGCATGTGTGTGCTCCCTACAAGTGGTCCTGCATGTACTACCTGTGCTAGATTTATTTGCCAGATAGTTTTACACTTCAATTCAGGGCAGTGCTTTGCAGATATAAATCCCAGCTCTGTGCTTTGCCTGCTGGCAGAGCACAGAGACTCCTGTCACCCTGCATCATGGGAAAACATGGCCAGGAGGACCTTGGGCACCAAATCAAGCCAAAAATCTACCAGGTTGGACAGAGGGTGGTTCCCTGTCCAACTCCTAGGTGGTAATCACCCATGTTGTTTCTCTCTTGTCACCTTGTGCCATGCAGGGAAGATGAGCACAGAGGACACTGGCAACAGAACCTCTCCCACCCCAACTCTCCTTGGGCTTCTGGTTTCAACCACGGAACTGGTCCCACCCATTACCGCATCCCCTGAGAAGGCAGACCCACTGCCCATCATCGTGGTGCTCGTCTGCATCTTCCTCCTCCTGGCAACCTTCATCATCTTTGTCACCCTTTGCAAGCCGGCAGCGCTGGACCAGTCCCTCTCTGGGCCCCGTGAGTTCATGCCCCATCACCCAGTGGATGCCAGTGAGCCCCAGCTGAGGCTCTGGAAGCGGCTGGGCTCCCTGCGATGCTCCATCAACACCTTCAGGAGGAATCGGCCGACGTCCCAGAGCCAGCTCGCCTGCCCTAGGAAGTCCCCCACTAACCAGGACTGGGACATCATGGAGTCCACCAAAATGTGATCTTGCTCTGCAGGAACTAGCTCACCTCACATTGCGATTCTTTCCCAAGCTTTTGATTCGGGATCAGTTCCCATCTCAAGTAGCCCCTGGCACCCTGGGCACCCCGACAGAGCCCCTTTAAGCAGCTTACAGGCATTGGCTCTGGAAGGCAACGGGAGATGTTGCTATTTCAGGTTCCCAAATGCTTTCCAGGTTACTGTTTCCTGGCAGGAAAGGTGGAGGCATCCAAGTTCTACCCACACGCAGCTATCACCAAGCAGTCCAAAAAAATATTGCTGCTTAATTTCTTTATGGAAAATATTGTGCAAGTTGCACAGCACCCGAACAAACAGCCTGGACGAGAGCAGAATAACCTGGCTGCCTTGAAGAGAGGGATCCTGGAGCACAAATGCTCCACAAAAAGCAATCTTTAGCTGGGATTGCCCCCCCAGGATGTGCTCCCGGGCAGATGTAGGATGGCTCATGCCCTTCGTCTGCTGCCTGGTCTCTGGTTCCCTGTCTCTCTGTGCAAGGAGCTATGGGATGCTTGAGGTTGATGCTTGGAAGGATGCACACTACAGCTGTCTGCTGGAAACCTGCTTCAATAAACAAGCAGCAGGAGCAGGTAAACACGTCTGTAAATGCATTAAAGAGGCCTTTTGAGGCTCGCAGGAGCTGCCAGCTTGGAAAGACACTGTGCAAAGCTGAGCCGCGTGTTTCTTCTGGGAGAGGGTACAACAGCCAGCAGGTAAGCTGACGTGCTTAAAGGAATCAGTAGGAAATAGAAAAAGTGGTTTAATTCTTCCAGATCTGCAGCTCAAGCTACATTCAGCCACTGAGTTTAACCCATGGGGTGAAGTCTCCATGTCTGGTGTGGCACCATGGTGGGAACCAAACTCCATCTCTCTGGGTTTCACATGGTTTCTGACCCTCACAGGGTGCAGCTCTGCATTGGGACCTCCACGGGCTGCCTGGAACATTCCTGCTCTCGGGATATTCCTGTTTTCTTCCAGCCCTGGGCTGCCTGGCTTTCCAAGAAGAGGATGGGGAAACCTTTAAAAACTCTCTTGTTGCCGCAGGAACACAGGGATGTATTTGAAGGGGGAGACATTCAGTACCAATGGTTCACACTAAAGGTGCAAATTAAACTCAGCCCAGGTGGTTGCCCATTTCCACTTCCCTCTGGTTTTGTTCTGTGGAAAACAAACTTCCCCCAAATGTCTCTCCTTTGACACAAAATGCCAAAAGCATCCCCCTCTTTTGGGGACCGTGCTCTAAATAAAGGGGCTGGGATGTCAGACTCAGGTTTCCTCCATTCCCAGTCTTTCAATTTGTGCAAAACAGCTCAGTTTTGGGAGTCTCATGGCAGAACCCCTCTCCGTGAACATCTCCACCCCTGGGTGCAGGGATTCCAGGCAGATGCCTGACCCCAGAGACGGGCACAGTGCCACAGGCATCATGAACACTGTGCCACCACGGCACAACAGGTGATGAGGAGCCACAGGGCTCACACTTGGGGGTCACAGCTGGAGCACAACTCCCAGCAAACCTTTGTTTTGAGAGGCAAAAAGGCTCCTTTCTTCTTTCCTGGTGACTCACCCTGCCCCAAAGAGCCAGGGACAAAGCTGCCCCTTTCCCTGTGCCGGGAGAGGTATTCAAGGCAGGAGGAGCCTTCCCAGGGCCTTCTGCAAAGAGCCTTTGGTGCCCGCTCCAGAAGAGCCCTGGGTTTGAAGGGATGCTGGAAGCCCTCAGAGGCCAAGTGAATGCCTGCATTCATTCCGTGCTCACTGAGCCATTCAGCTCTGCCCACTGCTCCCTCAGAGAGGAAAAAAAAATGAAAGCAAAGTCCAAATGCTTTTCTCTCTCTGTTTTTCCCCCTCCTCTCAGAGCACCTCTTTGCATGCGCTCTTCTCCCTCCCCCTTGAGATCTCTGCTCTTGGTCCCTTCTCCACGGGAAGGAAAGAGAATGCAGGGACATGTCCAGACAAAGGAGGTTCACTAACACAGGGCTTGGGTTTGTTCCTCTCACCCCTGGCAGAAATGGGGTGAATTTCTGATTTTTCCCTGGGTTAGAAAGGGTCAGGTACAAGGAAAAACACTACTTGAACTACTCTGGAGGAATAAGATCATGGATGGGGAGAGAAAATGCCCACCCTGGGCTTCCAGCAGTTCACAGCTGTGGCGCCATGGTCCAGAGAACAGGGGGATCCCTTTGCCACCCAGGGGCTGGGGTGGGAGGATGCCACTTGCCTGCACTATGCTGCTGGCAGCCGGGATGTCCTCAGGGACACTGACTTCGTAGCTGCTCTGAAGGAAGATGGGTCGATTGTCATTGACATCCAGGACAGTGACGTACACGGTGGCAGTACCAGTGCGCCGGTTCCCTGTGGGGCCATTGTCTGTGTGGGAGAGAAAGGTAAGAGGAGATAGGTGCAGTTTTCTGCCTATTCCTGAAATAAAAAAGAAAAGCCAAACCATCCTCCAAGCTCTGCCAGGGAGCCACAGAGGGTTTGCAACTCCATGGACTAAGAGGGTGAGGTATGCTGGAAGGGACTGCTGGAGGTCAGAGATTTGGGGGATGAAGATGAGCAAGAGCCTGAAGAGTTTTCTGAAGACCCAGGTCAGCTCTCAACCAAAGAGCACCCTTACCTGTTGATGTTCAGTAAATAAGGACATGGCAGCACGGCTCTTGGTTTTGCCGCAAAGGATGAGGCAATGGGGAGCACAGGCTGGATTTGGTTTTCCAACATGCCTGGTGCAAGGGACCACTAAACCCTGGGATTTGGTCACAGGAGATACACAGGCAATCTGGTACCCATCAGAGGGGCAAAACAGACCCTTTACCACCTGGGATCTGGTCCTGCTTGCCCAGCCAGCACAGCATTCCCACTTCAGAGCCCATGGCACCTGCAATACTGTTCCCCTGAGATTTCTGACCAGGCCACTCATTTCTCCTTTCCAAAGGGATGTCCAAGTCTTCTGTAAACAGGCACATCATTATAAAGCTCTGGGGATGATGGCCAAGATGTGTTTGGCACGCAGGCCCTCTGCCTGTGCCAGGTGGCTCTGGAGTAATTGGCAACCTCTGAGCCAGGGGCTGGCATGGCATCAGGGGAATGATGCTGTGGCACTGGCATTTCTGGGTGGAGGTTTGCTCTGGGCTGCATGGAGCCTCTTGGGAATTGCTTCTTGCCTTCCCTGGGGGAAAGGGAAAGCCCTGGGGCTGGGGGGAGTTCACTGTCCTGCAAAAGACACGGTGAAACTGGGACGTATTAATGCACATGGGCTGTGAAACGCTAACATCAAACACAGCTCTGGTTTACAGAACAGCTCAAAGGCTGCTGTCTCTCTGCCACGCTTCCGAGGCATCTGCAAAGCCACCCCGTGTGGCTGCATGGCAGCAGTCCCACTGGGACAGCGGGAAATCCTTACCGATGGCCTCCAGGATCAGTGTGTACGATGCCACGGTCTCCCTGTCCAGACTCACAACTGTCCTGACCACCCCATCCCTGAAGCCAACGCTGAATTTGCCATCCTGGTTCCCACCTGCAGGAAAGGACAAGGAGCAGGTTATCTGCTGTCAGGGTGCAGGGAGCAGAGCCCACGCTGCAAGGGGTGCTGGGCACGGAGTCAGCCTGGCTCAGCCTGCCCTCCCGGAGGGATGCACTTTACATAGTTTCGAGCAAGGCAAGTGTAGGATAAGCTCGTATCATGTCCTAGCAACGCTTCTCTGCAGCAAGAGCGGGCAGATTGCCTTCTCTCCAGCACACCAAACACCAGGCCAGCCTGATGGGGCAGATGAAGAGCAATGCTTGTGGGAAAAGCTGAATCATGTAAGAGCCAGATCATTTTCCTGAATGTTTTTGGAAGGAAATTGGTCTCACTTTGCACATGGCCTGCAGTACCTGTGGGCCAGCACACACAGCAAGGGATGCCGGAGGGGCTGCGAGCTGAAACGCGAGGCTGTTATTGTGAGAAAAATGACTCTCTGGTGACACTTCTATTTTTGCCCTCTTCCTCAGGGCTCAATGCCCCACCTGCACTTTGCAAGTCAAAGCATGGCCAGGGGCTTCCCCGCTGTGGGAGCTGCAGCTGCAGTGTGAGCCTGGCACTGCCCGGGTGCCATCGCTGCCCACCTGCTCCCTGCCCACCCAAAACCACCCGCACACTGGGCTGTGAGATGCCCTAAAACCCCAGAGAGGCTTCCAGCCTTAAACACATGTAACACCGATGCTGTCTCAGCGGTGTCAAAGCCCATCCTCATGCTTTTCCTGGCCGCACCCTGCTGGTGGGAGAGGGCAGGGGATGCTCGGGAGCAAGGGTGCACCACCAGAGGGACCAGGAATGGTTGGCAGGGTGGTCAGCAAGGCAGGCAGCCGAGCAAGGGCTGCTCAGCAGAGGGCGATGCCGCCCAAGGTTTGGAGGGGCTGGAAAAGCAGTGCTGATGTGCAGAGCACCCTGGCCACGGTCCGGGGGCAGCGTGCTCCTTTCCACAAGCAGAGCTTCCCCCTGCACAGTGTTTTGCAAAGGGGTTCGTACCTGTGATGAAGTAGCTGAGCTCAGCGTTCAGCCCAATGTCAGCATCCGTGCAGTTGAGCCGGACCACTTTGAAATCCCGGGCTACGTCTTCAGGCAGTGACACGTTGTAGATGGCTGGGAAGAAGGTGGGGCTCTCGTCGTTCACATCCAGAACTGAAAAAGGGGAGCAGAGCTGAGTGCCAACCCCCAGGGCTGCCCCTCCTGCTGATGCCAACCTGATGTCTGCTGGGCTGCCAAAACTACCTGGCTGCTCCTCTGAGCATCCCAGGGAACGCTCTCCCTGCTGATCCCCACCATCCATGGGGTGGGGGTGCCTGCAGACCAGCTGTAAGGACTGGTCCCTATGACTGCAGGCTGTATTTGGTTGCCTTTGGCACGTGCAGATCACTCCCCTCACATCCAAAGAAATTTCACATAACTGTAATTAAAGTTACTGTTTGCACCAAACTCACTTCCACCTCCCTTCAGAGGAAAATTTAGGGCTTAAATATAAACTCAGTGTTTTCCAGTGTATAACAGAGGGCTCTGGAGTTACAGGACCAGAAACAGTCTTCTTCCAAACCCAGGCCTGAGAAGAATCTGGGGTCAGTTTATTTCCAGATGATGCTTTATTCTCAGTACTAGGCTTGTGTGAAGCCAGTAAACAGAAATGCATTAAAGACCGGTCCAGCTCTGAAACTGGGATTATGTGGACAGGCGGCTCATACGAATCAAATGCTGAAGGAAGAGGTTGGCCAAAAGAAAAAGGAACACTGAGTGGGTGGAGGAATAACAACACAGAATTTGGGGGCCCTCCCAGAAACACCATATTTTCCTCCTCTCTGCATTATGCATTATTAACACATCAGGCAAGACATGAAGCCTGCAGAAGCAGAAGCATAGTGGGCTGCCCTCCTTATCTGCTGTCATATGTGAGAACAGGTACCACATCTGACTTCTCAGTGTGTCTCCTACATAAACCACACCTCCTCCAAGCGAGGTGTCCTTGTTACCCATCTCTTTGGGATCAGAGCGGGCTCTGTGGCTGGGCAGGGCTTGGAAGGGGTTTTGGTGTACCTACCTTTGACAGTCAAGGTGCTGGTGGAGCTCTTGGAGGGTACACCAGCATCACTGGCCACCACCCGCAGGTAGTACTCAGCGATCCTCTCCCTGTCCAGCACGGTGGTGGAGGTGATAAGCCCATCAGTGCTGTTGATGAGGAAGTCCATGCGGGGCATCCCCACCTGCATGCGGTACGTCACCTGCCCGTTCGGACCCTCATCCAAATCAATGGCCACTACCTGGTGGGGAGAGAGGAAGGAAGAGGTGAGCATGGGGGACCCTCATCACCTCCTGATGATGAAAATCACAGTGCATAAACCCTGAGCATTTCTGTATCCCCAGAGATACCAGGATAAAAGAAAAAGGGGTCTCAAGGCATTCCCCCTTGCTGGGAATGAGAACATGGGAGTTCTGGTTGACAGTAGTGTGCCCAGGTGGCCAAGAAGGCCAGTGGCATCCTGGCTTGTGTAAGAAATAGTGTGACCAGCAGAAGTAGGGAGGTGATTGTTACCCTGGACTCAGCACTGGTGAGGCTACACCTTGAGGATTGTGTCCAGTTCTGGGCACCTCAACACAAGAGAGATCTGGAGAGGCTGGAGCGAGTACAGGGGAGGGCAACAAAGCTGACAAAGGACCTGGAGAAGAAATCTGATGAAGAGCAATTGAAGGAGCTGGGATTTTTCAGTTTGAGGAAGAAGAGGCTGAGGGGAGACCTTGTCACTGTCTACAACTCCTTGAAAGGACACTGTAGAGAGGTTGGTGCTGGTCTCAAAGGTAATTAGTGACAGGACAAGAGGGAATGGTTTCAAGTTGAAATAGGGTAGATTTGGGCTGAACATTAGGAAGGAATTTTTCACAGAAAGAGTGGTCAGACACTGGAATAGGCTGCCCAGGGAGGTGGCTGAGTGTGTTGAAGAGTCATTTAGATGTGGTGTTGGGGGATATGGTGTAGGGGAGAACTTTGTAGAGTGGGGTTGATGGTTGGACTGCATGATCCCAAGGGTCTTTTCCAACCTGAATGATTCTATGATTCCACGATTCTATGTGGTGGGATGCCACAACCACTTCTGCATCCCCCCCAAGTTGCATTGCTGGAGGGTGGAGAGGGTGCCTTGCCAGCCTGCTTTGCAGAGCTGATGGCAGCAATGTCAGCAGCAGCTCCCAGAGCAGGGCACAGCAGCGATGGGGCAGCAATACTCACCTGGAAGACAGAGGAGCCTGCGGGAAGGCCCTCAGCGATCTCGGCGGTGAAGGGCAGGTTTTGGAAAGTGGGGTCGTTGTCGTTCAGGTCCAGCAGGTTGACGAAAACCGTGGCACTGCTGGTAGCTCGCAGGGGCGGCCTTCCGCCTGTGGAGGCCAGGAACAGGGTTTCAAGGTTAATGCCACCAGCCATTTCCAAGCCTTTCCCCCCAAAGACATCCTCAATCCTTATGCAAACACTCATTGATGCATTAGTCCATCCATTTTACCTTGGCAGGGGAAAACTCCCCCTGGCAGGATGCACACAAGACAGACCGACAGCTACCCGTGTAGGCAGCTAAAATCCCATAGCAACACCAATCTATCCTTATCCCTGTCCTTCCAGCAGGCTGGATGGGATGATGGCCTCAGCATGGTGCAAAGGCAAAGCAAAAATAGAAAAGGGCAGAGTTGAGGTTATAGGTACCTGCTGGCTCTTGGAAGTGAGCTGAATAATGTGAAAATACCTTAGAAACATAGAACCATAGAATTGTCCAGGTTGGAAGGGACCTTTAAGATCATCTAGGCCAACCATCAACCTCACTCTGATNTCAGGAGACTTGTTCTCCAGACCGCTCACCAGCTTCGTTGCCCTTCTCTGGACCTGCTCCAGCCCCTCAATGTCTTTTTTTGTAGTAAGGGGTCCAACACCGGACACAGCACTTGAGGTAGGGTCTCACCAGTGCCCAGAACAGGGGGAAAACTCCCTGTACTTCCTTTATCTCTCTATTTCCCCCCCAACCCCCCACCAAAAAAAAAAACCAAACCCAAACCCAAACTTTCCCTAATATGTACTATTTCTAGAGCGAAATACATTTCATGTTTTGATCAGCTCTTTCCCCCTCAATGACTCAACCAACTTCTCTAGATACTGGTGGAGCCAGCCTCCACGTCTGGCATCTCACCAGTCCTACAAGCCACACAGGCCCAGCTCTGCAGAGAAACCACGACCCAACCAGCAGACCTGGCAGAGCAGCCCAGAAACAGGTTCCCCCGTGTGCCCCGACAGACTGCACCTTCTCAGCAGCACACTCCATGAGCACCTGGTGCTGCTCTCCTCTCCCTGCCTGCTGCAAGGATTCACGGCTTTGTACTACAGCCCCTGGCCACCTACATGCAGCCCGAGCATGAGTCTCCTGCAAAACAGACATTTCACATGTCATCAGGTTTGGTTTTTTACCTGCAAAATGCAAAGAATGTTGTCTTTTGCATCAAGGAGGAATTTCTGCCTCCCAGGCTCATTGTCAGGGCTGCTGCTGAAACCACTGTGCTCATGTTTTGAGGGTTTCTGGTTTGTTTTAGAAGCAGGTCTTAACCTGCTCTCCTTATTTTAACTTCAAAAACATCTTTGGAACTTATGCTCAAAACAAGCATAGAATGGTTTGGGTTAGAAGGGACCATCAAGATCATCCAGTTCCCACTCCCCTGTCATGGGCAGGGACATCTCCCACCAGACCAGATTATTCAAAGCCTCATCCAACCTGTCCTTGTCCTGGAGCATCCACAGCTTCCCTGGGCAACCTGGGCCAGTGTCTCACTACCCTCAGAGTGAAAAATTTCTTCCTGGTATCTATTCTAAATCTACTTTCTCCCAGTTTGAAGCCATCACCCCATATCATATCACTACATGCCCTCATAAAGTCTTCTCTTCATTGTGAAGGGAAAATCAGTCTGAGAAAAGTTCAGCTTGATAGGTGAAAACCATCAGGAAGGAGGAAAAGCAGAGGAAGAGGAGGGCAATGCTTGTGTAACTTGAGCCCCAGTGATTTCTAGTAGGGTCCCTGAAGAAAAAAGAGGAATGGGACAGAAGTGGGCTTACAGTCGGTGACTGACACCACGATCCTCCGCATGAGCTGGGCCTCCTGGGGGTTGGGGTTCTCCCGATCCAGCAGCACCCCGGTGGTGCGGATCTTGCCCGTGGTGCTGTTGAGGCTGTAGAACTTATTGGGGGGTCGGATGCTGTACACCACCGTGCCGTTCTCCCCCAGGTCTGGGTCAACAGCCACCACCTGCCATGGAGAAACAGCAAAAATTAAAGCAGAGCAACAGGAATTAACTCCCACTGCATGCCACGTAGATTCACCAGTGTCTAATAATGATGCTGAGCTCCCATGACAGGCTTCCCCGTACCAGCAGCAGCAAGAAGTTCTCCTTCCTCCACACAGCTGTATATTTTCATGATACTTGCAGGGATTTTTGTACCCTTGAGATCTTTACTGCAGTGTTAAATCTCACCGATACAGGCCTGCAAACCCAGGAGGTAGTTGCATGGCAGGAGAGACACAAGCACGCAGCAATCACATGGGGTTTTCTCCTTTTTAAATAAAGCCAGCTAGAAAACAAGCGTCTTTCCGAAAAAGAAAATAAATGGGACAAAGAGGCATGCTGAGGAACTTGTGCTGCCACACTGGAAATGCTGGAAATAATTCACTGGTGGGGTTCTCCTCCCCGCCAGACAATTTGCGTTTTATTGTTCTCCCCGTGACATTTTTAATTACAGGGGACGTTTACATTTAAAAAAACCCAGCTTCATGATGCTCGTAACTTCCCCGGCCCCTGCTGTTTGTCCTGCCGTTGAATTTACATCAGATCGATGACACAGTAATTATTTTCCCAGCAACTAATTGGGATATCAAAGGCAAGACTTCTTCAAGCAGGCGCCAAGCAGCGGGGCTGGTGCTGTACAGAAGAGAGAAAACCGCTCTGCTCTGGCTCAGGCTGCGCTGCCAGACCTTTGTTTTGTGCCCCCCAACTCTTTTTCCTTTGTAGCCTTCCCCCTTCTATGATTTTCTGGATTCCCTTTGCTTTTCCCTTGTTTATTTTCCATCTTGTGTCCATCATTTTTCTCCCGGCATGACGGAGTATAAGCCTCCCTCTCTCCTTCTCTTTTATTTCACCAGAGGGACTTGAAAGGCCGTAAATCAATGTCTTTCAGAGAGGTCCTTGAAGGAGGTCGCAGGCAAGGCTAAGAAAAGGAGAATTTGGCTAAAACCCACACAGTTCAGGGAGAAAAAGAGAATAATCCCAGCAGAGAGGAGAAACACATGGGACGGGCAGCAGCGACAAGGCCCAGGAGTAACCTTTTCAACGGACTCCTGCAAGACGGTGCTTGGCTGGAAGTGACACTGGTTTGGAGGTGGGAATGGGTTTGGAGGCGACACCAGTTTGGAAGTGACTCCCTGCTGCAGCCAAGCAGGTGACAACCTCACCGGCTGAAAGGAAGAGTCTTTTAGTGCAACAGCCACCTTCCCTCCCACATACCGTGGTGACATCTGAGTTGGGCGGGGTCATTTCCACCAGGTTAATGAAGTATGGCTCATCCTTCCAGGTGGGATAGTTGTCATTGATGTCCAGCAGTGTGATGTTCACCTGGGAGAGAGCAAGCATCAGGCGGTATTGGCTCCTGGGGCAGCACAGTGTATATCCCTGGATGTACAGCAGTACCAGGTACTACCCAACACATGTTAACCTTCCAGAGGGAAAAGCCAAGAAAAATAACCTCCTGCATCTTCACAGCCAAGGTGTCTTGGCATGTCTGATTTTGGTTTGGCTTATGTGTATTTATTATGCTGCAGTTAAAACAACTTCAGGGGCACAAGGTGTGTTTTCAAGCACCTGCTTCACTGAAGAGGGGATGCAAATTGGTGGTGGTGGTGGGGAAGATGGTACAGTTGGAGCACGGCAGGAAAGGAAGGAAAAAACTGAGTGACTGGTAAAAAGTCAAAGGGAAAAAAAAAGGAAATAAAGGAGACATCGGGAGAGGGTGCAATAGCAGGGGATGAGAGGTGCAAAGACAAGAGAGCACAGGAGAGGATGGCGCCCTGAAGTGTTACCTATCTTCATTTTCAGTGTGAGAAATGGCACCTAAGTGACAATAGCAAGCCTGTGGGATGCATCCTGTTGTCTGTGAGTCTCTCACCTCCCCAGATCACCCATTTCAATCCAGCCTGTGAGTCTACAAAGGTGCCTGAGGGAAGGGATGCAGTACAAGGGAAAGGGGGCAGAGGGGCAGGAAGGAGCCCCTGGTGCCTGCCAACACCATGCCACGCCGGGTGTCTTGGTGGAGCTTTCCCTGGGCCTCTCAAGTAACCAGGTCCTGCGCCACACCAGGCTGAGCTGATGGTGCCACCCCGTGGTAGAAGAGGCAAATCTGGACACCACAGTCTCCAGGGATGTGCCCTGGGCACAAGTAAAGGCACCAGGGTGGCCCTTGGAGAAGGCTGGTGACCCACCCCTACCCTGAGCACCCCAGGTGCTTGTTCATCACTCAGAGCTTGGCCACCTGCTTCTCACTGAGTTTCAATATTCTTTAACTTTTAAGGAACCATGAGGCATTATTTTATTTCCTAATTGTGTTACAAAAATCTTGTTTTGCCTTTCAGTAACGCTATTACGAGAACATCATCTCACCTGGAGTCTCAAAGGGGAGCCCAACGTCTGCCAGGCCATGCTGTTGCCTAGCCACAGCTCTCATGTTCCTCTGGGAACAGCTCCACAGGGAGCTTCTAGACTGAATCACAGGCATCCTGATGGCCCTCAGCAGTAGTGACAGTTATTGTAGGGATCTCCTCAACACAATCAAAATATTTCTCTGCATCACCCTTTGTTGCATGGGACATCTCTCCTGCAACCCAATCAAGCATCCCAGAAGCAAAAGCACCCAAATGTTATCAAATGTTCAAACCAACATGGTGGCATGAGCACTGTGAGTTGGATTCTTGGCTTTTCTCCTACTGATATTTCCAAAGACTTCTACAAATTCTTTGCAAACAATGGGTCTCCCTGACATCTACAAAGGGCAAGGCAAAGCAGAGGGCTTCAGTCTCCAGTACAGTGGCCCGTACCTCCACCAGAACTTACTGAGGAGCCCAGGCATCACAAACCAGTTGGAAACCCTTGATCCAGGCAGTACATGAATAGTAGTCATCAGGAACAACAAAGCATGCCTGGAGGCTCTCCAACTAGGCATTTTCTCAAGAGGCATGAATAAAGAGGGCTGTGCTGCAGGTAGCATAGTTACCCATTACTGCCTTCACATGGAGAGCTGGACATGTAAAGCTCTGGAAGGTCAAGTGGCTCCTGAGGGAATGGCTTGTCAAGAAAGGGAGCCTGATTTCAAGGTCTATACAGCCCAGACAGTCATTCTGCATGAGTTCTGAGCAGGGGCTGGGGGCAACCCAGAGGGTGGACACCACCATAAGCTCTTCACCCATTCACACAGCTAAAATTAAACACTGCTGCGATGGGGAACTGAAGCATTGGTGCCTGGGCTGCCCTCCCCAACACCAGCTCCAGGAGGACACCGGTGGCTCCAGGAGATGGGAATTGTTCCTTCATTCACTCACCATAGCAATGCCTGTCTTCTGATGGTGGCCCACGCCTCCATCCACCGCCCGGACTATGAGGATGTATTCAGATTTGGCCTCCCGGTCCAGCAAAGATGTTGTGGTGATTTCTCCTGCAGCCACGGGAGTTGAGAGGGATTAGAGATGTTGTTAAGTGAATAGGGTGAAAAAAAAGGAACTCTTTAAAAAGGAGAGACAGGATCCTTCACAAACGGGCCCTTTCTTCTGATTCGGTTTCAAACTGATGGACGCTGGAAGGGTCAGCTTGTCAGCAAGCTCCTGCAAACTTTGTGCTGTGTCTTCCGTTGGGAACCCATGGAACAACTGCCTGCAATCCCTTGCACTTGTTCCTGCCTACAACATACCAAAAATTATGCCAGCAAGGGAAGGCAGGCAGCAGCTCCTTAGCTAATGTAAACCCTAGCAGCCAGAGTCTTTCCTTAGATGTCACTCCTAGCAGGAGCTGAGCTTCCACCGACGGCTCTGCCAAAGCTCTTGTGGTGACCGAGAGCAAATGCCAGTGGCTGAAATCTGATTAATTCCTTAAATTGTGTGTCTCCTAAGTAGGCTGCTCAGGGCAAAGGAGGGAAGGGCTGGAAAGGAGAGGGTGAAAGAGGGAAAATGGTGGGGAAGAAAACCAGGGGAAATTTGGGTGAGGAAAAAACAGAGGGAGAGCACATACAAAGGCTCACCTGAGCGAGCATTGATCCGAAAATGCGAAGAGCCTTCCAGAGAGTAGATGATTGACTCCTGCCCATACTCCCTGGACCGGTCCATATCCGTGGCGTTGAGAAACAACACTGTGGCTCCTTGGGGGAGGCAGAAACGAGGGCTGGGATGAAGCATTCACAGCCTAGAGTTGTTCTCCCCAAGCTACCCTGTCCCCTCACGCTGCTCTTGCAGATCACCCAGCCAAGGGGTCCCCTCATCTGCATGCACAGTGGGGTCAAACCCCTAGATCCCATGGTTATAAAGCTCTGCTAGGTCTCTGGCTTTTACCTCCCCAGAAAGCTACCACCCACCCCATTCTGGCTGCAAGATCCCCAGGACCCTTCTGCTAGAATGGAGAAGGAGCAGAGCTGTGCTTCGTACCTGCCATGATGTCCTCCATGATGGTTATAACGTAGGAAGTCTTGCTGAACGTGGGGGGGTTGTCGTTTTCATCCTGAAACAAAGAGAAGGTCAAGGGGCTGGCTGGGGAAAGGGAAAAATGGTCAAGTAGCTGCAAAAGTCTGGTATGGGGGATACTCCTGGCCAACTGCATCTCAAGATGTGACCAACTCAAGATATCAGTGTGGGGAAGATGTCCTTAAGGTAAGACACCAGAGGTTTAAGCACATGGTCTCACTGCAGAGGCAGAGGACATTAAGCTGATTGCCAGTGGCTTTGTTGAGCCATACAGTGGGGACACTTCCAACTATCTCCTTGTCCAACATCCTAGGCAATACGCAACAGGCCTGAGGAACTGCTGCTGTTCACAACCAAGCATCCTCTGAGATGCTCCTGCCTTCACCACAAGCCCTGGGAAGGCTTAAATGTGACACAAAGCACAGCAGCATCATGTACAGACCTGCTCCTCCCTCTCAGAGGGGCACACAAATGGTTAGTGCTTTGGGTCACCCTCCTCACAAGGTCACCAGGCAGACTGGACTGGCCAGGGAAGCTGCTGAGCTTTGGCTGCCTTTGTTTAGGTGGAGGAATGCTGTGGGTGTTTGCAGAGAGAGCAGCTACAGCTTTTGCAGGAAGGAAGGTGGTTTGCATGCCAACGTGCTCCCTGCAAGCCTGTCTCTGCCAGCCACCACGGCCAGCCTGGTGAAACCAGGCAGGGGCGATTGCTCAAAACATCCCTCAAAACAGATTTTGAACCAGTTTAAAGATCCCCCGGGGTGGGCTTTAAATGCTGTTTAAACAAGGTTAAGAATCTGCCTTAAATGAATCAAACTCAACTGCCTATGGAGGAAAGGATGGAGCCATCAGGACATGAAAACACCGTTATGGACTTTGCTGCTTCCCTGGGGCTGTGCTGGAGATATTTTTTCTACCTGGAGACCGCTGGTGGACCTGCAGGCTCAGCTGCTCCTGCTGCCACTGAACTTCATATTTGAGGCAATTTCACATGCCAACGATGCCCGCCATCCTGCAATTAAATTGCCATCCTCTGCTCTCGTTGCTGGAAGCAGGTGGTCTTTAATCAGCCTTTGCATCACTCAGCTTTCACTGCATCTCCCACGAGGTTAATGAGGAAATTGGCCCTCTTTTTCCTCCTCCTGGAAGAGCTAGGTTGGGGTCATTGTCCCAGGGCAAACCCAGGAGGTCCAGGAAGGTTAAAGGCAAAGGAATGAAAGACACGGAACACTCCTCCTGTGGTCCAGGCTGGGTGGAAGCAAGTCAGAGCAGACGCTGCATGATTTCATTAGTGGTCCTGAGTTCACCAGGCCGTGCTCAGCACTGCCACAGCCCGGTAAGCCGGCTCCCAAGGAGGCAGGGACTCGCTTCTGGCCAGTTCTCCATCTGGCCAGAGCTGGCACGCACCTGCCTGCAGCACGGTGCATGGCTCTTCCACTTGTGAAGGACATTTCCCACTTCAGCAACATGAACTCCAAAGCTCCCTGCCGCAGACCTTCTCCTGCAGCGATGCCAGATGGGATGACCTGGCGTCCTTCCTCCACTCCCACGGGAGAGGTCATCCCGCTAAAACACCTCCCTCATCATCCTCTCTCTCTCTCACCGGCTTCCACAAACTCAGTCATCAGATCATCTTCGGGGATGTTGATCAGTGCAGACAGTCACACTAAGCACACTACCCCCCTTTTCTCCAGACATACGAGTGCTATAAGTTGCTGGCTCATCGCCCCGAACAGGGCGTCAGCGGCAGGGAGCGAGGCAGAAACTTATTAGCGGTGATATTTCCCCGGATCCTGGCGTGGCGCGCGCTATTAGTTCTGATTCGGTGGCTCCCTCTACAAAAGCGTATTGTCCCCTAATGGGAAATCTACAAGGCGAGTTTGACTTCTTTATTAAAAACCAACAAGCAAAGGATGAAAAAAAATTACCTCCCTCCACACTCGCTCTCATTCTGCCTTTTCACGGCTCTCGTTCTTCAAGTGCAGTTTTGAAACACTTCCTCCTCGTTTTCTTCCTATGTTCTGGCCCTTGGTTTTTTTTTTTCTTTTCTTTTCCCAGTTGAGAGAAAATCCCTTTTGTTGAGGGTGGGAAAAGTGACAGCTACTTAAACCCCACCAGTGTACAGACTCCACCTGGAGGAGATGACCCACTGAAGTGTGGTCTTTAGAAAAAGATGTTTATGCCGTCTAAAGCACAGCATGGGAAGAAGGTATTTAACCATCACTAACCCCCTGGCACTGCCTTATTCCCCCTCTGCTGAGAGTGGTGAGGGAGCTGGAGGACAGGCATGCTAATGGGACTTCATTCACATCCTATATGGCACCCATGGACTTCATCTTCTCCGCCTTCCCAGACTGACGTTGCCGCCAGCCCGGCTTAGATCCCATCACTGTGAGACTGACGGGTTATCAAGCAAACTGTCTCCATCACTGATACCTCCCTCCAGACGTCCTCGAACCACAATGTGTCTCGAAGTGACAATCTGATCTAATCTTCCCAAGGAACGCTGTGATGCTTTACCTCTGCCAGCAGCAAGCCCGTCGTGGGATTTGCACCTCTGCTGGCGTGTGAGATGCACGGTGGAGCCCACAGCCCAGCGGGGACAGCTGGCATTGGGGAGATAAACAAGCAACTGCCCACGATTGATTCAGGGACCAATAATCTCTGACACAACAAGCGCTAACCTGCAGCCAAAGTGCTCTCCTGTGTGTCCGAGATCCCTTCAGAGACACGCTCACTAGCCCGCTGTCACTCAGACCTTACCAACTGTCAGAGGTAGCATTTCTTTAACCAATATGTATGACACATATGCATGTGAGACATATATATGACACTTATCTACATATGGCCAGGCTGGACGGGGCTTTGAGCAACCTGGGCTAGTGGGAGGTGTCCCTCTCCATGGCACGGAGGTTGGAAGCAGATGACTTTGAAGGTTCCTTCCAACCCACACCATTCTATGTTTCTGTATATGAAACATATATAATTGCAATCCACATGTGCTCATCCATGGGATGGGGTAGTCTTATCATGGAATCATAGAATGGTTAGAGTTGGAAGGGACCTTCAAGATCATCAAGTTCCAATCCCCTGCCATGGGCAGGGACACCTCCCACTAGAACACGTTGCTCAAAGCCCTGACTTGCTGGTTTATCGATGGAGTAATGGCACTGCTGTGGGAGTATTGCAGGGAAATAATGAGAGAATCATGAGGCACTATACTTACAAACACCTCGATGGTGACGGGGACGGTGCTGTTGAGTGGTGGGTTGCCGGCATCCTTAGCCATCACAGTCAGGTAAATAACCCCGTTGGCCAACTGCTCGTAGTCAAGGGGGTGGTTCACGCTGATCACTGAAAGGATGCAAAGCTGGGTGGTCAGGGGGGGCATTCATGCACCAAGCAGGACAGCAGGCAGGCTTGGGGGGTGGCCCATACCCACCACCTCCCCAGTGCCAACAGTGGCTTCTTGAGGTTGTAACGCCCCCAAAACACGATCACCAGGCATGGCTGAGCTCCTTGCCATTAGCACAACCCAGAGTGAGCTGTGCACACACAGAAACACGGCTCCCCAGCAGCTCAGCTCAAGCCCTGCTGCAAAGGTCCACGTTGGAGGTGAGGTCAGGACAAGCAGAGGAGCTGCTGGACCAGCCTTTTAAAGCCTACTGACATGACAGCTTGGTCTGTGCTCACACCCCTGCAAGCTGCTGCTGCTGCTCCTCAGGGGCACCCCGGTCCTGGGACCAGCACTTACCTCCGTACCCTTCTGACACTGTGATGTCAAAGTATTCGCGGAAGGCAGATGCCTGCACGATGCTGTAGGTGATCTGGTTGTTTGGAGGGGAGTCCTCGTCAGATGCCTAGGGTGAAAGCAGAAGGAGTCAATAAGCATGGATGCTGTGCCGGTGACGTGCAATGGGAGGGAGCCAAGGGGACAAGAGGTGCAGGTTGGGCCCACAGAGAGTGTGAAAAAGCGATGGAAGAGGATGCACTCATCAGGAGCCCTGCAGGAGGTAAACCAGGCTTTCCTCCTATCCCACCTCCCAGAAAGGACGTGCTGGATCCCCCTCTCCACTCACCCAGCCTGGCCCCATGGAAGGTAAGGTTTATTCTTGTGTTGAAGGAGCAAACAGCCTTCCTTACCTGCCTTCCCTCCAGCATAAAGACTTACAGCTCCATCAACAACAAACAGAGCGCCTTCCCCTTGGTGCCTCCCAACTTTATTGAGCAGAACAAGGTGATGTTGAGGCAGCATCTGTGCCCTGGGAGACACCTCAGGTCCTGGGGATGCCATATATGCATGGGACTTCTAGAAGAGGAGGGAGGCAGCCCATGGCTGCAGCCCTGCACCCAGTTGCACTTTGCAGTAAAGCACAGACGGTTTTTTAAGAGGGATGCAGGAGGGATGGCAGCAGGGGTGGATGGGGACCTAACCTGCTCCTGTCTCACCACCGTGCACCCTGAGTGGAGAAGCTACTCTGGTTCCTCACCCGGAGCCTGACCACCTGGGTGACGGAAGGCTCGTTCTCCCTCAAGGCCCCCAGGTATGCCTCCTTCTGGAAGGTGGGGACGTTGTCGTTGACGTCGAGGACATTGATTCGGACACGACCCGTCGTCTCTTCCCCACCACCATCCCGGGCAATGACAGTCAGAGTGTAGCGCTGCATGGTCTCAAAGTCCAGCCGAGCTGTCAGGAGGATTAGTCCCGTGTCCTTGTCCAACGAGAAACTGAGGGGACAAACAAGGAGGGGGAAAAGCCCTGGTGATGCTGGAAATGGAGAGACGGGGTGGCAGCAGCCTGACAGCATTGCACTGGGTGAAGTTCATGGCTTTCTTTGAAGGATATTTGATCTCAGAACATCTTCAAGAGCTTGACACAGGCGGTGTGGTAGAAACCCTCAGTGCTGCTCTTCAGGCAGAGAAAAGGGGCTCAGAGGCCTCCAGAAGGATCTGCTGGGCAGCCAATGTTCCTCCCCAAATTGCCCACTACAGCTGGGTCTCACATGATGCTCCAGGGCCAACAACTTGCTGGGAAATGCATTTATTGGTCCCAAGCACTGCTGGTGCCTGCAGGTCCCTATTCAGCAAAGTGATTAAACGCGCTGAGCATCACGCATATTCTGAAATTAGCTCACCCCTTTGGGAAACCTCAATGCACGGTGGGGTTTTCACAGGGCATCTCACAGGTAGGACATAACAAATGCCCTTAATTGCCATGGGACTTCTGAGTGAGGTTAGAAGAATAATTTGAAGAATCAAAATCATGCTGGTGGTTCAGACTTACCGGTCGGGGTCATCACTGAAAAAGTAACTGACTTTCCCGTATGTGCCCACGTCATTGTCAGTTGCCTGGCAAAAAGAAAAAAAAAAACAAAAAAACCAAAAAAACCAATTAATTAATCATAGAATCATAGAATGGTCAGAGTTGGAAGGGACCTTAAGGTCACGGAGTTCCAACCCCCCTGCCCTGGGCAGGGACATCTCCCACCACACCAGGTTGCTCCAAGCCCCATCCAGCCTGACCTTGAACCCCTTCGGGGATGGAGCAGCCACAGCTTCTCTGGGCAACCTGTTCCAGTGCCTCACCACCCTCACAGTGAAGAATTTCTTCATAATTTCTAATCTAAATCTCCCCTCTTCCAATTTAAAACCATTACCCCTTGTCCTATCACTACACTTCCTGACCAAGAGTCCCTCTCCAGCTCTCCTGGAGCCCCTTCAGATCCTGGAAGGCTGCTCTAAGGTCTCCCTGGAACCTTCTCTTCTCCAGGTTGAACAGCTCCAGCTCCCTCAACCTGTCCTATTTATGGAAATGCTGTGTTACGCACACTGGTGAATCCATTCCAGCCTCTTTACATCCCTCTACCCAGGTGCCTAGCACCAGCGCAGACCTTGTGTGCTGCCATTTACCCCCTGAGAGATGCAGAGCTGGGGCTGCCTGTGCTCACCTGGGTTATCCAGCAAGTCCCTGACTCCCGCCTGCTCTAGATAACAGCTCTCCATTAACAACTCTCAGCATAGCTTCCAAAAACTCTGGCATGGGAAATATTACCTGTATATACTTTCCCTGACATAATAAGCTAACCTGGGGAGCACATGTGAAATAAAGGTCTCCATGGATAATTCTTGCAGGCCATGTGAAGCCCAAAAGCCAGGACCCTGCATTCGCAGCTCTCACCCTTCCCTGCGCATTCAGGGCTGATGGCATGTCTGGGGCTGCAGGGAGAGAAATAAAAACCGATCTCACCTCAACATCTCCGTGCCCCCCTTCCTTGCCCCCTACCTGGGCTAAAACTGAATGTCTCCAGAGACAGAGACTCCACCATCTCTCTGGGCAGCCTCTTCCTGGGATCTGCCACCTTCACAGTAAAGAAGTTCCTCCTCATATTTAGGTGGAACTTCTTATGTTCCAGTTTGTGCCCATTTCCTCTTGTCCTCTCACTGGGCACCACTGAAAGAAGACTGGCCCCATCCTCCTGACACCCACCCTTGAAGTATTTATAGGTATTGATCAGGTCCCCCCTTGGTCTTCTAATCTCCAGACTAAAAAGGCCCAAGTCCCTCAGCCTTTCCTCCTAAGAAAGACGCTCCAGGCCCCTCATCATCTTTGCAGCCCTCTGCTGTACCCTCTCCAGCAGTTCCCTGCCCTTCCTGAACTGGGGACCCCAGAACTGGACCCAGTGCTCCAGATGGGTCCTCACCAGTGCAGAGCAGAGGGGCAGGATGACCTCCCTCCACCTGCTGGTCACACTCCTCCCGATACACCCCAGGATGCCAGTGGCCTTCTTGGCCACAAGGGCCATGGATGCCTCTCTGGATGCTGTGGCATCTCAGCCAAGCTGCTGTCGGCAGCAGGACTCAAGGCACGTACTCTGTCACCAGCTGCTGAAGCTGGAGCAGGCTGGTCACGGCTAAGCAACCAGCACCTTCTGGGGAAGGTGTGCTAAACTCGGTGTGTCAGCCCTGGATGAGCAAGGCAAGATTTATGTATGTTTTAAAGTCTTTTCTCTAATGAATATATAAAATATGCATGAGCAGCAGCAGGAAAAAGGAACAGAAAATTTTACTTTTAGGGGAGGAAAGTGGAACACAAACCCCCCAAATATCCTTATTCTGCCCCAGTATATTTTCTAAATTGAGTCCTGTCTGGGTTGCTCAGACACCAACAGGTCTGAGAAAAAGCAGGGTCAAAGACACATTTTATACTCAGATACCAGCAAAAGGCTGTATTTTAGGACTGGCATGGAACACAACCCGTTCCTGAAACCTTCGTGATTTATCGATGGCCTTGATTACCCTTGACAGCAGAGCAGGAGCTTGAGCACATCAAACAGCTTCACCCCTGTGCGTCGCTTACCTGCCACTCCACGGGGCTGCAGAGGGGTAAAGGCATAAAAATTAGCCTCAACTAATGCACTCTCCTCCCCACCCAAACATCCAGGCGGTGAACTCCTGCTGCTTTATTCCACCTGAAGGGTGCATTGGTGGAGCCAGCCATCCAGACCTGCCGATTTTCCCGATTTTCCTCTCCACTGCTAAGATGCGATTTACTTTTCGTGTGTATTGCAATTGCACTCAGTAAAATGGAACAAACCTGCCAAAATCTGCCTGGAGAGATGCCCATTGAGTGAGTGGCACCTGCTCCTGGAGGTCCAAGTCCTTTCTGGGGTGCATCTTGCTCCTCAGAGGACACCAGGGAGGACATCTATGATGATGCCCCATCCCAGCCAGAACCCAATGGAAACACCTGGGAAAGAGCGGGCTGCAAGAGCACAGACAGGCTGGGAGAAGGAGGGTGGATTGCTTCCAGCGCTGTCCGTCTCAGGGAGAAGGGATGGAAAGAGGCAAAGCACCAACTAACCCCAAGGTCATAGGTGTTTCCTGGCTCCTCATGGCTTTCAGACCCTTTGAGGTGCTTTCAGACTGGTTAACCACACCAGCTTAGCCTGCCCAAGGTTCATGTAAGCTTACAAGCATCTCCACAGCCAGAGGACCTGTGGTTCATGGGAGGGTGAAAGTCACTTTTGTTCTTTGCGGTTCTAGTCTGAAAAGGCATTTGTATCAGCTTTAAAAGCTGAGGTAAGACCAAGGCTGGTATGGTTCTTCAGTTGTTGCAGTGTTTCCAGACATAAGTGTTGGAGCACCACAAGGTGCTCCAAGGTGTTACCTGGTCCGGTGGGAGGTGTCCCTGCCCAGGGCAGGGGGGGTTGGAACTCAATGATCTTGAAGGTCCCTTCCAACTCTATGGTTCTATGGTTCTAATCTATCATCTGTCCACCCCAGCTTCCCTATGCAAATTAATAGAAGTATTAATCACCCATCCTAACACCTGCCACCAGCTCAAACCCCTCAAACTGCAACCAGAGCTGGCCAATAAGGACCTTGGGGTCTTTCTCCCCAAAATCCTTAAGCATCCTTAGCATTGCCTGGTACGAGCCAGCCCTTGACTTCCCAGCCAGGATTTTTCCTAGCTATTACTTTTGCGCTCACAACCTCTGTGAGCCCCTCGGTCCTATTAATCCCTAAGTGTCTGGTGCAAGAGCAGAGCCCAGAATGGCATTTTCCATGCACCTGGATGGGCTGGTGATGAGATAATGATTTACAGGGGGTGTGACAGTGCCACAAAGCACAGGCAAAACTAATTCCCTTCATTTGGCCCTGTACAATTACACTTGGAAGTGCTTACTGCGGTGACAGACAACGCTGGGAAACTGTAATTTTCTTCTGCCGAGGGAAAAAAATATAGGGAAGGAGGAAGGTTAAAAGAAGGTTAGCACAGAGCTGGTCGGCGTGGGAAGCAGAGGGGTCCTGGGGAGGTGAGCTGGGAGGGCAGGCTGGACCCAGCCAAAACTGCCAGTAAGGCCAAGAGACTGGCTCAGGAGGAGCCAGGCAGCCAAACTCTGCTCCGTACACCACCTCACCAGCTGGGGCTAATTAATTAGCCTGATATACACTGAGGGAGGTGGAAGATGATGCCTGCTTTATGGCTTTCCTGGCAACTGAACATCACGGACATAACGCAGGGCAACAGAGCAGGCTACGTGAGTGTGACAGGGAATATGCAAAAAGCCAACCCGTGCACGCTCAGCATATTTAATTTTGGATCTGTGTGCGTTTCTGCACTGCCAAATGTTTCCCTCCCAGGGTAAAAAAGATGCTCAGATGGTTGAACCCCCTGGGGAGGCAACACACATCCCCTTTGCAAAGTGATGCTGAGGGCTCCTGGGGCGCACACACAACCCACGTGCAGAATACCCTGAATCCCACCAAGCCGGCAGCTTTGTGGGGCCTTCTGCAATCCCTGGGTGCCTGTGGCTGGCCCCCCTCACAGACTGGTCCACCCTAGACACGCATGCATCCGCCCCCACAGCCGGGGGAGGAAAGGCATCTGTCTGGAAGTTTCCTGGGGTTCCACCTGGAGAAGCAATCAAATGGCTTTTACGGCTGCTCCACTCCTGCCCAGAATATTAAAGTGGGATTTGCCCACTGGAGCCTGCAAAAAGGCAGGATGAAAACGCAAGGTCCACATCTGTACTTTTATGAGCTATCACTGGTACAGACCATTTCTAAGGAAAAAAAAAAATATCCACATTTGCGCAGCTAAACTCTGGGAGAGCAGCAGGAAGAGGAAGCCTAGCTAACCCAAAGGATTAATTTACTGATCTGCAGAGCAGTGTGGGCACCCAGCACGTGAATCACAGGCACACACAGATACTACTTATGGCCCCGCCCTCCATCCCTCAAGCACAAATATTGTGGACATCACCCTTTTGTCCCACCGAGGGCCATCCCGTCCATCCTTCCCCACCGGCAGAGCCGGAGACAAAAGAGAAGAGCCGGCAAGTGGTTCTGCTCTCGTGGGCAAATCTGCAGGAAAGGGCATGTCATCCAATTTGTTCGGGAAACAATAGCAATGTTTGACATGTCATCAGGATTGATGGAGCAGAAATTTACATGGGAGAATTCAGTTTTAAACAGCTCCACCGAGCTTTGCCGGTAATGGTTTCGACATTCATCATCCGCCAAGCCCCACTCAACGACTCCTTAAACTGCCCGAGATTAACTCTACTCACAACAGCTTCAGGGAGCGCAGCAGGAGGAACGAGGAAGAGCTTAAAGAGCCAAGAGGAACCTTTTGGGGAAGCACGGATTCCCCCGCTGAGCCCCTGGGGTGGCAGTGCTCCCCCCAAACCTGCTGGGCAGGGACAAGCAGCTGGAGGTCAGTTGCAGGGGTGAACAAAGCATGTTTGAAGGATGACTCCTTGCTGTCTGGATGAGACGGGTGACCACGTCCTGCCTGCCTGAAGATGGCTCTGCCAGCACCAAGGGAGCCAAATTCTTCCCATTTCTCCATCTTCACGGGCCTGCTGGAGCGGGTCGCAGCTCAGTTTGTTCTCGCTCCCCCTCTTTGTTTTGCCTCCCCTACCTCGCATGCAGAAACCAGGAAATAAAAATTGATAGGGAGCAAATTGCTTTGGCCAGGAGCTCTCTGCTTAAAAGAGTCGCAGCAGGAAAGCAATTACCGAACATCAAAAAGCTGTCAGGGTACCGGAGTGACCAGGCGTGAGTCTCATCCCCCTGCTGCCTGCCTGCTCCCCTGGCCTTACCAGGTAGGTAGTGGGGACACCAAGGCACCACTGCTCCAGCAAGACTCCTGGGGCTTGGGCCACGGCAGAAAGCAAATGGAGGGAAGATTCCCATCTGCTTCCAGAGGAGCTAGGGATGCCCCATCCCTGGAGGGGTTCAAGGCCAGGCTGGATGGGGCTTTGAGCAACCTGGTCTGGTTGGAGGTGTCCCTGGCCATGGCTAAGGCATTGGAACACAAGGGTCTTTAAGGTCCTTTCCAACCCAAACCATTCTATGATTCTGTGATTCCCACTTTTTTTTTTTCCATCTTTCTAGGAAAATGAGGCAAACTCCTTGAGGCTGACTGGGCAGCCATGGGCTGCTCAGACCATGGCACAAACAATCCAGGGTAGGGAGCCCTGACCTCTCACCATACTGATTTTCAGAGCCACCTAAGCCTTCCATGTGTTAAACAGCAGCATCCTTTCTTAAATACAACCTATCACAATCTTCAGGTCCCGGGGGGAATAACAGTTAACCTCCCGTGTCCACCCAGATTGGGAATTGATTTGTGATTTGGACAAGAGAAACATGAAGGGCCAAGAGCTTCCATGAGAAGCACATCACCAGGACGCAAAACCAGACCAAGAAAACCAGTAGAAAATCTTAAAATCACTACTGCCTTCCCAGATGGAAAACAGCTCTTTTACCAGCATAACCTGCCCCAACTGTGCTCTTTCCCAGGCCTTTAAAGAGCAGCTGCCTGGTGGGAGGTGGCAATCAGGTGTGAGTGGAGTCATCTGGCATCCCTGCCCCAGAGCCCAGTGGAGTGATTAGCTGGGAAGGAGGGAGGTGGGAGCAGAGAACCAGGACAATGCCATGGCACCACTGTGACCACCTTCTCCAGCAGCTCTGGACCATGAGGTCTGAACCGAGCCAGGAGCTCAGTCACCGCTAATCACCCCAGAGGATTATGCTGAGCCTGGTTGAGGGGGGGGAAAATAGCCAATCAACCCCCCTGGGAATCGCAGAGCTTTTCCTCACCTCTTCTGCCAGCCACTGGGGAAAACAGCCGCCTCCTTGATTGTGTTTTATAACAGCGTTCCCTGCAACATCAGCTCCTTGTGAGCCAGGTTAACACTTTCCTTGGGCAGCCTTGGTTTAGTGAGGAATAATTTACTGTAGCTAGGCTGTCACAATGGCTGGAAACTGGGGTATAAATGTGAGCCAAGAGAAGATGGCCTTTGTGTGAGAGAGGATGTGTTTGCACTGCACAAAGTGACACCAAGACCATTTAGACACTCGCCTTGGTGGGTTTTACTGGAGCTCCGTGCTGAAGCTGGGCGCAAGTACTCCGCTAATGAACCATATTGATCTCATATTCTCCTGTTGTCCACCTAAATGGCAAGCGGCACATCTCACAGATTAAATAACCACACAATCGCCTGGCTTGACATCTCAATCACTTTGCTGTTGGGTCTCTAATGAATTTTACAGCCCAGAAAAACGGAAGAAATTAAGGTCAAAGTCCAGTGGAGGAAATATAAATCCCCAATGATCTCTGAAGTATTTGCAAGAGCTGCTGGAAGCCAGTCACACCTTCCATCATCTGCAACTCCATTTTATCCAGGTGATGAGAATGATCTGAGTCAGAGCAGGGAGAGGGGGGACAAGAGCAAAGGAGAAGGGAAGAGCTGAAGTGGTCCTTGCCTGAAGATAGACACAAACAGGTTCAACCCTGGTCTAGAGAAATAAACAGCAAAGCCCAACCGTTCTCCAGCAAGAACAAAGATAATTCACCCTGGAACAGGGTGCAGCTGAGTGTGAAGCAAACTCAGCTGGAGAGCAGGCTTTTTAGTTTGTCAGGAAGGGGTAACACGCCCAAAACACATCCCTGCCAGGCATTCCCTGAGGGTAAAAAGGATGCTCTCTGTCCAGCCCAAGGAAAACTGTGGTCCAGAAGTCATAGGCTGAGCTCCAGAAGTCCAGCATCCTCACTCTCCAAGAGCTGGAAACCACAACCCAAGTCTCAGTCAGACAGCAAGCAGCTTCTTCTCAAAAATGTTTTAGGAGATGGAGAATCTTAGTTTTACTCCTGTGGCTGGAAATACCAAAAGAGGACACAGCAGCCAGCCATGGGAGGACTGAGCAGAGCATACAGTCCAAGGCAGAAATGGCTTCTTGTTGGTGTGGTGGATTTCTTGCAGATTACACCAAATTAGGTGGGAGTGTTGACACACATGAGGGCAGGGAAGCTCTGCAGAGGGACTTGGATAGATTGGATCGATGGGCCAATGTTAACGGTATGAAATTCAACAAGGCCAAGTGCAAAGAGTGGTCAGACACTGGAATAGGCTGCCCAGGAAGGTGGTCAAGTCACCACCCTTGAATGTGTTTCAGAGCCATTTAGATGTAGCGTTGGGGGATACAGTGTAGAGAAGAACTTTGAGAGTGGGTTTGATGGTGGGACTCAATGATCCCAAGGGTCTTTTCCAACCGGAATGATTCTATGATTCTACGATCTCAGGAGGTTTATGTACAAGTCTCATGGCTCCCAAATCCCTCATTTAGGCAAATTATCCTTCCTTTCACACCCCAACAGCAGCTTGTCAGCAGCATGAGGGCCTGCACAAGGTCACCTGTCCATGAGGTGACATTGCCTCTGTCACAGTATCGCTTCAGCTAACGGCACCTGCTGGGTGCTGATCCACATGGGAGCTCTTTGCTCAAGGACACAGAGCCTTGGTTGTGTTGGAGCTCTGTGGGAGCTCTGGGTGGGAAAGCAGGATGGAGCTGCCTTTGCTCCAGAGATGCAGAGCTTGGGAGAGGAGGTATTGAGGTGAAGATGGCAACTGCCCTAAAGGGATGGCTCAGAAGGACGTGTGTGAAGCTGAGGTGTTTGCGCAGCAGCATGCGTCATCACCATAGGAAAAATTCTCTATCCATCTCCCAGTCGCTTCCCAAATCACCAGCCAAAACCAGCAGCAAGGGAAAACTACCCAGCCCCATCTCCTACACTGGGAAGGGTGAGGGGAATCCTGCTGCCCGGTTTGCGCTTTGCAGGATTCAGTTGGAACAGACGGCAGTCTGCCTTCACTCCATGTTTTTCTTTCCTGTCTCACAGGCTGAATTGTCTTTTCTTGGCGGCAGGGGGCTGGGGGCTGTGATTTTGTTTTGTTTTTCCCACCTCTGCGCTTTAGCTGTGCATTTATCCTGACAGCTCCATCAGGATGGGGAGAGGCTGCAAAAGCTGCAATAAGTGTCTCTCTCCTCAACGCTCGGGCTGTCATGATTCCTATTCCACCCCATTCCGGGCTTACAGATTGATATTTAGATTAAAGAGATAAACACAGCCAAAGAGCAGTGGGCCCTGACAGAAAGACGAGGACTTCAGATCCGTCAATCACCCTGCTACCCGGTAACTCCATCCTCCCCTTGCCTTTATTTACAGAGCTGGATTGAAAAGAATATTTAACAGGAGCAACGAGTGCAAGCTTTNCCTGCAGGTAGAAGACAAGCCATTTATGTTTAGCTTTCCAGGCAATTTGGATTCATCTGCTTTGATTATTTAACTATTTACTGTTTCATGTATTTGCAGTTTTCCTCTCCTCTTACAGATAAAGGATTCAATTTTCTTTTAAGTGGTGGTGAAATTGGAAGAGATTTTGTTCTGTTTAAGCACAGCGGGTGTTGGAGCACTCAGGGGGATTGAGAACAACAAGATCAATTAAGATGCTAACGGGGAGGGCGAGCTGTGAAGGCCAGGAGTGGGGAGAAGGGCTAGAAGGAGGGAGAAAGCCCAGGCTTGGAGGATGGCAGAAATGTCCAACTGTGAGTCTTCCTCCTTCTCCAACCTCCATGGGCTGCTGCTGACCCATCATTTCACATTCCCACCACTGTCCTGTGAACTCCTTCCTGCTTTCCTAAAAATCCTCTCCCTATGCCTGAGTCCATCCTCTGCACCACCCAGCTTGCCCTGGATGTTTGTCCTGGCAGTACCCCCATTACCATGTTCCTCGCATTCATCTTCTCCAGAAAAGGCTTTCCAATACATTTTCTATTTACTCCAAGCAGAAAGAAAGGATGGAAGCTGATCTGGGAGTTCTCTTTTCCTTGTGTTTGACCATCCTGTGCTCCCTGTACCCATGTGGGAAGGCAGAGGAGGTGCAAACTACTCCTAACATTCATGCAGTAGGCGACTGCCTGCAGAGCAGGACACAAACTCAACCCCTTGAGCAAAATTTAGAGGGTCAGTCAACTGGAAAGGGTCATAGAATTGTAGGACGGCTTGAGTTGGAAGGGACCTTAAAGATCATCAAGTTCCAACCCCCCTGCCACGGGCAGGGACACCTCCCACTAAACCAGAGTCAAGAGGCCCTGTCCTATCCCCATCACAGCATAATCACCCATGCCCCCTCAAACACTGGGTTGCCCCACTCTTCAGTCCTAATGCTGGGACAACACCCCAGGAGCCACAGATGAGGCAGGGGATGGTTCATCTCCCACCTGATTCCTTGCAGAAATTGAGACCATGCTCATCTCTGGAAGCCTTTTCAACCATCCATTGATTTGTGAGCTATTTCCCCATCTCACCCCCTGCTCTGACTGGTTACGTTCCTTACTCCATACAACCTCCCCAAAAACCTGGAACAACACAAGCTTTCCCTCAAGGTCAGTCCACACTGTCACTGTCACTGTGTGAGACAGAAACACAGCTTGAGGTGAGCCCCTTGGCACACAGTACTTCATCCACTAGCACTTCAAAGCTACAGCCAGCTCTTCCCTCTGCTCAGCCTTTACAACTACTGCTTTTTATCCCGGACTACTCCTGCCCCCTGCGTTCACTTTTTCTCCAAGAGAAAGAAGGGAGAAAAAAAAGCTTTGGAGATCATCAAGAAACAAAAGACAGTGGCAGCTACACAGATGTTAGGGGATAGCGGGTGCCCTTGGCCAAAGGGATGGAGAGATGCGGGATGGGGGGAGACTTGGAGGCTCCACAGGCAACCAGAAGAAACCCCCTCAAGGTTTGTAAAGCTCCATCCCGCCCACGTTGGCCACAGGCACTTGGAGTAGGACAAACCCAGAGATGTGCAACACTTCTGAGCAACCCAACGCCCCTCTGGGACCACTGCAAAGCTCTGGGACAGGGTGCAGGAGCCCACAGACCACAGCATCCCTGTGCCCCTGCCAAACTCACACCAACACCAGGCAGACAGCTGATAGAGAAAGCGATTTGCATTTTAAATAGGTGCTTATTGATGTCTGCAACTCTCCTTCCCAGGGTGGGAAAACTATGTTATTACTTTCTTGTTGACTGGCGTTTGCAGCTGGCGGGAAAGAAGGGGGAAGAAAATCAGGCCAGGATTGATTTTCCCATCCCTGACATGAGGCCAAAGAGGGATCGAAGAAGCAGAAGAAAACTGACAGCTGGGTGGTAAAGGAGAGAAAATTTGCCAACCAAATTAAAGGTTGCCTTAATGAGTAGAGTAATGGAAGGTTAATTAGCTCATTTACTTCATTAGACTCTTACTAACAAGGCTTCTCCCAAGCAATAGCAGTGGCAGAGGGGGGAAGACAAGAATCCAGGTGAAGGGATGAGTTGCAGGCGATGATCAGGGAGGGGACAGCCCATGGAGGGGAGCAGAAAGGGACTATTCAGTAACGTGAATCAGAACATATATATATATACACATATATAAAAATAATGTATATGTGCACTCATATGTATAAGAACACGCAGGGTAATGCACTTGCAAAAAAGACAGAGGGAATTCTCTCCTCTTCCCCTTCCCCCCAGTCCTCCCATAAAATAACCTGAAAATTATAATCTGAAACTCAGGGAAAAAAAGGGAAAACAACATTTTTTAAACACCAGACTGCCTTATGCAGCCAGGTTATCAAGCCCCAAGGGAACACGGTGCTTATTTTACCTGCCTTGCTGCATACCACAAGCTACAGAAAGTCATTGCCACGCTGAAATCAATGCCCCATAGTTGAATGGGGCACTGTAGTTACAGTCTGGGGTCTGTGGACTGCTGGTGATGCTTGGACTGCTCCTTAGGGTCTGCAAAAGATAGCTCTGGGTAAGGGCACCAGCTGGCTTGCCCAAAAATATCATGTTGGGGAGGAACATTTCAAAGCTCTGAGAACTCTTAGCATCCCCTTCAGACCTCTTGAGGTAGAAACTCAGCACCACCCCAGGCCAGAGATATTTCTGGATAAGGAGAACACCAAAACAAGGCAAAGAGCATAACCTGGGAGGATAAGGTTCCAGAGAGAAGGTAGTCACAAACTTAGATAGGATTTGGGACAAATCTCTTACACAACCATCCCAGGGAGGGATCTGTGTTATTTTTAAAGCACTGCTGGTCTGAAAGAGGTGCCTGAACAGGCAGCTGTCTCATCTGACACAGACAGAGTAAGGAAGAGCCAGCAGGAGAGCGTTGGGAACACACAGGGGTTAATGCCTCTGCTGTGAAACGCTTTTCCGGGAGGCTGGAGACAGGCAGCTGGGTGATGCGCTCCCTGAAAACCCCTCCACATCTCTCCCTCTTCATCCTAGCCCTTTGCCAAGGAGCTTGGGCTGGGAAGGGGCCGCACAGCAGCCTCCCCAGCTTGCTCCTGCTGATGGAGCCTGCAGTGACCAACCCCAGCCAGGGCAGCCAAGCCAGACCAGGGCAAATAAAGCGGAGAGGAGGGATCACAGAGCTGGGATTACTTTCCACACTTCCCTGGAGACCTATTTTTCTCCAGATCCTCCAAGGCAAATCAAATGCATTGTTGTGTTAAAAACAAGTTACTCTCGGTTTGTTTGGGCTTTAATGATTTTGGTTATCAGAGCTTTTCAGGAGGACTTTGCCGTGCAGGTCTGCAGTATATGAGGAGCTTAAGGAGACCTCCCGCCCCTTAATTCTTACCTCCTGCTGGGCTGTCTTAGGCCCCTTCCTCATTCTTGAAGAACTGGCAAATACATCAGCAACGGAGAGGGAGGCACATGCCTTGCTCGTGCAGGTCCCTGGCTTTGGGGAAGCTGGCACCACGCTGATCCCAGCTGCTGGCAGCTGCTGGCAAAGCAGCAGTGTCCAAGGGCAGGTTTGGAGGGGAACTCAGACCATGCAGCTTTGCAAGGCGACAGGTCCCAGGCGTGCCACAGGCACAAACACACTCACACCTTCCCTCCTCTTCTCAACTAGGAGAGACAGGGCTGGAGATACCCTGCTCTCTCCCTCTCTTCTCACCTCAGGAGAAAACCAGTTGTTGGGACCTGCTTTGGAAGACGTTTGCTAATCCCACCACAGGCACCGATTGTGGCTATAGCAGAAGAACGGCCATTCATCCACCCTAGCACTGTCCTTCCCCAGGGCTTCCTATCACCCCAAGCCCTCTGCCCCATGCTGGAGCCAGCACCTTTGCTCACCTCACCTCTCCAGGGCACAGTCTTCCAGCCAACTCCCTACTATTAGGAAAGCCATCATTCACCAAAACCCACTGGCTGCCTGTGCAGCACTTGGCTGGGGTTGTCAGAGCCCCAGTTAATTTAGGGTGTGCTGTATGTTCTTGGTGTCTCTCGCTCCTGGAAGGCATGAAGTTATACTGGCTGCCTGCTTGCTCAAGAAGTGTGAAATTCTTTCTCTGACCTTTTCTGTTATGTTATTAAAAGGCTTCATGGCCAGTTGTTTCAGAAAAAAAATAATATTTCAGTATCTGTTGGTAGCTGGGGCAGAACTTGCCCATATCTTCAGGCTGAGCTCTGGTCACCTCCCTGCTTCACCCCAGCCTTGCAAAAGGAGTGCGTTGCTGTGTGGGAACTCTGAGGCTCTCCAACTCAAGTGTTCCCTGCACAGCAGGGCTCAGAGCAGGTGAAAAAAAGAAGTTTGGATGAGGAGAGGCTACTAACCAACTGCAGAGCCCTGATCCCTCTGCTTAGATGTTGGGTTGCAACGCATGCCGAACTCCAAACTGCAATGATTTGTGGTAAGGGGCAATCTGGAAGCTCTGTCTTGAGTAAGGACCCCTTCACACTGGTCACGGTAAAAGTAGACACACAAGCAATCTCTGGGCTAAGGGGCTTATCACACAGGAAAAGAGCACGGAAGAGGGAGAGAAGGTTGCCTTCGGGCATATTGCAGGCTCTCTGCACACAACAGGAGCCGTTCCTGTGAAGCTTGGACTATCCAGATGTTCTCCTGCAAGCACACAACTACCTGAATCTATATGATAAATGCTTTTCACAGAGAGCATTAAACAGATGTATGGATGGACCGGGAGATGGAGGAATGAAAAATAAAGAATGAAGAGCAGACAAACAAAAGCTTAGATGGGTGACAAGGCTGCCCTGGGCCAGGGAAGTAACTGAGACTTGCCCAGGAAGGTGCAGGGGCATGTTTTCAAGCCCACGCATCTCTGGGCAAAGGGAAAAAGGCAGAGAAGGGAAAGCAGGCAGCGACTCCGTGTTCCTGCTGGCTGCCTGCACTTGGGGTTGTTTTACAGTTGATTTATACGTGTAACAGGCAATGTTTCTCTGCTGTCACTGACATTAGGAGCTGAAATGCTGCAGAGACGAATGGCCATTTGTCACTGCAAATGAAGTCTGCTTGCTCTCTTTTTTTTTTCTTCTTTTTTTTTCTTTCCCCTTTCTGTTTTCAGCCAGCCAAGCAGAAGGCAGTGGGGAAAGGGCAGCAGCGAGGAGTGTCCTCGCTCAGCAGGGCAGGGTCACTGCTCTTCCCGGGTCACGAAGGAAACCCCCTAACACTGCTGTCCAACCTGCTCTAGGTGAACCTGCTTTGGCAGGGAGTTTGGACTAGATGATCTCTAAAGGTCCCTTCCAACCCCTGCTGTTCTGTGACTGTGTGATTCCTACACCCACCCTACCCCACGCACAGGTGGAGGGCAAGGAAGCACTTGCTGGAAGATGGGCAACCAGCCCAGGGTCTTCTGGGAGTAACTTCCCCTTCCTCAGGCTGTCAGGTTGGGCAGAAGATCAGGGATCTCCCATTGCCTCAACCCCAAAAAGTTTTAGCCACTCACTCCCTGCTGGGAAGGAGCTGCAGGCACTGCTCCACCCTGTTGAGCTTGGTCACCTCCAGGAAAGGCCAGGTTTTGTCCCCCAGGGGTCAGTACTGCATCTGATCTTGTTCAACATATTCATCAGCAGTAGTTGTAGACAGTGATGAGGTCTCCCCTCAGCCTCCTCTTCCTCAAACTAAACAAGAAGTGCAAACTTGGCACTTATTTGCACAAAGGGGTATTTTGCAGCCCTGAGGATGGGGAGCCAACAAAAGCCCCTTTTCAGGAGGATATCATTCAGTGGCCATCAAAGAAGTGTCACTCCATGTCGTTGGCTGGGCTTTCTTTAAAAACCCATGCCTAACTCCTATGGGTGAGTGGGGAAAAGAAGGGGAAAAAAGAAAAGGAGGAATTTATTAGGAAGGAAAGCAGACTTTTTGTCTGTGGCATGTGGGACAGCCTGAGAGGCATGGCACAGACGGGCAGTGCCATGGAAGCGAGCAGAGGGCTGCATCTCGAGGGCGAGTGGCAGCAGCAGGAGGAGCTGGTAGTTTATGAGGGTTGTTAAAAGTTTGGGATCAGCTGGGAGGGCAGTCTGGATTTCAGCGCTAATTGCATCCATTCTGATTTATCACAGAAGATTCAACTCCTGGCATTTTGTGCTCGCTCCGAAATGCTGGCATAGCTGGAAGTTGGGGAAAGAGGAGATGCAGTAACAATCTCATTGTTTAGTGTCTGATGGCCTGACTAGCTAAACATCTGCTTGAAATATTAATAACTGTCAGATGGGAACCGCTCAGGGGCTCTATACAGTTTCACACCATCTGTTTGTAGAGTAAACACACTTACACACAGGCTCATACACCCAACTCTTTTGTCAGGGCTTTTATTCTCTGGATCTGCTTGGATGGGCTACCAGGGGCTGTGTCCTGGGACAGCAGGGACAAAGTTGGGGGCTGGGAGAGCAGCAAATTAAGCTGCTACTAGCAATAGCAGCGGTAACACACCCAAAGCCTAGCAGGAGTCTTGATGTTCCCCTTTTTGATTTTTCTCGTCCTAGAGGAGTTTTGCTTCCGATTTAGGCTGTTTTTCAGCACAGGGTTTTGTTCTGGTTCTTGCTGTGCCCTGCACTGGCACTGACATCAACTGAGATCACCCTCACAACCCAGAAAATGTATCTTCTTGCTGGGAATTTTGGGTGATTCCACCAACCCAGGCTGGAGGAAGGAGCCCTACAGGAACGCCCCGCTATCATCACCACCTCTGTCTGCTGTATCACCATCCTACCACCAGCCATTTAATAGTATGCTATGCTAAATACAGCCATTCTCTTGTTTTTCCATCCTTCCCCTTTTTATTGGCTCAACTGACCTTGATTTCCTTGAGGAAGACCATGCTTCCAAATGAGGCAGTGAGAAAACCCACACTGAAAGATAAATGTTGGGTGTTCACTCTCACCGATGACATGACAAAGTTCTAAGTTCAAAGTTAGGTACCTGAGCATCTTTTCCCGTAAGAATTAAGATAAGAGAGAAGCAGTAAACATGTGATGGGACACAAGACATCTACACAACTGAAATACATGGTGGATCCCATCCAGTGAGGAGGAGGGAGAGACAAGACCATGACTGTTTGGATCAGTATCTGTGGGAGAAGCTTCTGTTTGCAGATGAGATCCTTCAGTGCAGAAGTCTCCTTGAGCTTCTGCTCTGGTAGGAACTACACACGTCATTTGGTGACCAGAAAAGGTCAATGAATCCGCTCCAAAAATCCATAGGATGACTACACCCCACCCCACTTCCAGCCTCTCCCACAGCTCCCTTACTGGGCCCCCCATCCCATCCCTTGGTAATGGGCACTTCAGAGACATGGATTTCCAGGACGTTCCTACTCACATGGACCTGGAGGACTGTGGTGCCCACAGTGGCATTCTCAAAGAGGCTGACGTTGTAGAGGGCCTTGCTGAAAATGGGCCGGTTGTCATTCTCGTTGATGAGGCTAATCTTCACACGTGCAAAGCCAACGTGGTCCGGGACACTCTCATTTGCAAAGAGCTGGGCAGAGAGGGGAAGCAAAGAAGAGAGTTGGAGACACTGTGTGCAAAGCTTGGGAGAGTTATTTATTCTTCTTTAATGAAGAAAACAATGCTCTCCTAAGCTACCTCATCAGAGGAGCCAGCTCAGTGCTAACCACCAAAGCGTGGATGCTCAAAACATAGAGAAAAACCCACCATTCCCTCTCCCCTGGGAGCTGCTCAGCTCTGGGTGAACTCAGCCCTTGGGTGCGCCAAAAACCCTACAACACTTTCACTGAGCAGCCCCAGACTCCACCTGGCAAACTGGAGAACCTGCCACCCCATCACAGCGTGGAGCAAGAGTAGGAAGGTTTTTGTTCATCTTTCTCCACCAGTGTATGAAAGCCTGTCTGCCAGAATTAATGCTGCCAGTGTGGTGTGAGCCTGCTTTGCCTTCCTTGAAAATTTACAGTTCAGACAGAGCACATGACAAAGCTGGAGCAGGAGGCTGGGGAGAGCTTTGGTGCCTGATAGGTTCACTTAAAACAAAGTTTTATGCTCTATAAAGCTTTTACAGCCTTGTGTCATAGCAAGGGGGAATACACTCCACTTAAGCCCCTGCAGCTGAGCTTTTGGATACTGGAAAGAGAAGGAAGGCATAGAGCAAATCTCTTCCCCACCCCCTTCTTTTCTTTATATAAATTTTTTTTTAATCATATTGCAATGCTCCAGAGTTATATAGTGTGGATTAGAGAGATTAACAGCCACTGGGTTAATGGTCACTTGTAAAAATGCAGATGTCCCATAGCGCACAAGGGTTGCTGGCTTTCTTCTCCTGTCCCCCTTCAGTACTCATACCGAAAATTCGTAGTGAGGAATGGTTTCAAAGTCCAGAGGCACCGCCACGCGCACACGGATGTCTGCCTTCCCCTGGATGGAGGTCGGCGAGATGATGAAGTGGTTGGAGTTGTTGCCCACCAGGTAAACCTCGAAAACGCTGTTGGGTCCCTGGGAAAGAAGACAACTGACAGTGACCAACAGGGAAGGAGCCAGGGAAGGTGCTGGGGAAGGCTTTGGGCACCCAGGATTGCAGGAAACAAGCACCGACTCGGCTGCAAAGCCTGTGCATCGAGCACAAACCAACCAGCACCAGCAGCTCGGGCACAGCCCTTCACCTTCAGACAAGTAAAAATGCAATTACCGGAGATGTAGGGGAGCATTTCTCTGCTTGGGTTTGGTTAACCAAGTCGGGTGGTTCAGCACCAACCTTAAGCACTCTGTTGTGTTTTATGACACTTGCAGGGTGTACGATGCATATGATTTCATAGAATCATAGAACTGTCCAGGCAGGAAGGGACCTCCAAAGGCCATCTAGTCCAACCTCCCCGCAGTCACAGGGACACCCCCAACCAGCCCAGGTTACTCAGGGCCTCATCGAGCCCCACCTTGAATATCTGCAGGGAAGGGGACTCAACCACCTTGCTGGGCAACCTGTTCCAGTGTTCCACCACCCTCAGAGGAAAGAACTTGTTCCTAATATCTGATCTAAATCTGCTCTTCTCCAGCTTAAAGCCATTGTCCCTTGTCCTGTCACTGCAGGCCTTTGTGAACAGACTCTCCCCAGCCTTCCTGTAGGATCTCCTTCAGGTACTGGATTTCTATCAATATTCTTTTTGTGTGCACCCATTTTATATAAAATCCAGGTGCACGGGAAAGGAATGAAGCCCTGGGGTAAAACCTGCACAGCACATGGCTGGAAGGAAAATCCCTTCTACTCTTCCGAGACTCACGTGCCACACAAGGTATCACACACTGGTATTCATCACCTCTTGCTGGGGGACAAAGCACGGGCTCCTCTCCCAGACAAAGGGCTTTTTCCAGTAAGACAGCTTGCACTGGGAACTGGAAAACTCCTCCTCTCCCAAGACTTGGCCAGCAAAGCAGAAGGACCACTGACACACCAGCAGCAGCATTTCAGGTCCCTTGCTCCAAGCACGATGCCCCTTTGCAAAGCATGGTCCAGCAGAGCACGTGAAAAGCAAGTTCAGAAGCTGCCAGAGCCGAATTTCCAATTTTCCCCGAATGACCTCCCTCCTATCAGAAAAAAGGACCAATTAAATGCACGAAGGGGCACTAATAGCAAAATCTGGCTAAGCGTGACTGCTGAGAGCTGGCAACACGAGCAGAATCCCTGCTAGCCTTCCTCCTTCCCGCACCCCCTGGCAACTGTTGGAGCAGGGGGCAAGCTGAGCATCTCTGGCAGAGCCACTAGCCCCGAGGGCACCCACTGCCCCAGGAGCCCAGTAATGCCCAGTTGGTGGACAACAGACAGAGGGAACAACAGGCACCTGTCTTGAAGTAGACTTAGCTCCTTCCAAAAGCTGTTTTTATGAGAAACTGGGATGTGCCAACCCCAGCACGAGTGAGGGATGCTTCTTCCCAGCCTGGGAGGGAGGGGGTAGAGGGACACGGAGGACAGCAGGAGGAAGCATCACAGCCCAAACTGCTATTTCGTACCCTATCCTTAAGATGCCAATTTATAGCAAATGATCTTTTTCCACCAGTGACAAAAAGCCATTTCATTGAGGAATTTCTGCCCAGCTCTGCTGCCGAGCCCTTGGTGTGTCTCCCAGGGCCCGATGCCCTGCCCACGGTACACAAAAGCACCTTTCGTAGCAGCAAGATGCGAAGGATTTTCATGGAACCCGTAGCAGAGTGAGTTTGTTGGAGGCATGAGATAAAAGTTGGAACATCAAAAGAAACCCAAGTATTTGTGGGAAGGGAGCTGGGTGGATTAATTCCCCTCCAGCTGAGGAAGGAGATCAGCCTCCAGATACCCACCATCCCTAATTAGCAGCCCCTCAAGACCCTCAGTCTCCCCATGTGAGGTCTGGAGAAGGGGAATACATCTCCCTCTCGGGAGGGCTGCCGCGAGTTGCCATTTATATATTTATTCAGCTATTTATTTTTCTGTTTCTGCCCCCATGCTGCTTTCCTTGCTCCTAGTTCCCGGAGCTTGTGAGCCCCCTGCGGATGGCTGAAAGCAAATCTGAATATTCAAATTGTTATCAGCTGCCCAGCAGAAGGGGCCGGCTCATCCTGGCTCACAGCTAGTATCCCCCCTGCTCTGGAGGAAGCCACGGGAAGCTGCTTACATTTTCGTCGTCCCTTTCCTACCTGCTCCCGCCACCCAGAGCAAACAACAGAGCTGAAACGTATGTGCAAAGAAGGAAAACAAGCTCCATCTCCCCCGGCTTGCAAAAGTCCTGGTGCGTGGTGGTGGGATGGTGGATGAGCCAGCTCTGGCAGCATCATCTCTGCAGTGCTGAGGACGAGGATGGGATGCATGGGCATGCTACTGCTGCATGACCTGCTATACCTGCTCGTTTCCCCCCTTTGACCCCTTGCCCACCAGCTCCTCTATTGCTTGAGGTTTTCCCCCAATGCTGAAAACAAACTGGTTCCTTTTTAATTTTTTTTTCATATTTTTTTCAAGAGGCAAAAATTAACAAGCATCCTGCCAAATCATAGCAACCTTCCAATACTAAACCACTCTGCACACACCCTCCCGCCATCCAAAACAAACTGAGCTATAAAGAAACAGGATTCAGAGGGTAGTTAGCTATTGCACAAAGCCAGGATGGGGCCACACGTTTCCCAGCTCCTCTTGTCCCCTGCCAGCACACGGGCTCAGCCCTCACCAGAGCTCCAGGCTGCTGCCCGCCACCTCCTTCCCGGCAATCAAACCCCCTCCCAGCCATAGCCGGCCCTGCAACTGATGGAAATTTCATGTCAATTCAGCTAAAAGACAATTGTAGCTGCAGTTGGGCATAATTACTACTTTGTTCCTCGCGTGCGTATTCCTCGGAGCATGTAATAGGAGCCGCATCGTGTCCCCGCTGCCACAATGCCGGCATCAACCTCATGCCGATACCTGACTTCCAAAAACCACGACTGCTGACTGATCTACCTCAAATGCTTCATATTTGAACAACTTGCAACAGACCTGTTTGCCAGCCGCTTGTGCTCAAATATCCTTCTCAAATTCCAGGGGGCTGGAGCAGAGACGAGACTCTCCCCGGGCACAGGCTGGCAGGTGAGGGCAGAAGCTTAGGTGGTGAGGCTGCGAGATGCCACGACGTAGGTACGTGTGCCCTTCCAGAAGTCCTGGGCACCATGTGGGACCTGCTCATTACACCTGCTATGAATCACGGCCAAAAATCTGCGCCCAGCCTGCCAGATGTGGGCACAGGGCATGGTACACCACGAATCAGGGAACCCCAGAAGGTCAGGGAACTCTTCTTACATCAGAAGGCCAGGAGCAGCTCCATCAGCTGTTCCAGCTTTGACTGAGGATGGACCATAAGCTTTATCACTGCTTTTTCAGCCAACACGAAGCCCACTGGCTTCATCCATCATTCCTGCTCCCACTTTTCCTCACCAAAGTGCACATGGAAACACTTCAGAGATTATTCAGCCTTCCACAAGTCAAAGCAGGTATTTAGCATCGCTTACCAATAGCTACACAAAAACTCCAATAATAAAAAACCAGCAAGTCCAAATCCCTAGACAAGTAAACAACCCTTCCTCAAACATACCGCTCCCTCAAATCATCAAGGTGCATAGCTGGGTTGGTGGCCTGCAATTGCTTTCAGCAGAAAGTGAGCTACAGTTGGGAAAAGCAGCCTGGGATCCCCAAGTTTTCTTCTCTTCACCCTGACTTGGTACAGGGCTCCTTTCAGTTCCCTCTACCCTAGCTCAGCTGCAGCTTGCTTTTCTGAGATGGAGAGTCCTGCCTTTCTCAAGCACAAAATCCAGCGTAACTCCAGATTTCCCTCCCAGCCACTTTTCTAGGCATGGGCTATTACCTACAAAAAAAAGCTGAGGAGGGTTTAATATCCCTCATTCTGGCAAGTTTGCAAAGAAAGGAAAGCGCAAAGAGTTCAGGAGTGGTGGAGGAGGAAGGGGAAAATAAAAAGAGGTTTGTTTTGTTTTCTTTTTTAAAAAAAAAAGCAATTAGTGCCTCTTTGTGCAGCTTGGATACTTTGTGCCTGGTTCTAGCAAGTCAGAGACAAATAAGGCTTAATCCTTCTTTTGAAAGCAGGAGGCACAAGGAGAGTTATTCTCTCCACCCACTTGAAGGCGTTTAACTCGAGTGCTCTGAACAGTCCCTCAGGAGCTGCCCACCTCTCTTCCTCTGCCCAGCCGGCCACCTCAGGCTCCCAGCACCCATCGGTCACCCAGCACCCAAAGCACCATCGATTACCCATTTGAGAGCTCACTGGGCACGGGCACTTGGCCCCTGCATCCCTAAGGACCTCACTAGGATCGCAGCAGGGATGCAGGATGCCAGGAGCAAAATGCTCCCCTCGCCTTTCCCATCTGCCTCCCCACACTGGCAACCGTTTTCTCCCATCCTTCTGTCCACCCTAAGTGTCAATCCTTGCCCACTGCCCCCCTTGTGGAAGAGTTTTCTCCTTCCCTGCTCTCCCCAGGTTATCTGCTGAATTCCACACACGCCTGCACAGACGGGATCAATCCGAGGCTGCCTCGCCTTCAGCTTATCTCTGCTCCAAATGATTGATTTTCCCTCTTTAAGGGTAATTTGCTGGTGAATTCCATGTATTGCAAAAACCCCTGTGAAATCTAATTCAGCCCGACTGGCAGCTGGCACTTTGGGGAGAGAATACTCGAGCGCCGTCAATTCCCCTTTGCAGTTCCTTGCTGTGTAGATCATATTTATAGCTCATGCTTGTCATATGCATATATATGCTACAAATGATTCATATATTGCACCTGCACATGCATGGGCACATGTGATACTCCTATGTGAGTCGTCGATCTAGCTTTAAGCAACTGATACCGTGTATTCCCATGGGCTGGATTTTCTTTCTGGTTTTTTTTTCTTTTCTTTATTCTTCTTTAAATTCCCCATTTATCTTCCTCAATATGCTTATTTTGGAGAATTGTTTCAAAACTACTTCCAAATGTCAGCCCATCCTACTTGCGCTTTATACAGCCTCTGCCCTTTTCTTCCTCTTCAGTCAACTGTGTCAAAGAAAATCAAGTGAAATCCATGGCAGAAGAGCTGGTTTCCCTGGCGTGCCCTGGGAAAATACGCTCTCGTTTCTTTTAATACACCTCTGCGGATCTTGCAGCCCTAGGAACCTTGAGTGGGGGTTGTGCTGAAGGACGCTCTGCTCCTTTTCCTGCATGGCCAAACCCTTGCCTTCCCCCCTAAATTACACCACCAAGCCACCAGGCTCTAGAATACCAGCATACCCAGGAAAGATATCCATGAACCCCACCTCAGCCAGCCTTGGAACAGGTAAGTCTGAGCTATCCAGCCCTCCGAAGGAATGCCAGCTTATTCCACAGCTGGGGACTCCTGCTCTCAACCTGGAAACAAACCTTGCTGTAAAAGTGGAGGATTCTAGGCTTTAATCTTCCCTCTCACACACAGGATTTACTCGTCCCTGCTGATCTACCACAACAAGAGTGAGAGGAGAATCCAACCCCAGGCTAGGAGAGTGTATGAATATACACCCTGGTCTTCTGCAGTGTCCCGCTGTGGTGTCTCTGCCTAAATACTGAGAAGCTTTCACAGATTTTCATAACCAGCTCTCAAACGGCTTTGGAAAGGCATTCAAGTGGTCTGCTGCCTATTTGGCAGAGAGAGAAACTCAGCCACAGAGAGGTTAATGCTTTTTTTTCTTGGTTCACAGAAGGTTGGATCCAAACCCCTGTGCACCGATTTCTCCTGTGCTCAAGTGTTTCGAGAAAGCGCAGAGAATACTAAAAAGAAACACCAACACACCCGTTTGTAACCTCTTGGCTGCACCCCAAATCCACATCTGGGGTCATCTCAGCTCAATCTGGGAGCATCCTCCTTCAGATGCTTGCCATCCCATCTCGCACCCCCAGCCCAGCTTCTCTTTGAGCTGCTCAACGGCAGCCGGGAGTTGTCAAGGGACAGACTCAGAGGAAAAGGTTCCTCCTTGGAGGCACCCTGCTTAGATACCTTGTCTGAGACATTAATGCCAGCCTAGCTCCAGAAAGGCACTTAAACACAGAGGTAAAATCAAGTGTATGTTTTCAAGCATGGTCTTGTGTGCAACATAAATACATTTTTAAGTGCTTTGCTGAATCATTTAATCTAACTCCTTCAAAAAGCAATCATTTGAGTTTGTGCAAAACACACCAGAAGAAAGAAAGACCAAAAACCCCACCATTTCCAAAGGTTGCGTGGGCCTGGTTACAAAACTTCTTCTTGTTTAATGGTCTTGGCAGCCCACGCAGTGTCTTTTAAGGGCCAGACCTGTGTGACACCCCTTTCTCCAGCTCTACAAAGACACAATCGGGGTGTGAGGGCAGGCAGGTTCCTCAGAGCTACCCAGCCCCGTGGGACCCCTGCGTGGGGCAAGGTTCAGGCGTGGGCTGCTCCATCACAAGGGTGAAGGTTGAAGGAACAGTGTCAAAATTTGCTGGAGGGGCCAGAAGGTGGCTGATGGCTTGGCTCAAGAATGAAACCAACCTGCCAAGGAGCTCCCCCAGGACTTAATGACATGGGTTGGGAGGCAGGAGACAAAACTAGAGCACAATGATCTTCCCCAAGACTCAAGCTTTGATTTCATGTGCCTCTATCCATCTGCTCTCATTTATTTATTTAGCTGCTCTCCCTGGAGACGTGTATAATTCTCTTCTTGTTTTCTTTTGCCCCTTACACAAATGAATTGTGTCATCTCCAGCATGAAGGCCATGCTGGCGAAATAGCTTCTGTCAGCCACATCCTCAGTCACATCCCTGCCTGAAGACCTCCGTCCTCGCTGTCCCACTCCTCCACACACAGAGGGCTGAGAGAGCTCACTGCCATCTCAGCTACCTCGAATCCAGATGGTTTGTAAAAGCCTTGCAACTCTCATGAGGTACTTCAACATCCAAAATCAGCTTCAGGAAACTATCTTCCCCTTTCTGTAAGTTTTTTACTGAAAGTTTGAGAACCTCAGGACTTCTATAAATACACCTCCTGGAAAGCAGGGCTAGAAAAAGCCTGCCTGCAGATGCAGTCCCGCTTCTCTCTCATATACATCTTTTTTACCATCTGGGTGACCTCCCCAAATATTCCCCCTGCAAAGCACTACCTTGATGGTTAATCCATTTGCCAGCATCCACGAGGGGAATTCAGAATGATCCACTGCAGAATAATGCAGGAAAAAACCCCTCCAATTGCTTATAACTTTTATCCCTCCAGATATTCCAAGACATCAGCTCTCCTGTGCTTCTTATCAGTGAAAATAATGTTACGGTCAAAGCAATTCATACTAATATGACGGTCTACAAAGACGTGTACAGTAAAACTCCCTCAGACTCCTTCAGCAGAAGAGGCCTTCCCTCAGCAGTTTTAAAAATCTCAACCAATTCTTCTGGGGAAACCTCAGGAAGTTAAAGGAATACACCAAAAGAATGAGTCTATTTTTTGCTGGCGCGATCGGGCAGGCAAAGCTATTTTTTATTCTCCCATTTTAAAATTAGCAAGGCTGAAAAGTGAATTCTTGAATGGGAGTCACTCCAGTAAAACGAGCTTTTAACCAGAAATAATGACAGATCTTTCATCCTTCTGGCACAAACAGAAGTGTTACAATGCCCTTCAAGAACGGATCTGCTGACATCTCTCAGAAAGCACGACAGCGGCTCTATTCAGAAACTATCCTAAGTATCTGTCATACCCCTATCTTCTTTATTAGCAATTGACATTTTCAAGAAAAAACAGTCTCTTTATCTGCTTAATAGCTCATCTGCACCTCCTCAGGCTGAACTCATAACTCTCAGATGGTGACATCATGTCACAAGCAGATTATTAGTTCTGTGTCATAATCACTTCACATGAAAAAAAATGGGATTTCTGGGAGGCTTTATGAGACATGGTGAACTCCACCCAAGACCGAGGGAAGGCAAATCCATCATTTCAGCCAGCAAAGGCATCTTAGAAGATGCACTTTTTAATCGACCCACCGGGATTTTGAGGTCGAGGAGAGATGTTCTGTTTTGTATTCCTTAATGTCATCACATCATTTACCCTGAAGCATCAGGAAACATCCTCATGATGCCATTTGTTCTGACAAACCCTCTTCCCCTCATCTCTCATTTGGCTTCGAGAGGAATAGGGATGGTAGGAGCCAGAGCCTTTCCAAGGGATTTTGGAAAGTTCACCATGAGGTGTCAGCACTTGTTTGGAGCAGACACCAGGCAGTGTGGTGGGGTTGGAGGGTACTGGCACAAAGGAGCAGCCAAACGTGAACAACATGATTCAAATAATCAGAGTCACTGAAGGCTGCAAGCCCAGGGCTGGAAAACATGCTGCAATCCCTACGTGGCATGGACCAGTACGTAATAAATAGGAGCTCTGTTAACACGAGGGAGGAATAAGCCTCCAATATTCCCAGCTTGTTTGCAGTGATGAGCTGGTATCCCAGTCTCTCCACACTTCCTCGTGGGTATCTCTTACCCCCTCCCCTGACAGCAGCAGTACAATTCCCTGCTGGGGCAGAGAGCCCAGAAAACCTTTGTCCTCCCTGGCAGGTCCTCTGAGACACCAGTAGAAAACCTTCTCCCTTTCTAAAGCAGACTGGCCAAGGACTGCCCAACAAGAGCCCTGGGGAGCGCGCAAGAATCAGGATCCTGCACAATCCTGTTTTCTGGCTCTCAGTGGCTGTGCAGTCCCCACTGCACTAAAGCACACGCCAGGTTTGCGCTCTGGGAACCCAGCAACCAGAGCAAGGGCAGCAGCAAGACCTGAAAAAATGGCTATCAGGACATAGCCATGCACCTCATCACAGGTTAATCCATGACTTATCCGTCCCCACATGCCTCAAAAACCATATCAGTGCTGCCCTACAAAGGATGGACAGAAGTGCCTGCCACAAGGGATACCTCACCTCGTCTTTGTCCTGCACCTGGATGAAGAGAGGAAGGGCAAAGCCCACCTGGGCCAGCTCTGGGATGGCCACGCTGTACTCCGAGCTGTTGAACTCGGGCGCGTTGTCATTGATGTCAATGACTAGGATGTTGAAGGTGGTGGTGACAGTGGCATTGGAGGGCGTGCGGTCGTCGTTCAGTTCTGTTGCCTGCAAGGAGAGAAAACAACAGGGCAGCCTTTATTTTTCAAAGACCAAATGTAAAAGTCAGTGTGCTGTGATTAGAGACACTTGCAGCTTCTGCTTACTCCACTGTGCCAAGGAAGGGTGCTCATTCTGCTGCTATTGCTCCTTAATCTTGAGCACCTTTCCACACCACTGACCTGTTAACACACTCAGATGTTGACCCAGCTCTTCCCTCAACCATACCTGAGACCCACTGCAGCTTTGCAAACCTGCTGCCTTCCCAGAGGTTTAATGTTTCCCTTGGGGTGGCCGTGGCCAAGCTCTCTCTTGACCCTATCACGCAACAGGTTGTCGGGACTCAAAGTCACACCAGGGGATGAGTAGGCGATTCCTCTGTCACAAGCAATTAAACCAAAAAAATTGTGGGGGACAGTCCTCAAAATAAGGGAAGCCACGATGGAGCAAAGAGCACTCCTATCTTCTCCTCTGCCATCTCCTGAGGTGGGACCAGGAGCAGAGGACTAACCACCATAGTATTACTGAAGGGATAGAAAACCAGGGCAACAGAGGAAACTGCGATTTAGACCTTAAAATAGGTTGGGCAACATGTGTCTAAATACAGAGCTGAATCATGACTCCATATCACACCTCTGTCTCATGAGGGACTTTAATTTTGCTTTCCCAAACGGAAAAAGCGCAGATTTTATTGCCAGAGAAGCAAGATTTGTGAAGCAGCCTTTTCAAGCGGGGGCCCCTCCTCTTGTCCTTTGGATAATCTTGCTTTTCTGTGGGCACAGAAAAGCAACGCTAACACGACCCGCATGGCTCATTGCTATTCACCACTTCTGCACACAACAGCAGAACAGGCTGATCCGAACAAGGAGCAATCCAGCTGTACTTTCACTGCGCGCTCCAGGACGAGAGCAGCAGAGAACATTTTGGGTCCCGGGGATGTAGGCAGCAGAGAGCTGGCATTTGCGGGAAGATGCGAAGTTTGTGGGTAGAGAAAACGAAAATCTCTCAGATCAACAGAATGCAGTTGGAACTCCATCATCATGCAGGCGGGGAAGCGGGCAAGTTTTCGGGTTCACAACCCCTTCCAAGATTAAACAGATTATTTTTGTCCCTGTTAAAGCCAGACAATCCTCCCTCTCTTGATTTCTACTGAATTTTAACGATAAAAGCCCAAACCAAGAGACACTAGGGGAGGATGCAGATCCCTTCCCTGGAAACAAAGCCCCACAGTATGACCTGTGCCTGGGACCATGGGGGGTAATTTCTTGTCCCCTTGCTCCCACTCCCCCAGCAAAGCACTACATTTGCTCGAACGAGAAGGTGATGCTGCTGCCCTCCCCAAATCAATGACCCTTCCTACAACGCTGATTTTTCCCCCCACCCCAGTCCAGCAGAATCTAATGTGTTTCCAACCAGCTGCCCAGCTTGGTATTGATTTTAATTAAAGGGCCATGAGTGGAGCCAGGGAGCCGTGCTCAGGTGGGCCTGGTGGGGCTGGAAGATCACGCTCCAGTGCCTTTTCTTGACAACTTTCAGCATCACTCCCTCCCTGTGCCGGGCAGATGTAGATGACGCCCTGTTACACTACTGCCTGCTGATATGACAAAATGTTCCTCTTTTTCTGGGGTTTGGGTGGAGAAAGGTGGGAAATAGGCACAAGTGGACACAATTCAGGTGCCTGAATGTAGTTGTCTCATGTTATTTGCAATCCTGGGGGTGCCAGCAGATACAACCGCAGGGAGATCTAGTTGGGAGACCAGGGCACCAAAAAATGAGCTGCATAGAGGCAACCACGCTTTGGATCACCATGCAAGGGGGCTGTGTTAAACATCCGGTTGGGGAACAGCAGATCACATCTCTGGATGCCCACCAAAACATAGAATCATAGAATGGTTAGAGTTGGAAGGGACCTTAAAGATCATGGAGTTCCAACCCCCCTACCACGGGCAGGGACACCTCCCACCAGACCAGGCTGCTCCAAGCCCCATCCAGCCTGGCCCTGAAATCCAGCCTGGCCTTGAACATGTCCCAGGCTTGTGCCTCCACCTGAAAGGAGTTGTCCCCTTGCAGGGTGCCCTCCCCATCCTGCTCTGCTGGGGTGTCTCTCAAGATGAAAAAGCCCTCACCTTCACAGTGAGAATGAATCCAGAGCTATAGAAGGGGTTTTCCCGGTCCAGTGGTCCATTCAAGGTTAAGGCTCCACTGATGTAGTCCAGCGCGAAGATGCTGTTGGTGTTACCTGAGAAAAATAACAGGCAGTGTGAGCACACACAGCTGGTACAGCTGATGCCAAGTGGGGCTGGGGATAACACAGGAGGACATGAGCTTCCTCCCCTGCCAGCTTCCACACACAATGCTTGGAAGAGAGGTTTTATAGCCCAACCAAGAGCTCCAAGCTGGATACAGGTTGCAGTGGGCCCTGCAAACCCTGACTGGAATCTCAATGCACTTTAAAATGTGGTGGTTGTAATGGTCCTCTCCTCCTCCCACCTGCCCCAGCTCAGGGCTCAAAACGGTGCTTTCCTTGCAACAGCTGATAAAAGCCATGAATGCTGCAGGCAGCTGAAGAATTTCAAAGAGTTTGGGTTATTAAAATATGCAACAGCACAGCTGAAACCAGGGCCGAATCCAGGTGGTCCCCTCAGAGGGCACCATGCCCCTGGGGTAGACACAGCCTTGCTCTTAAAATACAGGAGTTACGGGACACTGGTCCAGGTTAATCAGAGGAAAGTGCAGATGGGCCAAGCTCACAAGTAATTCTTCCCATAACAAGCAGTAGTTTAAGTGTGGGGTCTCCTGCCAGAGGATGCTGAAGATGGTGCAAGTCCACACATATTCAAGGAGAGACTGGGGAGGTTAATGAAAGAAAAGTCTATCAAATAATATAGAAGCCACATGCAGCTGAGGAATTTTCTTAGTTGGACACACTTAGTGCCAAGGAGAGTATGAGGATAAGTCCTATAGGCACTTGCCCTGCTTTTACGCTCTTGCCAGATGTGTTGAACCCATGCAGCTGCCTCATTTTCCTCCACTTGAGCCAAATTTGGCCTCTGCGCTGGTCCTTACATGCAAGTGACCATGGATGGCTGTGCTGCCTCCCCAAGCATCCTATCCTCAGTGTGACTCCACTGGAATTAGACATCCAGAGAGGCTTAAGACAACACTTGGGTCTCACAGCCAGCAGATGCTAAGATGACAAATGTCCTGCACTGGGAATGCCATTGTGACAGTCCCGGGTGCTCTCTCTGTCAGCCTGATGAAGGAAAGCAGTTGGTATGTGGAGCCTGGGACACCTGATGCCAGCCCGACACAATACCAGGGGAGGCTGCTGAATTAGTGATAACCAAGGAGGCTGTGCACAGACATATAGCCACTTGCATTGCTGTCCTCATTGTCTCACAGTGTACAGAAAACCTTCGTCGAGTTCCAAACCCTGGTACCGGGTTCCCTGCAGGTGCATTATGTTCATCCCAGTCAAAACTAAAACAACAACGATGACTTACTTTTCAATATACCTCAGCATAAAAGAAACGCGCACAATATTCGTCATTTTCCTAGAAGGGAGCTGCAAAACAGACCTGCTGAAGCAGAAAGTTGTTTCCCATCACTCAGCACCCCACCTGATCCTTGTCTGATCCCTTGTTTAACCACGGCAGCACCCTTTACCTGGATGGCCAAAGCCTTCATGTCCGGTTCTCCAGGGAACACCCCTGGCCTTCACGAGCCACTGGCTGCCAGCATCTCCTTTTTCTCCCAGAGCCTTAAGTGCCGTAACACCTTTCTCCCCCATTACCAAGCCTTTATATCTTCCTCTCAGACCAAATTCCTCCCATTTCTGTCCTTGGTCCTCTCTTCTCTCCATCCGAAATGGTCCATTGACTGCTAGCCAGCTTAATGAACTGATGCACGGCTACTTAAAATATTAGCAGCAGCCTTGGTTGGGTTTTTCTTTTTCTTCAGTCTAACTTTCTGCTGCCTTACGTGGAGATCTCCAGTCTTCTTCCTTGGACGATTCCTCTCTTTTCATCTTGACTCCTCACCTTTGCTCTGTACTTTACAGCTGACTCCTTCAGAGACTTCTTCTGATCCCAGGTTTGAAGGATGTTTCGTGAGATGTGCTGAATTGTGCTGCAAGGTGTTTAAATGCTCCATGTTGCCATGGTAAAGTATATGCACCAGGGCTATTTTGGTACACTCCCCCAATATAAAGCATAATAAAAATACTTTTTTTGATCACAAAACACTGCTCTGCCAACAGGAATCTGTAAACATAGAGACCAGTGGATTTTGGTGGAAATAGGTCAACAGGGCAGGAATTTGACACAAAGGACTAAACATGGCACTGAGTGCCGTGTCCTGAAAATGGTTGGTTGTTTCATGTTTGATTACAATCATATTTTTGAAGGCTGGACAAATAAATTAGGGACCCAAATAGCCTCCCGGGTTGCACATCAGGGGCTTTTCTCAAGTTCAGCTTCACAACACCTCTTGGATGGCAGATACCCATCTGATTCCCTCCAGGGTGCATTTCTGCGAGGTGGGAATTGCTGGGTTTGCAAATTAGCCTCAGAAGGGAAAGAGATGTCTCCAAACCTGTCCCTCAAGAGGCCTTTCATAATTTCCTCTACAATGTCTCCCCGACCACTGCTTTGTTATTTCTCTGAACAGTGATCCCCGCTGAAGTACTCGCATTGCTGAACAAAGCACGCTCCCTTGAGCGTGTCTAATCATCTTTTCATGTCTTCACTTCCCCCAGAGTCAGGGGAAAAACATATGTAAACTGGGAGAAAACAGCCCATTCCTTCTTTACCTTCCTCACCTCTGTATAATTTCTCCTGTTACCTCTCCATCAGCTTTCTGACCCAGGAAAAAGCCAAGTCTGGGTTAAGAGCAGCTTAGTCTGCAGGTGACAGCGCAGATGGCCACACTGGCCACCCACAATGGGTTGGTGGCTTTCCACCCGTTTTTCCACTCCTTTGCTCTCCCAGTGCTTGCTCCATCCTGCTCCTAGCTGTGCCGGTCGCAGGGGCCTATGCTAAGGTGGTCTCAGAGCCAGGTGGACACCGTTGCTTTCCCAACACTCCAGCCAAAGGTTTGTGTGGCCGGTGGCCAGCACTGCCAGCTGGGCACGCCAGTGGAGCAAACTGTGGTTTGCTCGTTGATGGTTTTGAAGCCATACTGCAGTGCACAGGTGTGAGGCGGGGAGAACAGAGGGGTGGAAGAACCTCTGCAGGGATTTCAAACCCAGCCGAAATCCCCAGACAATCCTGTTTCTTGGGGAATGTGGGACAGTGCTGACTTTCCATCTCCAAGTTAGCAATCTGCAAACTTTTTTAATGACATAGACAGAACTATTGTGGCCACACTTGACATGGAAGCAAAGTGGTCTTCAGAAAGGTGCCACTGCTCCCCTTCCCTCCTCTGTGTCCCCCTCGCAGGCCCTCCTATGAGCAGTACCAACACTGTGGTGCACACAGCCTTCTGCTCTGCACCAGGCAGGCAATGAAATGGTCACTCACTTGGCTCAGGAGTCATGAGCTGATGGACATGTCGCTGCTTGAGCCACCTACTGCCTACCCTGAGGTGTGGTCTGGGACACCAAAGCATTTCTAGATGAAGACCAAGGACTTAATTTCCATGCCCCTGGTTTCAGACAGGGACTCAAGACCACACTCTGGTTTCTGCTAAACAAGGGTTTACATGTCCTCTACCTCCTTCCCCATCCAGACAGGGATGTGGCACATTCACAGAGAACCAAGCAATCCAGCTCCATTGCACAGAGCAGGCAAAGCTAAGGAATAAAGGTGTAGCATCCCCCAGAGAGGAACATCCCAGCGGAAGGAAGGCTCCACTACTGCCTCTCTACTAACCACTGCAAACCTACAGAGCTGGACACGGCACAAAGCAGGAGACAGCAGGAGAGATCAGGAGAGAGAGACCCAGGGTAGGAATCAAGTGATGGGGCAGAAGTTAGATAAGGGGAAGGGAAAGGCTGAGCAGCAAAAAGGGAGCACTCCAAAATACAGAGAAGAGAAGGCAAGAACAAAAAAAATACCTCAAAACTTTGGGACAACAACACGAATACCTTTCCAGCAGACTGGTTTCTCTTGCCTGGCAGGGAACAGGCTTGCTCAAGGTGTACAAGCTCAGTTTCTTGTTATGACACCAGTTAAAGGAGAAGGTAAAATTTCCTACCCCTCTGTCCATGTGTGGGTACAGGGACAGCAGTAGCCCCTTCATCCACCATGGCCGGGCAGGGGACTGGGAAGGCAGAGACCAACGTGACACCAGATTGGGAGCAATAGGATGGATCCCAGCAGCCCATTTGGAGTGTTTTTCCAGGCTCACTGAGGAACGGATGGTGGCATAGGCAGCATTTTGGAGAAACACTGCTATAACGAGGGGTTTTATAGACGAAGGCCATAATGTTTAATTGCCCTCAGCCAATGCTCTCACAGTTTAAAAAGGCCATTAAAAATACTGGCTCAAACCCAGGAAACAAACAAACAAAAAAAAACAAAAAAAAAGACAAAAAAAAAAAGACATTGATATCTCCTCCTTCCTCCCTACACCTATGGCCTTTGAGCATTGTTTAGATTTGTAGAAGAGATGAGGCTATTGCCCAGCTGTAGCGAAGAGCTACCTGTCAGGCATGAGAAGCCAGTTCCCTCCTTGCAGGAGAATTCTCTCACCTCCCTGCCTCCACAAAAAGCTGTTTGTACCAGGGAGCTGCATCCTCGAAAGGCCCCGGGCTTGCTGAGCCACTGAACTTGGAGCGGATGACTTTCATGAGATGTGAAAGGGGAACCCATCACACACCTTGTGCTGGATAATTTATTAATCAAAATGTGCTCTGTCAGGGCTCCTCAGCACCGAAATAGATGCTGTTGGATGTGGTTCATGGAGTCAGCAACAGACACAGTTATCATCGTATAAATAGTCCATCAGCTGCTGTGACCATCTCGCTGCTCTTCACCTTGAGCTTTTGCCCCCCATGCGATATACAGGGAAGCATGCCAGGGCAGATACCTCAACCCCATGCTTAAATTCAAAGGGAATGAGTTATTTCCACCAAAGGGAAAGGGGTTATTACACCCTGAGCTTTATTTCTTTGCTCTGTGTGAATTCAAGATGCTCTAGAAAACAGTGCCCGTTTCCCCTGCTCTGGCCTTTTTGTTCTTCTTCCCTGTGGATGCAGCTCTCTCTGGGTCAACCGATTCAAACCCAAATCTGTGTGCCAGCCCTCCTCCACACACAACTGCTCTGCAAACAGGCATTTTTAATATCTTCCCCAAAAGATTTAATTGCCTTTTCTAGCACAACCATCAGAATTTCTGATCTTGCAGATCCACAAAAGAAGTTTGGAGTAAACACTCACCCAGTTCCCTTTTTTTTAGAACCGGGCATACAGTACGAGAAAATAGAAGGAGACATTTATCACCTGAGGTGTCATCCCCCTCCTGAAGCCCCCAGGAGCTGTGGCTGAGTAGCAGAGAGAAAATGTTCCTGCTCTGAGTGTAATTCATCACAGGAAAGGATGCTGAGTCTTGGACCACAACCACCATTCCCCCATGCCATCTCAAATGCGTTCAATGGCTTGAAGGGAAGGCAAATCACCAAAAAGCCTGGCATGGCTTTTTACCTCCCGGCCTTTCCTCTTTCCATGAATCTAACCCTAAAATCTGCTACCAGAGAGCAGCCAACAGCTGGTTCATGAGTCAAGACAGCAGAACAATGCATGGAAAATTACCATGAATGTTTATTTCTCTCACTTCTATAAATGCAACGATTTAACACCCCACCTGAGGATTTTGTCCTAATCAACAGGGCATTGGAGGTGCCTTCCCAGAGAGAATGGGCTGACCTGGGCATCGCCACCTCAGAACAGTTGTTGCAGAAGATGCTCTCACCCTGCAGCCAAAGGATGCTTACACATAAAATTGGCACATTCTCAAAGGTTACTGTGCCTGCGCTGGATTTAGACACCCACAAATCACCTCTCCTGCCTCTCCCACCGCAGCAGGAAGACTCATCAGGAGAACATGAAAGAAATACACTAGTAAGAAGTCTGAATCAGTTTTTAGCATAGTTTTTCCATAAAAACCACCTTGGAAATGGTTGTTTTCTCTAGCCCCAACATGAAGAGAGACACTGCAGGTTCATCCTTTCCCAGTGTTTGCCAACATCTTGCACGCACGTTAAATGCCAGGAAGTTAAAAAGTCCCAGAAATTAAACAAAAAATATGCTCTTGTTTCATATTTACACATAAACAGGAATGCATAGTTTTAATTACAGAAGGCCATTTGCTGGGAGACTACCTGGCATAGAAACCATTATCCCAACTGCATCTGTTTTCAGCGGTATCTGGATTACCAGGGAGCCAAAGCAAGATGCCAACGTGATGATGAAGCAAAGAGGAAGACAGGGAGCAACCGAGCCAAGAAAAGAGAGGCTGTGGCCGCAGCCACCACCTCTTCCTTGTGCTGTCTCACCCCCTTGCATTGGCAGGGTGGAAAAACAGTCTTTGATGAATAACTCGGCGTGAGGCACTTTTCCACCCATCAGCGTGTCCTCCTACAGAAATGTTCTGCTATGATGACTGCCTTTAAATCACACTGGAAGGCCCTCCCAGCAGGTGTAATTTATGAGGGTTTTAACACCCTAGTAGTTCACCTAGCGATCCAAACAGGTGAAAAAGCCAGAGCGATGTAAGCCAACTGGCAGCAGGAATGTTAAAATTAGAAGGTCCTATTTCCAAGGATCCTCCCGGATGTCCGGTTTAAGGGACAGAGTTTGCTTTGCCTTGCCTTCCTTATTAAGTCAGGTCAAAATGTGAAGGGAGACGCTAGCAGCTGAGGCCACTTTGGCCACTTAACCTTACCTCAAACGTTCATGCTGCACTTTCAAAAGGAAGGCAGTGAGGGACTCCAGAAATATATATATATAATATCTTATTCCTCAGCAGGAAAACCAGAAGAAAGACAGAGAACAATTCTTTTCAGACACGGTTCCCTCTTGCTTTTGTAACTCACACTTCTATTACATTGCGCAAACAATGATTTTTAATTCACACTTCCCTTGGGATGCAATAGCTTTAGGAAGAGAGAGCTTTGCCAGAAACTGCAGCAGACTCCTGAAAGAATCAACTTTGGAAAAAACCCAAAGGTGTCCTAAAGGCTTTGTGGAGAGCCCTAAGGACTAGCTCAGCCGACCAAAAGCCCTGTAGCTCCCTCCCCTCTCTCCTGCAGGACTTTCCAAGCCCCAGGAAGGACATACGGATTGTCCTTGTGCAATCTCCCCTTGTCCATCCATCACTGCACCTGAAACCTTTCAGGCAGGCAGAGAATGACTTTGGGGCATCTTGCAGAGCCCCAGGGTTAATACTTTCCCTTGGTTTAACCCTTTGATACCTGCCCAAGCAGCACAGGTCACCCCCACATCTTCATGTCAGGAGAGATGAAGCCTCCTGACTGTCCTGGAAATAAATGAAACCCGAAGTTTTACTGCTAGTGAGAAAAGTACGAGACTGCAGTTGTGCAATACATTTTCTTAAAAAGAGCTCACAGGCCAAAATCCCCTCCTGCCTATTAATTAAATTGCCACTTAATTCACGATAAAAAGCCTTCTCTTAAAGAGCCAAAGGATTCCCCGCGCCCCAGGCGATGTGCAGCAGCAGCAAACGTGAAAACACACTGCCGTCTGCAGGGCTGATCCTGCTGGGAGTGCTGGGGCCCTCTGATTTCCACCAGGAAAAATCAATCTCTGTTAGACCGGAGAGTTCCCCTAAATGAAAAGCCTTATCTAGAACAGGTCGTGTTATACAACAAGTCACTCGCTTTGCCTGGGAAATGAAAGATGATGAGGCAGAGTCCCCGGTACAGAGGCTATCTCCATAAATCTGCCAAAAAGAAACCATGGATTACTCTGCTGGATTAATTATCTGTCCTTCAAACAGAGCCCTGACCTCAGCGGCTGAGCATCTCCAACCTGTCAAAAGCAGCTGGGGGATCAGGGATGCCTGAGCCCTCCTTTTTGCCTGGGAAAAGCTGCAGAAACAGCCATCAGAGGGATGGGAGCCCCAGCACTGACCATCCCATCGGAATGAAGGGCCCAAGTTGTGAGGTCTCAATTTGGATTTCTTTTTCAAATGGCCTTTTGCAGGGTGGTGACCCCAATTCTTGCAAAGCGCAGGGTGAAAACGAGCATGTGTCTTGGGGTTAAAATACTCAGATTGGAAGGAAGAGGGAAAAATTTCCAGATGTTCTTGCCCTATAAGATATGGAAATGATTCCCAGGCAGCAGGCAGACTTGTCTGCCCCGACAGGACAACTCGCCAAAGCTGTGACACAGCTAGATCAGCGCACCTCTGTCATTTCAAGCTTAACAGCTTTGTAAGCTGGGAGCATAAAGTTGGATCTTAAGCCTTATTTTATGTGGTTATGGTTAATCTTTTAGTTTTATTGTTTTCCTGTCACGGGAGGACCTTGTGCTGGAGATAGCCGTATAAATAAGAGCTGCTGCAGTATATCCCGAGGTGCAGCTACCCAAAGGCTGGAGCCAAACAGGACACAGGCAAGTCCAAATTAATTTTTACAGCCCGCCTCCAAATCATACCAATGCTTTAGATTTTAATACCAAAGACATGATAAACAGCTAGGTTGCTTCTCACTGCTGTATATTCAACCCCAGCTACATGCAAGACCTACTCCCAAAAGCCTGGGAGAACCGGGGAGAGGCATCACCCATCCCTGCTGGGAAATGGGAACAGCATCACTGCCATCTCCCCTCATAGAACTGAGCTGAAGAGCCAGGTATAATTAGTACCTCCACCAACCATTTTCACTTTTGCTTACAGTCGGTTTCTAATTTAATTTGCTTTCCCATTCCCATATGTTGGACCGCTTTTTTTGCAAAATTGACATAAAAATTTACCAGCTCAGGCACAAAATCTGCTCGCTGACCTTTACCATCATGATTGAGGATAATGACAAGTTAATTAGGCTTTACCTGCCTGCCAAAAAAAAACAAAAATCGCTTGCCTTGGGTGAGCAGGATTTTGGAGGCATGCTAGCTGCTGGTTCCTGTGTCCAGACTCTCAGACATCAGAAGGTAGCATCTTTCAAAAGCAAGAAGAGATCATGGAGAGTATAAGGGAATGCCTTCAGCAGAGCCTGGGAGGTAATCACACTCCTACTGACTTCAGGAAAAAAAACAAGTTTGCCCCACAAACCTGTTTTCTTTAAAATTTGCCCTCAACCACAACCTAGCAGCCGAAGGGAGCTGGTGAACTGGCTCTGGTAACAAACTCCAATCAAAGTGGAAGAAGAGCATCCTGAAGCCTGGCTTCAGGGATTTTTGAAAACTGTGCTTTAAGTCAAGGTCAGAGTGAGGATGAGGAGGGGAAAGGAGGCAATAGTGGGAGTCTGTGGTCATCTCTTGGTGTGTCCACCAGATGATCATTCCTGGCACCACGGCTCTGCAAGACACTGGTGCTGACAGGAGGAGGACTCCTGGCCAGTTGCAAAAATTCTCTGCAATCCTGGTGTTTGGGCTGGGGTGGGGAGAAAGAAAAATAGCGCAAAGCAGTTTAATCACTCTTTGATGTGTTCTGCCTGATTCTTCGATATGAGAGCTGCCCCCTGCCAGGCGGGACCGGGGGCAGGGATTAAGCTCTTGGCATATTCAAGCAGAAGCGAGGATGTTTGCACTGATCCACCTGCCTGTCACTCCACACCCTGCTGCCACCAGGCTCCTGGAGCACGCCTGGCTCCCTTGCACCATCCCTCTGTCACAGCCATAGCAGCCAGGCTGATGGTTGCCCTGTCACTGAGCAGGGGATGCTCAACAAAGGGACACCGTGGCTATTCCGCTGGGGAGGGACTCTTTGTCAGNAGAGAGACATGAAAATAAGAGCATGGATGAACATTCCAGGTAAAAATCCAGGATCCAAGGTCTTGACTGCTTGATTCAATAGAGCAAGCTGTGACCATCTGACGGGCAGGTGGGTGCACTTAGCAAGTTAACCCTCTATAGATTGCACAGTTGTTTCAGTAGATTTAAGCCACCTCTTGGAAATCCAGATCTGCTTTTATTGCACTAATGCTGACATGGAAAAATTACATACCTACAGCACACTGGGTCAGAAAAAATGGACCATGGCCATCAGCAAATGCCCGAAGGAGGATGTACAAACAGGACAAGGGTGATTTTCCAGCTGCTGAGCATCTTTCATTCAGACTTTGAGCTGGGTGAGGATTTTGTAAGCTGAGGGCTTTTACCATCCTCATGGTAGTTCAGCTACAACCTCAGCTACTAAATTAGTTTGAGGTTTCAGTCCAGACTCCAGCAAAAAGAGGTCTGTATTAGCCAAAATAAAATCCCTGCTGCACTCTGGGCAGCTGATACAGGAAATCCAGGGGAAACCTCTCATTTAATTCATGCTGGGGGAACATTAGAATAAATTGCAGAAGGAATTAGAGAATATATAATCCTTGCATCTTCAAAGGTAGACTGACACGGATACTTGCAGTCAGGATCAGCGGACTTGAAAGTCAGGGTGAAATCACCTTGGCCCTAGAGGTTGATTAAAAGAGTGTTTGAAACACCTGGGCTTTGGGGAAGAGAAACTGGGAAATTATTTCTGCATGTGCAGGTTGAAGGAGCTGCCAGCCAGCACCTGAACCATGTGGCACAGCAGGGAGAGAGGAGGCACTGTTGCTGTTTCTTGCTGTGAAGATCCCCCCACAAAAGCAATGCCAGAAATATGATTACAACCCAAGCTGATCCCTTGCTGCTGGGTTAACCCAAGTAGCCTCTCTGTTCCCCAAAACCCAAGCCCCACCAAAGCAGCATCTGAGTGCAGCCCAGCGAGCACCAAAGTCAGCCTTAGATATGGCAGAGGCTTACTGACCTCTAAATAAGATGGGTCTAGCTCCAAAAATTTCCAGAACGCAACCACATTTCAACTGCAAACAATTGCCCAGTTTGTCCTGGCTCTTTTGCCATCAGAAGAGGTCTACAAGATATGGAGGAACCAAAGGAGCCAAGCTTTGCCTAGCAAGGACCCATGGATGACCGACTACATCAGTTTCAGCAAGCCATCCATGCAGCCTGGAAAAGGTTCTTTGGGCTTCAGAGCCAGTCTGCGGAGGCAGAATTAATCCACATGGCTACCAGAGGACAGAAACCCTCCACTGCTCTAGCCCCTCACCCTTGCAGGTCCAGCCCCTTGCCTCTCAGCTTGCAAAACTCTGGCAATGCCTTGGGAAGCCAGACCTTGGCTCAGAAGCTTTTGGGAAACACCGAGGAAACCACCAGGAGCCGTTCAGCCCATAATCAGTCCCATTCTTTCCCTAAACAATAACTACCACACCACCAACAAGAGTTGTATGCCTGGCTCTTTGCAGGTCTCCTCAGTAACATCGAGTGAAGCAGAGCTGGCTGGTTGTGGCTCCCCATTAGGACCAAAATATGATATATTGTCAAATGTGTTAGAAATAACGTCTGCTGCTCGAGGAAAGGGAGGTGCCACGAATGATGCGCTCCAACAGCGCTGAAGGCAAAGCAAGCTTTTCAGAGGGGTGAAAGCTTTCAGTTTCCAGCAGTAGGCTACGGCAATTAGCAACAACAAATCAAAAGAACAAGCAGCACAGTTGAGGAAAAACTTGGCCAAATATGATTTCCCAGGCACGGGATGTAAAAAGGCTCCTCCAACACTGCTGGGCTCCCCACCACATTCCCCCATGACTTACCCGAGACGATGGTATAGCCAATGCCCCGGGGACGGCCCTTGTCCTGGTCAATCGCTGTTATCATCCGCACGGTGGTACCCTGGGGAAGGAGAGGAGAGATGTTACAGCCCCAAGGCATTGCATCTCTTACTATGGGGCATGTGCTTAGGAAAAATCTGTCCAAGGACAAGGCGTGCCATGGAAAAGTCCCATCTCTGCTTTTAGAGGTGGGTTGGGCTCACCACTCATCACCCTCGTGCAAGCTACAAAACTTTGCTAACCCACTCCAGGATGTAGCTGGTGATGCTGAGGGCAGTACCAGCAGAACACGTCCTCTAACTGCACCACTGAACAGGCTGAGCTTGACCATCAAATAGGTTTGTACCAAGGCAAGTGTCCATAGGGACTGGAGAGGGTGCCATCAAACTCATTCCCCATGCTTGCTCATTCCTGGGCCAGAGGAGGACAATTTGGAGGAAGGTCTGCATGGTGAGCACAGCTACCAGTGCTTGAGGAAGAGGAGGAAGGAGGGACTGAAGGTGCATCATTAGAAAGCCAGGAGACACCTCCTCAGAGCTGCACAGGCTGATGCTCTGGCTGACAGGCAAAAGCATACACTCCATCACTGAGATTTTCACCCTGCAGACCCTTGAGAACCAAAGGCAACAATTCCCTCTCACCATGAATTCAACACCTGTCACTGTGCCAGTTTTATCTACCGCTGGCTTCCCAGGTTCAACTGGTCTTTTCATCAAAGGTCCTTTCCAACCTAGACAATTCTAGAATTCCCCTGAGTTCTTCAGACGAGGCACCCCAGGCAATGAGGGGTGTTCACTCTGGCCATCAGCACCCAGCTGCACAACCAAGAGAGCTGCAGAGATTTTAACTGAAACCTTTAAGGAGAAGGAGGGTTTGGACAGATGTTGAGAACAGGGGACTTCTCACAGGCAGGAGCTTCTGCCACTGCCAGCTCACCCGCCATCCTGCAGCACAGACCTGTTTCTTAGAGCAAAGCAGAAAGGTCCACGAGGCCAAGAGTCCCCCAAAACCAATGAAGAATGTAAAAGTGAGGCAACATTCTTTTGTAGTTCTTGAAACAAAAACACCCTGTGTGTATGTCAGCTCCGTAAGCTGTACTTCCCCCGCCGCACTGCAGCGAGCCCATGCGAACACAAACACAGGCACATGCTCATAATTAATGTAGTGTGAAAAAATTTACAACTCAGCTGTTCTTGTTTTCATTGGTTTATTAACAGTGGGCAAAGAAGCAATTTTATTTTATTTTTTATTTATTTATTTTTTTGCCTTCGAAGGAAATGTCAACAGAGGCATTTGTGTATCCGAGCATAGTGGGACAGCAGAGTTGCATTTGCCCTGCAATCCATCAGCTGAAGACCAAAGAGACTTCAGAGACATCCCTAGTGGGAAGTGGGGACCTGCTGCCTCCCCAGCTTTCAGAGCCGTACCCCTACGGGCTCGAGGGAGATGCTATGCTGCCAGTTGGCCATAAAGACAGCTCCCAGGGCCAGGCAGATCTGCCCCTTCCCTGATCCCTGAGTGCATTTCAAACAGACTCCTTAAGTAAATCCACGTTATTAACCGAGAACATTAGCCATAAATCCCAGGTCACTGGCCTTTGAGCAGCACTCGGCTGGTGAGGCTCAGCAGCCGCCAAAGAGCCTCTAAATCACTGACAGTAACTGTCCTTCCCGAAGGAGCAAGGATAGCTGAAAAGCACAGGCAAAGTAAGAAAGGAGCAGGTGGGAAAGCAGAAAGAGGGACATGGCAGTCTCTGAAGGGAGCTCCAGGAGAGCTGGAGAGGGACTCTTTGTCAGGGAGTGGAGTGACAGGACAAGGGGTAATGGTTTTAAATTGGAAGAGGGGAGGTTTAGATTAGACACTAGGAATAAATTCTTTGCTGTGAGGGTGGTGAGGCACTGGAAGAAGTTGCCCAGAGAAGCTGTGGCTGCCCCATCCCTGGAGGGGTTCAAGGCCAGGCTGGATGGGGCTTGGAGCAACCTGGTGTGGTGGGAGGTGTCCCTGCCCAGGGCAGGGGGGTTGGAACTCCATGATCTTCAAGGTCCCTTCCAATTCTAACCATTCTATGATTTTGTGAGGGCAAGTCAAAGAGGAGGGTAAAAAAAGGGAGGCATGCAATCCAGCATGCTCTGCCCCGACCTGTTCTGCCTTAATCAACCGTCCCCATGGGGCAGGTGTGAGCACCCCCTCAGGTCCCCAGGGAAGCGGGAGCTCCGCCATGGCAGGGGCAGTGGATGAAGGCACTCGATCCATCTGACAGCTCACTCGTCACCTGTCAGAAAAGTGAGGGATCGGCACAGAATGACATGTGCTGCCTGCCGTGCGGCACGTTTCCAAGGGAAGGCAGGGCTCCTGTGATGGCCGAGGAATAGTAATCACCCTGCCGACACCAGGGCGGCTTTATCTGAGAGAAAGGTCCCTCTCGTAGGAGCCAAAGGGAAAGGCTGGTGAGAGAGATAAAAGGATGAGCGTAGATGTTGCAGATGGGAAAGTCTGAGAAGGGAGGAGGGGGGAATCTCATTGAGATAGCCCAGCAGCGTGTGCCACAGAGATGTCCATAGGAAAGGAATTATCCAGACATCGGATCCTAAGCATGAAGCATGCTAGTAAGGTTCACTTGGTCCTCAGCAAGCCCATGATGATCATTTCCATGCTGTTGTTTTCTGAGACAGGGTCTCACCCTGTTATTTTTTGTATCCCCTGTGTGTCTTTTCCACAAGCCCCTTCACCAGCCCATCCTGGGGATGGGCCACACTTCACCAGTGACCAAGAAACAAGTGGCAGAGTAGGGCTGAGCTCCCTACTGTTCTTGGTAGAATGCTATCTCCTGGAACCACACCAGCGGCAGGAACCTGGACATCTCTTCACAGCCCACCTGGTTTCCATTCTTCCTGACAGCTCCTTTGCAAGAGGCTTCCAATACCCACAAGACTGGCAGATCCCATCTCCTGGGAACAGACAATCCCTCCCCAGGCGTATCCACAGTTTTTAGGACCAATCTCGATACTTCTGGGGAAGAGGTTGAACGAGTGCCACAGGACAGGCATGATGTTTATCCATGTTGCTGCTGGCAACTTCTGGTTTTGTAGCAGGTGGTAACAACCAATGCAGATGGTCTCGGAGCTCAGTACAGTCAACTGGAAGGAGCATTCCCATTCAGCACATATCTGAGTGAAATAGGGAGATGATGCAATGCAAACCATGATGCTACACACAGGCTGTACTCATCTCTTAGTACTTGCAATGATCATGAAGCATCTTGCTCACCCCACCAGCAGAGATAACTAACCACAGAGGAGAGACAAGAAATGGGAAAACACCCAAAACTAAACCAATACCTAGATCATGGCCATCCCACAACGCCAAAGAGTGAGCTCTTGCCAACCACATCTCAACAATTCCCAGTTTCTCTTCCAAAATCCTACCAGACCACAAGTCTATTCTTTTGGCTATCTAGGTCTTGGTATGACAAGGGCAGTAGATGTGCTCCGGCTCCCATAGGCAACCAGCTGCACCCTTGAATTGGAGGACACCTTCCCACTGACTCTAGCCAAACACATCTGGTAAGGCTTCCACTTACTCATGGAAACCCCAAGCTGACTTCCAGTGCTGACAGCTCTGCCCGGGGCTCACCCCAGGTATTTGCGGCTCTTGGAAATTCCCAAATACTCCTGTCATTTCTTAAAAGCAAGTAACAACTCGCTTGCCTACCACAGACAACAGAGGCTGCAAGGAAGGGACACGGGTACAGACTGAAGCACCAGAACAGAATAACCCTCTCCCTCTAGGGAAAAAGGAAGAAGGTTTAGAAAAGTAATAATCTGGAAAAGCCTATGCTTAAAAAAAAGGCAAAGAAAATAAAGAATGGCACATTATCCAAACAAAATCTGAGGGTTTTTTGAAGAGGGGCAGGGGTAAATCAATCCTTTTTTAATAAAACCCTGAGCTTTTAATAAAGAGTTCACACTGATGGGCTGGAAATATTGTAAGAAAGAATTAACTTGGAGCTATTGAGACTCTAGGGCAAAAAATAGCACTGATTCTACATTATTTCTTTAACCCAAGGAGTTTTTGAGGAGGAGGGGGATGGTGCTGAAGAATTAAAACTGTTTTAATGATATTTGACACACATCTGCTCCATGCTATTTCAAGGGAATTCAACTGCTGGTCTCAGGACAAAGCACCAGTGGGGTTTGTCTCCCCGCAGGATGAAGCACACCTTCATAGGCCTCAGCTTGTCTCCTAGTCAGTGGATTCCTCCTCTCTCCCTTCCTTGGAACATGTACCAGCTGAGGTCCAAAAGTAGGGGCTCATCAGACCATCAGCATCTCTGCAAATGGAAATGGCTCCTCTTCTCCAGCCCCTATTAAACTTGTCTGGAGAACATCAGCGATGCTACCCAGTCTACAGATGCTGTGAGGACAGATACCTCCAGACTCTGAGGATGAAAAATACAACGCCACCAAGCTACAGACAGCTTTGGAGCACCTGGGTACCCTGGGAGAGACCTCTGAGCCACGCTGGGATGATAAACAGCATCAAGAAAGAAGATACAGCACCTCCAGAGACAGCAAAGTCTCTCCCTGCTGGGTCCTCTTCCTTTGCCCGATAAGAAATTTCTTTCTACTCCGTGTCTGCATAAGCATGTGCCCAAAACACTTCTAAATTATGCTACCAGATCCCAGCTGGAGAAAAATAAGAGCTACAACGGCACTTCTTTCCCCTCCTGCATCCCTCCACCCCTTCTTCTTCTTCTTCTTCTTCTTCTCTTACAGGATTATGGACTTGAAAGGCAAAGCGCAGCCCAGTGCTGCAGCAGGAGGAGGGGGGGGAAATGCTTCAGAAAGCTGCCATGGCAAAAAAAAAGAAAAAAAGGAAAAAAAAGAAAAAGAAAAAATCCTATTTCTCACTTCTTAATTCCAGTCAATTCCAGTCAAAGGGCTGATAGAGATCTGTTTGCGGTAATTTGCTGCAGTTTATCCACTCTTTTCACCTTCTATCGGCTCTTCACTGACGGGCTGGCTGACATGCTGTTACTCGAGTGAGGAAATTAAAACTTGATGCAATAATCCCAAATAAGAAGGATTTTATTAGGTAATGTATACACTTTAGATGAGGTATTCTCGCCTGATACATTGATAGAGGAACACAGACATGCTGTGCACCGCAGATAAAAAGAGAGGCAGGAGAAGAGGCGGAGAGCAGGCGCATGGAGCGGCAGCGAGTCTCTGCTCTGGAGATTTGGGGCTGGGGTGAAACACCTCGAGTATATTTTGGCCAGACGGCAGGGCAAACGTCATCCTGCAAATGCACCGCTGGCCTCAGCTGAAAGCCTGGTTTTGGACAAGTTGGCCAAGCTGGGCCTCCTCACCCAAATCTGCTGTTGTCCTTTCAGCAACCAAGCCATTCTGCAGGGTGACAAGGGCCACTCTGCACTGCAACTGGGTGCCCTCAGGTGGTAGGGCAGAGCTTCTTGTGGAGAGACAAAAACGCGTTTTCAACCCCAGGCTTGCCATAGCAAACCACATCCTAGTTTCAGCAGTAGAGATTTCTCCCACAAAGGATGGGACTTTAGGTCCAAACTAGAGAGCAACACCCCTCAAACTACCAGCCATGTTCTGCAGTCTTCTCTTCACCAAGTTTCTGGTGAGACCAGAGACCATCTTGGATACCTCCATGTCTTTGGAGATATTACATGGGCCCAAGAGAAATTAAAATCTCTAAATCCGTCAGAAAACCACTAACAGTTTGATGAACACTCCTTCATTCATGTCCTATTTCAGGTTACACAGCAATTATTTGCTGCTTTGCCTTCTGCAGAGTCTCTGTTCTGGGAATGACTGCGATGCAGGTTTGTGTATCGACACAAAGATGCTGTGAATCTCCAGCCTTATTACATATCATTAATTCTAGACACATCCCCTTTCCTGGATACTGTGTCACATCCAGGCAAGTGATGTAATTGTTGGTACTCGTGGAACTTCCATTTCTATAATTTCATATTTAAGGCTTTTCCCCTCTAGTTACAGGTGAACTAAGGAGGAGCGCTTTTTTCTTTCCTGCAGCTTGTACTGCTCACCACAGAAATGCTCCTTAATCTCAACAGCACAGAAACCCATCGAAACTTCCATTTCACGAGAGTAACTCATGAAGACATTTTTTTGGCCATCTTCAGGCCAGCAGGCAGGTAATGTGCTGTCTGACTGGGGGATTTGTGACAGTAAGACTCAGCCCTATCGATCCAGCCCTCTGCGTGCTGTCAGAACCAGCACTTTGCTCCAAAGCAAGTGAGAAGGTATAAAGTGAGGCAAAGCTGGAGTTCCCTCTACCGCTGCATGAACTGAGCCATCATTTTGGATCCAGGGCACCAGAGACACTAGGAGGCGGACGTGTGGTATGGATGCCTACCACACCACAATTTTAGGACGGAAGGTTTTTCCATCCATATACAAAAATATCTGCCCTGCAGACAAAGCTATGGGATGCACAGTGCCTTGGGAAGGTGGATGTTGCTTCTGAGGGTTTATGCTTGGGCTGAAGGTCCTGGGCACCTTTGCTAGAAGCAGAGCTAACAACAGATCTCAAAGCCAAGGCTGCCCACCATGCTCCCCACAGCCTGCTGCAGAGGGGGGAAAAAAAGCCCTGCTGTACTAAGAACCAGGGAGATGTTTTCCACAAACGGTGAGTTTGCTGACAAACTGAGTTGCGGAAGAACTAAAATGATTGGATCAATTTGGCAAAACCTGGGGGAAACTGCTCGAAGTGCTGAAATGGCTGATGATTCTGGCATTTTCAAAAACAGCCTCATTTCAGGAACATTTGCTTTTTTCCTTCAACTTCTCTATTAGAAATGGCATGTATATACGCTGTGGGGAGGAAATGGGGTGACTGTGTGCTAAGAACAACAGAAAACCTTCATAAAATCTAAGAAAAATCTTCAGGAAAAGGATTTAGGATTTTATTTGGGTTTCAGGCTTCCTAAACCTCTTTGCTTAGGTTCCTTTTTCTTTTGTAATTAAAAAAAAAAAAAAAAAAAG
>VXBW01006225.1:580310-714342 GCA_013400375.1 Thinocorus orbignyianus
TTTTTTAGTTTCTTTTTTTTTTTTTAAAAAAAAAAAAAAAAAAAAAAAAAGTAAAATACTAATACTTTGGACCAGGCTTGAAACATGTTTTTTAGAAAGAAAAAGACCTGCCTGTCTTTGAATGCCATCTGGATCTCATGATTCAGAGCATCTGCACTTTGACATAGAAATAGAGCTCCTCTTTGCACCCAAGCTGGAAAGACTGGGACAATGCAATGCAGACCTGTGATGGACGGAAGGAAGGACAAAATCTCTGCAGAGAGGAGGTTCTCCTCCAGCTCTTTTCATATAATCATAGAATTGTCCAGGTTGGAAGGGACCTTTAAGATTATCCAGTCCAACCATCAACCTCACTATGATAAAACCATCACTAACGCATGTCTCTAAGCACTAGGTCAACCCAGATTTTAAATACCTCCAGGGATAGTGCCTGGGCAGCCCATCCCAAGGTTAAGGAACCCTTTCCATGTAAAAATTGTTCCTGATCTCCAATCTGAACCTGCCCTGGCTCAACTTGAGGCCATCTCCTCTTGTCCCATCACCTGTGACTTGGGAGAAGAGACCAACCCCCTCTGATTACACCCTCCTTTCAGGGAGTTGGAGAGAGTGAGGTCTCCCCTCAGCCTCCTTTTCTCCAGGCTGAACACTGCCAACTCCCTCAGCCTCTCCTCATAACACTTATTCTCCAATAAGTATTTTGGGATAACTTCTGTCTCATACCCTGCTCCATCTTCCCTTGGCTCCCGGCGCAACACTGCTGTCATGGATGTTGGATTGAAGCAGCAACCCTTACCGGAGGCGAGTTCTCGTAGATGTTTGTGCTGTAGGGCAGGTTGATGAAGATGGGGTCCATGTCCTGCACATCCGTAATGGTGATTGCCAGGTTGGCCAGAGTTGACAGTGGCTTGTTTTTATCTTGGTCCTTGAAAAACAAAAGGGTTGGCAGGGGGAGAGAAAAAATTTCTGTCAGAAAAACAGAATTACTCAGCAGCATTAAGCCTTTCACAGTTGTAGTTTGGTCAAAATTTCTGAGTAGTCCACGTAATCATCTCTTTTTCAAGCTACCTGCTGGAATTATTGTCCACAATACAATATGCATTTCATTCCAGCTCTTTAAAATAATGCAAGCACCAATTTAACTTTCATCACATTTTAGGTGAAAAAGAAGCAGTGCTGTTCAACATACGCTTCAAAATATAAAGTCCCTCCAAACACAGATACACCCTAGGGCACCTCCGCACTGTGAGACCCAGGTGTGCTTGCCTGCTGACTTTCCTGCCAGCACTTCAGGGCAGCACATTTCATCCCCCACCCCCAGCGCCGATGCCTCCACACAGCTTGGGCTCTGTTGGCTAGAACTCAACAAATCCCACCAGCTCCCTCCCCTTCCCACTCTTTTTCATGCCCCTGAGAGCTGTGTCGCAGTTGCAGCTTTATTCTTTTCTGCATTTGCTGCTCTTGAGCGGGAGCACCAATCATCTCCCTTACACCCCATCGCAACTCATCGGGTGGAAGACCCAAGACCCTTCTCCAACCAGCCAACTCCACAGCAGTACACACTACTACCAGCTTGCCCTGGCAGTGCCCTGCCGCCGTTGGGTTCTTTTGATGGAGCCTCTCCCCGTGGGTTCTCAAAAGCGACCCTTTGCTAAAAGGGCAGGAGCAAAGAGATAACGCACAAAGGGAAGAAAATAAATCTCTCCTCAGCCCCTAATCAAGCGTCGTGGTGAAAGGCGACCATTAGAGGTTACCGCACACTTCTGCAAAATGGCTCTGAACAGCAGCAAGGACTGATTGCCAGAAGATTAATGTTAATTTAAACCGTATTCAACAACACAGCTTGTACATTATCCTCTTAACCTGCAGGCCTCAGCATTTGTGGCCTGGATGGATGCTTATTTCTAACCTGCACTCTGCTGTTAGCGTTATCAGGCTGAAGTCTTTAGTTTCTTCAGATAATGTTGTTTTTTTTTCCCCCTTTCCATTCACCTCTTTAAATTCCGGTTAAAATATTACAGATAGCACTGAAAAAGCAAACAAGTTTCAAGTTTCCTCACCTTCCACCTCTCACACTGCCCTTCCCAGACTCTTTCTGCCCCACATCGCTGGGATGAAATGGCTGCTGCCTTGAACCAACCCTCCACAGCCCTTCTTGGAGCCACCTTGAATTCACCCCATCCAGTTCCCACTCTGGACCAAGCAAACTCTTCACCAGACAGGCAAGAGACCACATTTGCTTCTCCAGTTCCCATTACCCTGGTACAGCTCATCCTCCTACCAAGGGCTAAGCTTTGTCCCAAGGTTTCTCATTGCCTTTCTGCTAGAAATTATCAGCTCCCTGCCACCGAGCTGAGGAGGTATTCCCACAGCTGCAATCAAGACCAGTTCAAAGACTAAATATTTCAGTCCCTGAGTTGGAAATCACAAGCTAGGAACACATTAGGTAGCAAGTACCAAATATGGCCCCATTTCATCTTTGCTGGTAGGTGCACCTTGGATATAGGGCTAGATGGAGCTGGATGGACCAAGGTGCAATGTCAAGTACAACGAGGCCAAGTGCCAGGTCCTGCACTTGGGTCACGCCAACCCCCTGCAGTGCTACAGGCTCGGGGCAGAGTGGCTGGAGCTGCCTGGCAAGAAAGGACCTGATGGGGTTGGTGGACTGTGAGCTGAACATCAGCCAGCAGTGTGTCCAGGTGGCCAAGAAGGCCATCAGCATCCTGGCCTGGATCAGGAACAGTGTGGGGAGAAGGACTTGGGAGGTGATTGTCCTTCTGTGCTGGGCACTGGTGAGGCCCCACCTCAAGTGCTGTGTCCAGTTTTGGGTCCCTTATCACAAAAAAGACACTGAGGGGCTGGAGCAGGTCCAGAGAAGGGCAAGTCTTATGAGGAGGGGCTGAAGGAGCTGAAGGTGTTCAGCCTGGAGAAAAGGAAGCTGAGGAGGGGACCTTCTGGCTCTCTCCAACTCCCTGAAAGGAGAGTGTAGCCAAGGGGGGGTCAGTCTCTTCTCCCAAGTCACAGGTGATGGGACAAGAGGAAATGGCCTCAAGTTGCACCAGTTGAGGTTCAGATTGGAGGATATTAGGAACAATTTTTATATGGAAAGTGTTGTGAAGCCTTGGAATGGGCAGCCCAGGGATGAGGTTGAGGCTCCATCCCTGGAGTGATTTAAAAGCTGGGTTGACCTAGTGCTTAGAGACATGGGTTAGTGACAGTTTTTACCAGAGTGAGGTTTAAGGTTGGACTAGATGGTCTTAAAGGTCCCTTCCAAGCTCCACAATTCTATGATTCTAAGGTAGCACCCTAGTGCCTGAAGAAACCAGAATTGGACATGTGGAAGAAAGGTATGTTTCCAACAGGGCTGGCATTTGGTCCCACATTTTCTCATCCCCTAGGTAGTTCAATGGCATGCCCTGGGAAAGCACAGTACCGAGAAGAGATTGACAAAGAAACAAACAAACAGTGGAGAGGACCTGTGATTACTAGAGTACTTAAAATAACATGAGGCATGTTTCAGAAAAAAATAAAGCTTCTGGGAAAAATGCCACTGCCTCGAATATGCAGGGAATGAGCTGAAAGTTTGAGCCGTTTGCCTGTGGCCCTGCAGTCTGCAAACACCCAGCCTCCGTGGCCGTGAAGAGCAAACCATCCCCGCGCATCCCTCTGTGTCCTCCTGACATTTGTGGTTCTGCATCAAGGCAATGATCTTGATTCAATCACATGCTTCAAGAGCTCTAGCCAGCTGCCTGCAGGGGTCAGTAAGGGTCCCCCCACCCCTCTCCTGAATGCACAGTCAGCCAGATGGATTGTAGGGCTGGATTTCACCTTCCTCTGTTGCATCTGAGATGGAGCCATCACACAGAGAACCTGCTTGTGAGGTGCTCCTCAACCACACACTCCCTATGGAGCTTTTCATAGATTGGACACCAGGGAGGAAATTTCCAATTGCCGTGGGCCAAGAATTCTCTCCCCTCTGGCATCAACTGTAATTAGGATCTTGGTTTCTCCTCCTCTTTCCACCAAAATTTTAACTCTTGATGCTCGAACTCAGCTTTTGCTGAGTGACACTCAGGGGTTTATTACAGATAAATCCATCTGTTACAAGCCATGATGGACAAGGAATGAGCCAGGAGAATTTAATGGTCTCTATGCCCTGTACTGGCTTTCTTCACCAAAGGAACTGCTGGCCTCTATACACAAGCCCCTGTATTATGGTTTGAGAAAATCCATAACTTTTCTAATTTATACTGAATGTGATGTTCATGGTATGGAATAACCCTGTTGGCCAGCTTGGGTCAAATGCCCAGGCCTTGCTCCTCCTTGTTCCTGCACCTGGCAAGGCTCGAACACACTGAGACCTTGAATCTCACAGAGCCTGGCTGACCATAAAGTAAATATTTTCATAAATTCAGACACCAGAGTCTTCTAGAAGAGCAATTTTCCCAGCATTAGAAGAAAAGTTAGTCCTGGGCCCCTCAACTCAGGACACCCTGACACAGGTGAGATGCTGTTGGAGAGGTGCAGCTGGGTCTGAATCTACCCAGGTACGGCATTGCTATAAGACCAAAGTGGAAAATGCTGGATGTGCCTGAGAAGACGCCAGAGTAGGGCAATAAAATAAGCAAGTGGCAGCTCTTTCTCCATTGCAGTCCCTCCAGAAAACACCCTTCCTCTCCTGCAGCAGGCAGGGAAAGACTCACCGTTGCGTTGACCTGGAGCTGGTAAGCTTGAGTCACTTCATAGTCCAGCTCCCGTATCACTGTCACGATGCCACGGCCGCTGTCGATGGCGAAGAAATTGGAAGGAGGCTGGAAGGAGTAAAGCACGCTGCCTCCTGCCCCTTGGTCTGGATCCGTGGCATTCACAATGAAAATCGGAGTGCCCACCGGTGTATTCTGGCAATAAATAAAAAATAAATTAAAAAAAAGAAAGAAAAAAAAGAGAAACATATAGGTCAAGTTGTGCACCAGCCTATTTTGCCATCAAACACACATCAGCAATTTTCTTTTGCCCACCTAAAGGAATATCTAGAGACCCAAGAACTTCAGTCCTGTATTTTCAGAACATTTATAAGTTATACAGCTGTTTTCTTTATTACAGTATAGCAGCAGCTATAATAGTTGTTACATACTTATAATAATAGTTATACAGCTGCGGTCAAGATGGCACTCTATCACAAACCCTTATTTTCCCAGACATCACAACTTTCCAGAAAAATTACTCTCTCTGATGAAACTTGTTTTCTGCCCAAAGGCACTTTTATTTTCAACGCTGCCTCCCTCTCTGTTTTTCAGGCATTAAATAGAAGACAGCCTCTAAAAAAAGGCATTAAATGCAACGCAGAACTTTACGTAAAATTCAAAGTCAAAGAGTTTCCACAGCAACTACAACCTGGCCTGATTAACACAGGCATTAACAGTTAAATCGTCGTAAATCTGGAACTAATCTACATGCGTAAAATATGCAGCTGGGTGCACAAAATCAGCAATGGCAAGTGCAGTTTGGCACTTCTTATTGTTTAACTCCACAGAAGGGAGAACAATTATCCATTTTGGGTGGAACAGCTGCATGTTCCTATGCAAATCTTAAATGCATATTCTCGTCTCTCTGAAGGCAGAAGCAAAGACGACAAGCAAAAAGGCTTTGCCGAGGAGTTGGGCTGCAGGTACACGAGGACCACAACCCGCTTGGGCCAGTCTGAACGTTCATCTAACACCTTCACAGCCACACAAGGGTTGGCCAAGAGCTACAACTTGAAAGGAAGACAGCAAAGGTCAGAAGCAAGATGCAACAGTGGTTGGTTACGGCCAGTTGGGATAATGCAGATTATTTCTGCAAACCTCTTCCCAAGAATCTTTTCATTGTTAACTACATTCCCATTCAACCATTCGTCCTCAGTCCATGGAGAAGTATCAGGAAGGTGGAAAGGAGGTGCAGGACTCAGAAGATGGGGCACTGCTTCCAAGTGAAGCTCCTCCTGCAAATCCTTGGCCAAAGATGAACACTGAACTGAACCATTTTCAGGTTTTTTAGGAACCACAAGGCTTGCAGTGAACCACAGCAAGGCTGTCCCAGCATACCACCTCCACTAGAAAGCACAAGAAACGAGGGTTCCATGCTTGGAGATTTGATTTAACTAGTTTAATATTAGGTGATGGCACCAGAGAAGAACCAAAGCATCTCAATTTGTCCCAGGGAGGCTCAGGCCAGCAGAAACTTACCTTCAAGGCAGGTAGCAGGACTTGCTGCAAGCTTCGACAGGCAGCATGAGGAACTCGGGGCATGCCCCACAACCCACATTCGGGGTCCCAAAAGGAGTGCTGAGCTCTCGCACCCTCATCCACACACGTCCCTCACACCTCCCTGCCCTTGTGTCCAGCCACACAGCATCACAGGGACGCTCTGACATCTAAGCTCGCCTCAGGCTCCGGCAAAACTCCACTTTCCTCATTTCAGTCTCACTTCTGCCAAAGTGTGAGAGGTTGCATTTCCCACCTAGATTTTTCATTTGCTTTCTTTTTTTTTCTTCTTTTTTTTTCTTAACCCTATCAACCTCAAGCTGCTAAAGAAAGCTTCACAGGGCATGGCCCAATGATTATTTTTTAAAGCACCTTCAAATTTTTCTCTGTAATCAGCGACTGTAAAAGCATAAGAGATAGCTAGACGGGACCTCAAAAGAGAAACCTGTTGCTATGTTACACCTAAATAATTACCATCCTTAAAGCCTCTCAATGATGGAGATGCCACAGCCTCCCCAGCCCATTTGTCCCAGCAGTTTGCTACCCTTTGCCTTATGACTGCTCATTTTCTGGCACGCTTAACCCAGGTCTGCCCTGCTGCCATGCGAGCCCTTGACTCTGTGCCAGGCACACAGCACGTTAATCCTGGCTTCTGCCTTCGGAGAGCTCAGGAACCAGGACTTTGTCAGCTCGGGAGATGCGGTGGGGTGGAGCAGCCCTTTATGGTGGGGGCTACGGTGGGTGTTTGCTCTCCGAGTGCACCTGAGACACCTCCTCGGACGGGATTAGAGCATCTTCCTACTCCCCTTAGGGCTACCTGCTTCCTCCAAGCCATCATCAGCCTGGAGCATCCCGCAGCCCTCCTGTCGCTGCTGCCAGAGCGCTGCTTCGACAGCCGCCTTCCACACGCTCCACCAACTGCCTTCTCAAATTCCTCCTCCTGAGCCACCAGGATATCAATGTCAGGACCAAGAGCATTACAAATTAACCATTAATAGAGGGAGGAAGGGAAAGGCAGCGACAGAGTAGATGCGAGGTTGCACTGATGAGGTTTGGGGTATATTGTCCCCGGGAATAATGATATTCATAAGGATAAAGCTGGACTCAATGAGTATGTTTCCTCTTCTTTTTAAGTGCCCCTAGCCACTCCTTTTAACATGCAAATCCGCTCCGGTCACCCAACACGTAAATCCGCTCTGGTCACCCATGATTATGGAGCTGTGGGGCCAGCTATGAAAGAGGAGAGCTTGATTTCCCTGTCATTGTATTTCATACAATAGCCCAAAAAGCAGGCTTTGAAGAGAGTTCATCTCCTTGTCCTTCCGAAGGAGAAGCTGCCTGGAGGGACACGGAGGTCACCAGCTTTGGTGCTGTCAGCTCCAGCCCCCACAGACATTGTCTGGGCTCTAACTTGGCGCTTACCTTATTTTTATCCTTATTTTACAGTTTTGCTGACCACGTCCCCTCACTGGCCAGCATAGCAAAATCCCTACAAATGGGACAGCTCTGGACAAAGATCTGGCTGGTCCTGGGAAACAGTCACGAGCACATACAGCAAAACATCTCAAGGGCTGGGAAGGCAGGACCTCAGTGAGGGGCAGCGGGGACCTGTAAGCGTGACAGTGGGTGCATGAGCAAAGCACGGCGCTGGTGAATTTAGGAGGGGAGCAGAAGGGCTCCCAGGCAATAGGGAGAGTGTTACAGAAGTCTGAAGCAGAAAACATGGTCAAAAATGGGGAAAATCTCTGACACTGCCCAAAGTGCACAGCTCACTGGGGGAATTTCACTACCAAGTGCATGTTTTTGTTCCCAAAAGCAGGCAGGTCAAAGGATGCAGGCATGTAAGATGTGCTCTGGGTGAGGCGTTGTTTTTTCCCAAGCTCAAATTCAAACAAACAAAACAAGCAAGAAAAAAAAAGCCACCAAAAACCTACAAAGAAACCCAAACAACAACAAAAAAACCACACAAAAATCTCTGCCAAGGCAAAACCAGCTGCAGGATGAAGACATCCCATACCAGGAAAAGACAGTCCCCCAGGAAAAAATAAAGACGGCTCATTTTCAATGCTCACACCCAGGCAGGACACAGTCAGGGGCTCAAAGCAATTTCAGATCATCTGCCTTCAAAAGCACAAGAAGTATGTCAGTAAAATCCTCTTGCCATTTTTGGGTCAAGCAGGCTCAAAGCATTCCTCAGCAGGAGGCCAATGTCTTTATTTCTCAAAAGACGCGGCCCATCATCTAAACAATGGAGCAAAACCTCTGTAGGAACAGAACTGGCTGGGTTTGCTTTTGATGGTAAATAACAGGCAGAGGGCACGTCCCAAGGAGATGGGACTGGAAAGCCCCACGTCAGGCTAGCTCAAGACCACGTTTCTGCATTTTTCAGCATTTGGCCCATTTATAGGACTCTTCTGCGTGTCCCCCACGGCCGTTCTTCCTTATGCAAGATTAATTGTGACTGTGCTTAGTTCACTGACAGGCAAACCCAGCAAATTCTGTCTTTTCTGTCCAGAAAAAAACAAGAAATGCAGGCAGATGACAGCCTACAGGTGCTTGCGGCAAAGAGGTGAGTTTTCTACACAAGTCGCCAAATTTTGTCATTTTTAAAGCTTTTGACTCCCTCCAGCAGCCAGAGATGAAGCTTCGCTCACCACAGAAGAAGAAAAAAAAAAAAAGAACTGGTGACAAAACTGTGTCATATCATTAAATCTTTGTTACGACGCCAGCAGATGTGAGATAAAAATAAACACACAGACAGATGCCTCCTGTGGAGCAAGAGGGAAGCAAATGGGAGCGGGACCCACTCCTGACTGGTCTCCAGCACCCCATCCTTCATTTGACAGCTCAACAGGAGCGGGTCCAGCATCCAGGTCTCTGGGAGCAAAAGGGCTCTGGTGATCCGGCTGCAATATTGCATGGGTTGGGGGATGCTGGGGTGCAAGGCAGCCAATCCATCCCTCATTTTGCAGTAAATGAATAAGAAAACTTCAAACTCTCATCAAAATCCTGTAAGAGGAAGTTCTGGGGTTCTGTTTACCAGAAATATGGAATTGTAATAACGTGTTTGGTACATGGCTACTCAAAGCACTAGGAAGACTAACCCAAAAGCAGCAAGGCACAAGAGCCCAAATATCTAACCATCTCAAGACTACTCTGACTCAGTGGATCACTGTTAGCAAGGATAAATTTGGATTAGGAATTAATTTAGGATCAAAAATTAGGATTTGGATTAGGAGTAAAAATAAGGAATGAACAACTCTAAAATCCCTGTCCAAATACAAAAGGCTGTTGCTGCGCAAGGAGGTGGCAAAGGAGAGACCACGACAAGGCAATAACAACCATCAAGCGACCAGAAAGTTGTGCTTCCATCCAAAAACTCTCACGGTTATGGCCCAAATGTGGCCCAACCACAGCAAACACCTTCCCTGGCATGGCCCATCACTTCCCATGCCACCCTTCAGCACGAGTGACCAGACACAGACATGTCCCATGTTAACCCTGGCACGTTGACAGCCAAGACACCAAAGCCTTATGCAATCTTCTCCATAAAAGGGCAGCTAGAGCCGAAGAAAACTTTATCAGAAAAGGGCAGTTTTGAAATATTTACACCCCACTCTCCAGCCACACCTCTAGTCTTTAATACCTTATTATGAATCCTGCTATAAAATGCATTAGTAATAAAATTCCTGATGAATGCTGCTCCGGCACAAGGTGGCAATACAGTGGTGGATTATGACCTGGAGGAGATGCAGCCTCCAGAGGTGCAACGTGCCCTCCCAGGCAGATTACATGGCTGAACACGAGGGGTGCTGAGCAGAACTCTCTCAAAGTATCAGAGCACAATCACCTCTTGTCTGCCACCAAAAATTCCCCGAGGGCTGAGGAGCCAGCTCTGCTGGGGTGAGGAGAAGCACAGGGGACCAAAGCATGGCAGGACCTCAACAGCACAATGATGAGTGGAGCTGGGATGGGTGAGGAGGAAAAAAGCCCTCCCAAATCAAGGAAAAGTTGAGGGGAGACAATTTTAACAGGGTCAACAAGGGTTTTTTTTGGTTTTTTTTTCCACACAGAGCTAAAAAGAAAAGGCTGCTTACAGAAAAGCCAGCATCCATGCCGTTTCACCAGCCCATGGTGCCTGCTCCCAGAACTTATAAAACCCTCCGGCTGTCAGGCAGCGGCTCGCTCTGTTAACGGAGTAAGATTTGCATTGCGTCTTGGAGAGCTTCCCACCATAGCAAAACCATTTCACGGGCCACGGGCCACCAACACCTCCAATGTGCCTTGATCCATCAGTCTTGTCCAACTGGCCTGACACCGAGCGCCCCGCGGGCAAAGGGCTGAGAGGGGCAATATGTGGCACTGACTTTTTTACAGCGGGGTCAGAGAGAAGTAAAAGAGGGAGATGAAGTGGAGGAGATCTGGATCTAGTTCCTCAGTTACTTAAATGCATCCAACCTACAGACAGGCTGTTACAAGCTTCCATTGGGCATTAGAAATACTTATTTGGGTTTATTTAGTGGGTGGTCGCTCCAAGCCGGCTCCCCATCTCCAGTGGCTGGCCACATAGAGGACCTCCACCTGACCTCCCAGAGCAAAGTCACCCAGCAGCGCCCCAGCAGAAGCTGGGAGAAATGATTAGGATGCGGATGTGCGCATGCTGTACCAAGGCAAATAATGTGGAAAAACGGCAGGCAATCTGGCCGAACAGCTGTCTGAAGGTCGATGGGATGAGAGGAGGCGATGCAAACGGACTGGGGGGCATACAGCAATGGGCACAAGGGCTAGAACGGCAGGCAGCCCACTGAGCTGCCTGCTCTATGATCTTCTCATCAGCATCAAAACCATCTCACCAGCCCTATTTCAGGTCCCCCTTTCCCCCCGCTTCCCTGCATCAAGGCAGGAGCTGACCGCTCCCATCAGGAGATGCTTCGCTGCTTCGTGCTCCTGCTATATTCTCAGGTCAACCTATTACTCTTAAATAATTCCCTGCTGCTGTTCCTGGCAGCTCTTTTCCCTCTCCCTGTCTCTCGCCACAGTGCAGAGGGGCAGATGAAAGGAGCTTTGTGCTCTGCTAAAAGCCAGCTCAGCCATCCCCCGTTCAAGTCAAAGGTGCTCTCACCAATCCCAACCCATGGCAGGAGCAGGAAGCCGGGGGTTTGATGCCTCTTGCCCAAGGCAGGGCATCTCTTTTGCCCCATCCCTGGAGGGGTTCAAGGTCAGGCTGGATGGGGCTTGGAGCAACCTGCTCTGGTGGGAGGTGTCCCTGCCCAGGGCAGGGGGGTTGGAACTGAATGATCTTTAAGGTCCCTTCCGACTCTAACCATTCTATGATCTGTGATCTCAGAGGTGCTGTGAAACAGAGCTGACACTGAATCCAAGTGCTCCTCTGCTACAGCTGAAATCCTGACTCCCTCCTCCCTGGGCTGCCTAGGACAGAGTTAAGTCACCTATTCCTACCCGAGGTTTCGTTTGCTGCACGAGAAAGTTGCAAAGGCAGAGTCAGAATGAGTGCCAGCCCCTCTTCCAGGCTCTGCTGAGAGGGAAAACCAGCCCCAACTTTTGATTTCCATCCCCAGTTCCATCTCGGGAGAGGCCTGACTGCCAGACTGGGTCCCTTGCTTGCATGCCAGCTCGAAAGCCTCGCAGGGATGTGCGCAGACTTCCAATTCCTGTGTTCTTTATTACACTTTTAATTACATTTATTAATTGCATTATTGCTAGTCCAAGCCAAGCAATTTCCAATTTCAAAGTTTGATTTTAAAACCTGGTAATTTCCTTTCTTAAATTCTCTTTTTTTTTTTGGTTGAAATTCACCCTACCTTTCAATCAGCGCTTGTTAATATGTATCTCTTGTTGCTCTCTCTATTAAGTGACCTCCCTCATCATCGGGTGACACTGGCAAATGGCCACCGCAGAGCTATAATTCAATTGAGGGGCTTTTGAAAACACCATAAACACAGCTGGAATAGATGTGTTATTGGAGCTGGAGACTGAATTAGTGACTGGGTAATGGCACGTAGAGCTGCAAGCGCTTATTCGTGGTGGACACATCCCGACCCAACACATGGCACTGAAGAAAGAGATATCAAAACGAGCAAGCCCACGGGGGAATTTTCCATACTGGCAGGACAGCAGCTCTGAGCAGGCAGAGGGCAAGCAGCCATGAATGGGAGAGGATGCTCTGATCTCCTCCAAGATAAAGCTGTTCTCTTCTTCCAGCCCAAAGCTGCCCCGTTTCCCACTGATTACAACTCTATCCTTGCCAGTGCAAGGCTTGGATGGCTGATTTGTAGCATAGTATCTCCAAAAGCTGGATGTACAGCGACTCTGTCACCTCTCTTGGTGGGACCCACCACTTCTGCAGTGCATGGCTTGAGGGGCAAGCTCAGAGGGCAGGTGGGAGAGGAGATGAAAGCTAAGAAGAAAATAAAGAACCCCCCGCATACATTCCTCCTCTTACTTAGAACTTCCCAACTGGCTCTGGCCACTGTCCCTTCTATGCAGTGGTACAAGTGGGACCTGCCACCCCCTTGCTCTCTGCTCCAGGGAGCAACAGCAGCCTCACAATTCCATCACTCATCCAGAACAGGTTACATTTGAAAGAGAAAGCAAGGGAAGGAGAAGTACTATACGGCAGAGCTCTAATTTGCAGCTTCAGGGGCAAAAGGAGCTGCCTTCCCTAGACCACAGCAAGCTCAAGGCTTAGGATTGCAAAGGGGCTGAGCCATAACCTCCATCTCCAGCCACGTTCTGAGCCTTGCCTTCGTCTTGGTGCTCAGTCCCTCTGCATCCCTGCACAACCAACCCCCATGCACACCAACAAGCAGTCAGAAAGCAGCCAGCTGGGTGAAGCATCAGGAGCAAGAGAGCAAAGAGAAGAAAGCCAGTTCCACGCCAGCTTTTGAGAAGCCATCTCATCCACTCTGTCACCAGCTATTTAAGCAGACAGCCAGCTTTGTCTGACAAAGCTCATTTCCCTCAACAGTCCCTATTTCAAGGCAAGTCGAGCTATTACACTGCACCCTGGGTTTGCGTTTGCTGCCCCAGATCTTACAAGACCATGAGCAGCTTCTCACAGCTCTGCAATAAAGTCATGAAGATCTGCGAAGCTAATGCCAATGGCCTTGCATACTCGTGGGCAGGGGAACCTTTGTGGCAACCTTTCCAGCAACCAAAAAGCCACCAAGATGGACTGCTACGTACAGCTACAGGAGTGTAAATCATTAGCACAGAAGAACAGAGGAGAGATTAAACAAACCCAAATAGGGTTGGTCATTCTGTCTTTGGAAAAGAGGTGGGGAGAGCTCTGGCAGAGCCATAGCAGTCTACCTTCACGTTTTCAGCCTCCTCCTCCAGTCGAGACACATCTCAGTCAACAGGTCTGGTAACTCCTGCCAAAGAGAGTTAAAGGTGATGGCCAAGGTGCTCGCTGGACCATTCCTGATGATTTTCAGCAGGAGTGGCAGCAGACCTGGCAGAGCAACCGACAGGATTTCTTCAATGGGAGTGACTTCAGACCTCTCAGCTCCATCAAATCCTGGTGACATAACGAAATTCTCAGCATAGCTCTCGGCTAACGGGGAACTAAAGGGAAGCAGCACCATTAACACCCCCCATAAGACTGACAGACAATAGATTCTGCTCTATTCTCTCTCTCCTCTTTCTACCAGACAACAGTCTTGGTCAAAAAGGGGGACAGAATCAAAGTCCCATACATCATCTTCTCTCAGCCTTATGACTTGGTGTGCTGTGAGATTGATTAACGCCTAGAATAATTCAAAATCAACAGAGTCAGCCAGCATATAGCCCTCAAAATACAATTGTAAACAAGGAATATTGTCAGGCAAGCCTATTTTTAATGGATTCTTGCTGGGAACCTGCAGGTCTTTATCCATTTTTTGACATTTTTACCAATCATCCGGAAGAGTGAAAGCACAGAGGTTGGTTGGGAGATGAGTAAACTACAAAGGGTGCAGACGGTTGACACCGAGCAAATTGCTGCCAACGGCTTTGAACCAATATATTACATGGTTCTTTAGGTGTAAACACAGAATCCTGTATCCGAACCAAAACATGCAGCTCTTCTAGGAAGGGGAATCACCCTATAAAGCAGACTGTTTCCCACTGCCTTGGAAAGGACAGAAGAAAAGGATGGTGAAGCAGCCACCGTTTCACTAATTCAGCACCCACTACCAAATCCCGTAGGAGAAGCCACAATTCTCTCACATTTCTGCTCATTATCCACCTCCAGCCTTTGAGGAGCTGGGCAGGGCTGGAGCAAGGATTTGGAGGCAGCTTGAGTTGTGACCCCCCCCAGCTGCTCTTATGTCAGTCCCAATTTTGGAGGTGGCAGATGGGAACCCAAGATGGTCTGACAAGACATTCGAAAGTCAGAATGTGAAAACCTGTCAGTCAGAAAGCTCCTGGCTTTGCTGGTCCCTGCTTTGCTCCTGCTGGTGTGATCTTTCTGCTGGAAGAGAGTGTTTGGAGCAAATATCCCGCTTTGCAGGGGTATGCACTGCAGATGGCCCAGCACCCCTTGGGCTGTAATCTTGCTGGAGACAGTGGGCATGAACCAGGCAGATTCAGGTGGCCACAGCCTAGGTCTCCACTCCTACCTCTGCTCTCAGCACTCATAGAGGCAGCTTGTGTCCAGAGAAGTGAAGGCAGCCCTGACCTGCAGCAGCTGGTGAGATTTTTTTCTGCTACCCCTCCCCATTACATTAAAATTCAGTAGTAAAATCAAGTCACCGGTGTGATTCACTGCCACCAGCCAACAGACACTAAGGGGTGAGAGAAGAAATCCCTTTTCTGATTTCTGCTTGGGGGTGATACCACAAACTGGGCAGATCCTTTTGTTTGTGGGTTGGTGGTTTGTTTTGGTTAATATTTATCTACATATCTATATATCTATATATATATATCCCATTTTATTTGCAGTTGTCACTAACTTCCACTTTATAAATCCCAGGAAGAGGTCAAGAAGGTAGGTTAAGTTAATGCACCAGCCTTTAAACTGGGGACAAAGGATATCTGGAAGCAGGCACCTCTGCCAGAGCCGGGGAGGATGGGAGCAGGGCAGGCTGCTGTGCCCCAGCCCAGGCAATAACAAGGGTTACTCTTAACGGCAGCCTGGCCCTACCCATTTTTCTGGGTAATCCTTGCTGCAAGAGGTGCAAACTGGCACCCCCGTGCCAGCCCATGGAGTGGCACTCCGGATTGCAAATGAGTCCCATTAAGGCAGAGCGTTAATACAGTGCATTACAAATGGAACCCTAATGACAGGACACTGGCAGCGCTGCTTCGGCTTGATATTAATTGGGTGACACTTTCTTTTAATGGTACATTAATTAATGCAGAATATCAACGGAAGTCCACGACACCCGCATTAATACAAATGAATTCATTATCATCGGTGTTATTACAAGCACTGACAAATAAATCTGTAACAGTGGGGCCCTTCAAATAATAGCCACGAATCATTAGCTATTGCCTTCATTTATACTGCAAATATGTACATGCAATCTGGGGATGCTTATCTATTCACAGGATCCTCTCCGAGCCAGCCCGGTTCCTCCCTGGCTCCTGAACCACCTCAGAGGCGGGACCCAGTGGCCAGCCCAACTGGTCAAGGACTTACTTCCACATCAACTCACCACCAGGACTTCTCGCTGTCTCCTCTTATCCAACACACACTCAATGACCATCTTGAGCCTTCAAAAGACCCTCTGATATAGCGCCTGTACTCATAGAACCATAGAATGGTTAGAGTTGGAAGGGACCTTCAAGANACAGGTATTCCTGTAAAGGGGATCACCTTTCTTCCCTCTGTCTCTTGCTCTGCTGCCAAGCAGATAGCAACCTGCCCAATTTACCAGCTTCTTCATTTATTTTAACCGCTTGTTTATCCCCCTGTTCTGGTAGAAAAGCTGAAAGTGCCTTTCACAGCACAGAGTGGCTTGCTTCTGACTATAGGTGGAGCAAGTAATTTGTTCTCAGAAAAATGAGAAAGAAAATACCTCTTTGAAGTCTGGGATTTGTAAGTCCCAAAGATCCATCAAAGAAGAAACTCCTGCAGCAGCCCATGAACAAGTACTGCTCTCAACACAAGCAAACGCAAAATCCATACAGCTGTGCTGATTCAAAAAAAAAAAAAAAACCAAACTATATTTCCCTGTCTTCCTGTTGGATGGCTTTATTACTGGAGGAAGGATCGATAACAGTTCAGCTCAGGTCTCCTCACAGGGCTTTGCTCTTGCTGACACACTCGTGTTAAAACAGCAAACTCCAGCACAAAGTGTTTCTGTCAAACCGTGTTGTGACACGGCTCCCTGGGAGGGATGCCAGCGCATCTGGCCACCACTGTCCCCTGGGAGCTAGCACCCCAAATTTGCTGTCTCCCCCCACCTCTGCAGTGCTCAAAGGCAGAAAGAGCAGTTGCCGATGTGCGATATAAAGGGAACGTGCAGGGAATATTATTTTTTTTTAAATGCAATATATGAAGACTTAATGACTTGTCCTTCAACCTCTAGAGCAGGAAAAGCCAGCAAAGGAGCTACCCAAGCTAATTAAGACATAAAATAAAGACAGGAAATCTAGTGACACAACAGAGCAAGAAATGGGAAGGAAAGCATTGAGTCTGCCAGTTCATGCACCATCTCAGAGCCACAGCATAAGGAATGGCATACGTGCCACATGCTCCAAACTCATCTCTGCTAGTACACGTGCTATCAAAAATGGGTTTATAGACACACAACACCCCAGCTTTACATGCTTTGACCTGAGAACTCCCTCTTCAGCACAACATGGCATCCAAGTGCAAAGCAGCTTTGTCTCGCTGTTACCTCCAATGCCACCTGCCTCCACGGAGCAGGATGCACCCTGAGGACAGAGCCTACCCTCTACTGTAAGCAGAAGATGCTCCTCTTACCCTGCACAGCGCAATTAGGTTTTTTTCACACCTTCTTCTGACAGTAAGGCTTTTCCCACCTGGGAATCACAGAATGATATGGGGTTGGAAGGGACCTCTGGAGATCATCTAGTCCAATCCCCTGCCAAAGCAGGTTCACTTATAGCAGGTTGCACAGGAACGTGTCTAGTTGGGTGTGGAGTATCTCCAGAGACGGAGACTCCACCACCCCTCTGGGCACCCTCTGCCACCCTCAAAGTGAAGAAGTTCCTCCTTATGTTTAGAATAAACTTCCTATGTTCAAATTTGTGCCAACTCCCTCTTGTCCTGTCACTGGGCACCACTGAAAAAAGACTGGCCCATCCTCCTGACACCCACCCTTTAAGTATTTATGAGTGTTGATCAGATGACTCCTTAAGTCTTCTCCAGACTAAAAAGGTCCAAGTCCCTCCGCCTCTCCTAGTAAGAGAGATGCTCCAGCCCCCTCATCATCTCTGTAGCCCTCTGCTGTACCCTCTCCAGCAGTTCCCTGTCCTTCTTCAACTGGGGAGCCCAGAACTGGACCCAGTTCTCCAGATGGGTCCTCCCCAGGGCAGAGCAGAGGGGCAGGATGACCTCCCTCCACCTGCTGGCCACAGTCTTCTAGATGGCCCCAAGGATGCCATTGGATTTCTTGGCCACAAGGGCACATTGCCGGCTCATGGGCATCCTGTTGTCCACAAGGACTCCCAGGTCTTTTTCCACAGAGTTAATCACGACCCTCTGAGCTCTGTCTTTCAGCCAGTTTTCAATCCACCCCACTGTCCATTCACTTGATCCACGGTAAGGTTTGTAAAGGGAAGAACCACCTCGTGTCAGACCAGACACTGATGTTCAGCTCTGGAACAATAAAAGAGCAGCCTTCAAAGCCAAACACAGACTGAGTACTAAGGCTCTGAATTTACCAAGATAATGCTAACCATGCAGACCCACACAGCAGTTATTTGTGAAGTGGAAAAGCAATGTTAGCACGAAAAGGGCCAATAAAGTCATCAGCCTCTTGAGAACAGAGAGAGAGGCAAGTAATCCTTGCCTGCGGCTACTGGTGGGGGATGTTATAAAGAGTCACACACCTGGTAACTTTTCTGAGGCTGTCATTTTTTGGCATTAAATTAAAAGTTTGAGATCCTACCCTGAGGAAAGGATGGACAGATCTGCTCCCAGCACTGCCCTCAGCGGGGCTGAGAGTTTCCGTGCAGGCAATGGGAAAAGGCAGCTCTGATACATGTGCTTCCAAGGTACTCTCTTCTTGCTTTGCAGTTCTCCAGTGAATTTCCTTCCAGAGGCAAAACGTGGCTGCAGGAGTGTCCTGTGTTAGGAGCTGCTCAGCTGAGTACCAGGAGCAAGGGGATGTAAACCATCAGGTGCAGCTGCGTAGCCGTAGCAGGGGAGAATTTCTTCTCCTCTCCTGGTCAGCAACATGCTCTCCAGGTTGTTTAAAATGTAGAGGGCTTGTTTGCAGCAATAAAGCTCTTTGAATCATTCAAGTTCTGGGTTGGTTTGTTTCAGTCAGCTTTTTTTTTCTTTTTCTTTAATCCAGGCTGGGATCTCAGTGCATCAGCTGGGATGATCGTGTTCATGTCGTCCTGTTTCCCCATCCAGCAGGGCTCCTAATGAAAAGGATTTTCCCAGAGGACTCAAACTCACCGGCTGTATTGACTGGCCCATTTGGGTGAATTAGAAGAGCAATGTTTTGGAATTTCTGTCATTCATTCTAGGCCAAAACCCTTCAGCTCAGGGTAGCATCTGCGTGGTGGGAAACAGGCACAAATCCAGCTTAATCCCCCTGAACCTTGCCTGAGGAATGGGGTTAAGTCTATTCTTTTCACATGGGTCACTTCGTTTCTCCTCTCCCCTCGGTTTTGCCCTCATTCACAGCTGAGAAAATGGATTATCAGCCCAACTTTGTTTCTTAAGCATCACTGACTTACAGGTTACAAACTTAAACAAAACTCACGGCAATTACAAATAAAATCAAGGCTTCTTCTCTCTTCTTTCGCTGTTTCTCACCTTCACTCACCTTCTTGTCATCACCATCAGAAGCTTATTTCTGATATCTCGCAGGAACCAACTGTCTGTCAGTCGTACGGGAGCTCCAGTTTCTAAGCCCTCCTAAATTTCCCTCCCTATGCCCTTCACCATAGACAAGCCCCAGGAAAGCCAAGGCAAAAAAGCTCCAAAGCCAAGGTGTGTGCTCTGCAGCCCAAGCTCTCCTTCAGCTGACTTGAAACTCTGGATAAGGCACATCAGCACGGGCAATGGTCAACCTCAACCTCCTGGCATGACCTTGAAGACCTTCAAGTGACTTGTTTTGGCACAAAGCAATCCCCAGAAGAGAAGGGCAGGGCACCTTGCTCAGCATGATGCTGTTACTCCAGGAATGCCATCAGCCAGCACTGACCCAACTCATCATACCTCTGCTTATGTAGTCTGGAGATGGGGATAAGCTAAACAACTCCCACACTGGATATATTTAGGGAATAATGTTACCACCTTGTGTTTACAAGGCTAAGATATTACAAACCCTGCCACCAGAGCACAGCACACTGATTCACACACTGACACACAGTCTTCCCCCTTTTAAATGAAGGCTGCAGGAGCTGCTTTTGAAGAGGTGGCCCCAAAATGAGCAGGCACCAGTGCCAAGTTGATATCCCAGAGGAACTGTACACCACAGATTTAAATACCTGCTTCTGGCAGGATGAACAACTTTGTGCTATTGAAGCAATGAAATGGACTATTTTTCCCTCTAAATCCCCAAGAAACAACCCAACCAGGAGCTGGGGAGACCTTTCAAGCCTCAGCAAAGTCTGAGGCTGTAACAAGGCAGTGGAAGCAGAGTGAGATGCAGAAGGCACAGTAGAACATCAGCACAGGACACTGTCAGGGCTGGTCACCCCATTGATGAAGTTACAGCAAAACCACCCTAATTTTGATGGCAGCTTTCAAAACCTCAGTTTATCAAGTGGATCCACAGAGCAATCATGTCGGTACGCAGCTTAGATGCATCCTCACATTAAAAATAACAACTTTTTCCTTTTCTCTCTTATTCCTTAAACCTCTTATCCCCAAGAGCAATGCAAAACACCCAGAAACACCAGGAGAGGTTTCCAGAGACTACCCAAACACTTTCCTCCCAGCCTCTCCCACACCACTACCCATACCCTGTCACCAGACATGGTGATCTGCCCCCTCTGCGAGCACACTTGTCCCTAATGCCAAGGACAAGGGGTGGGGGATAAGCCAAAATCACCAGTTTTTCTTTCATAGTATTCATTTCCAGATTGAAGCTGGAGGAATGAAGTCCCACCCAGTGCTCTCAACCTGAGATACATCCATTCATCTCTTCCGTAAGTGACCTTCCTGTGGCAGAGGAAGGGCTGAGCCATGTGGCCACAAGCTCATTATCCCTTGCACGTTATTCTTCATGGGAGCACAAAACGGTCCCTGTGTGAGGCTCCCCCTCCTTTTTCCCCTTCAAAAGGGCCACTGGTCCAGACTTTCCACAGTGATGCTCATTATGAACTCCTAGACCTGCCTCCTCCCCCCAGCCCTGCTCATCACACTCTTTGCCCCAACCAGGGTTCAAACCTTTGCCAGGGGCACTCTCTGCTTACGGAAAAGCTTTGTGTGTAAACTTTAATACAGGCAAGTAATTATAATACCATAGCTCAGTGATGCTACATTAAACATCATCCTCAATATTTAACACACTCCATGAGACCTCCAGAGGATATCCTTAAAGGTTTCTATGCTAACAGCCAGGGGAAGAGCACGGGCTGTACATCTAGCCTTGAGAGCCCTCTCCTATCTCCCTCAGAAGCTCCTTCAGCAACCCTGGGCTGCATTTGGCATTTTTAGGCTTTCAAACCTCCCCCCCCAGCCAGCAGAAAGCCTCTTTAAGAGCTCAAAAAGTCACCAAGTTCCCCTTCAGACCGCTCCCTACCCTCGGTTTGGGGAGGGATGGTAGCAAAACCAAACCACCCTCCACTTCCACATTTCACCACAACTGGAATCAATCCCCAGCCAAGCAGGAACATCCCAAGCCACAAGCAGCACAGATGAACCCAGCTCCTTGCTCAACACCCACGGTCTCCAGCTGCCTCCTCGCACTCTTCCCAGCTTGCAGCCTCTCCCGAGGCTTCATAACTCTATGTTAAAACAAATAATTTTTCCCTTTAATTTCTAATAGTGTTGCCAAAGGAACCCACCTTTGCAATACAGCCCAAAGAACCGACCAAGCACACTGTGAAGTCGCGACAGAAGAAGGGTCAAAGTGAAAAATTGGTGACACCAATTGTGTCAAGTGGATTTTAAAAATACCTCAAGTGTTTTTCAGGAATATCTGGTGTTCTATTATAAAAGGACCTAATATTGGGTTGAGTTTTTGTTTGTAAAGGGGCCTCTATCACTGAATGCCCCTGGGAAAATCACAAGAACCAGGGCAATTGGGTCCTACAGCCTCATCATAGCATCTTCTGTGGGGATAATACACTAGTGAAGAGCTTAGAAAGCACCGGCATGGAAAGCACTTTCCAGCAAGGGATCTCTGCGTTAAAGAACAGGAAAAAGGCAAAAAAGGAGAAAAAGAGAGAAAAACAGAAAGGAAAAAAAGCTGCATTGTGGTCCTTTTCTATAAACACAGGGACAAATCCCTGTTTTCCGCTCTCGGTTCGTGACATCTTTTGTCAATCAGCAGAGGAGATGCCAGCATCCTTGCCAGGGCCAAGGAATTAGCATGGCTTAAACATTTGGCATTACCCGGGGGGAAAAGAACAAAACAAAACAACAAACACCCATACCACAAACCAAAACCCACATCCACACAACCCTGCAAGGCCTTATTTACTGAAACTATTCACTTTGAGACACCGGCTACAAGTCAACAGCCATTTCCCCAGTGCCAACGTCGCTCCGCCAGAATCAGACTAAGCCTTATCATATCCACCGTGGCTGAGGCTGATGACCCTGGAGGAGGGCCAGGACTCATTTGTCAAAGCAGGGAAAAAACCAACCCTGCCACCCCATGGCCCCTCGAGCCCTCCTGCTATGACTCTCACTCCCCTTTCTGCACTGATTGCAAAAGCTCGCCCTTCTGCTGATTACAGCTGATGGACCTGCCTGGTTTCTGCCCCTCCAGACCAGACCCCTCTTATTATCAAGAGTCTCATTTTTGGGTTTATTTTTTAAGAAAAGGTTTGGGTTTTTTGACTGCTTTTTCAGTTCAGCTAGTGAGTTTATCTTTTTTCTTGGGTTCTTCCCTACTCTCTCTGTATGTGCTGATGGATTTCGGTGCTTGCCGGAATTCAGCAAAACCATGCTTGCTGGGTAGTATTAACTTCTAACCCCCATGTAAAAATAGCTGCAATAAAGCAGAGTGAATAATATAAGCTTCACCTAATGTAACTTTGATTAAAAAGTGCTGCCCTTTCCATCACTCCTGGGTGGTAAACTCCAGAGAAATGTCCTTCCCGAGGTCTGGAAAGCCTGGGAGGTCTGGGGAGAGAAGAGCCAATATGACATTGGAACATCCCAGGGCTGCTGCTGAACCTAAAAGGGAAGGTGGAGGGAGCAAACTCAGAGGAAAAGGCAACAAACCAACCAACCAAAAAAACCCTGCCATTCCTCCCACCTTCAGGTAACAGAGGCAGGCAGAAGGCAAAACATCCAACAGACCCTCCCAGCTTTAGCCAGGCCACGGGACCAAAGCACCAAGGCCCATGGCTGAGAAGCATCACCCTTTCCCTCAGAAGGCCTTCCCTCAATGCAAAAAAATCTCCATGTATTTAATTATTCTCCTCTTCACTCCTGCTGCCGGCAGACTGTGGCAGGAGCTGTTTTGTTACAGCATGCAGGAAGAGGCAGAAAAGGTTTTAATTTCACGCCTTGCACCAGGCGCTGCAATTTTGGACACTGTTTGTTATCTGACTTCTGGCCCTATCTCTGGTCCCGGCGCTCCTCAGGCAGCCGCGGCCAGTTGACTTTTTAATTTATTCTCTACTATGATGGGGATTCTGTTCAAGCCAGAGCCCTCACTGGCCAGGCATGCCTTTTTAATAACAAAATGCCTTCGAGTTTGGAGGTGCGACTTTGTGCCAGGTTAAGTACAGCACCTGCCCCTTTCAGGGGGGCTGCAGCTTCTGTGCCACAGCAGACAGGGCTGAAGGAAGCCCCACTGCTGTAACATCACTCTTTCCTTCAACCTTCATCCACCTGGAAAGAAAAAATTAAAAATCACTGAGGACTGATTCCTAAATCTCCGCCCTTCCTCGGACAGCTGAAGTGTAACCCCTGAATTAAAGGATCACCTCCTGGAAATTGGGAGGAAGCTCTCAGCTGATGCACCAAGACCTTCATCACCATCTTTTCCCACCACCACCACCACAGGAAAATCTGCTGTGGCACAAAAGGCCTCTGAAATGTGTGTTTGAAGGCATTTGCTCTCCCTGGTGGCTCTTGGGACCTAGAAATGTCAGCATAAATCTCCGTGTTCATCTTTTAAAGGCATTTTCAGCTCTTTCCCTTATAATTCTGACTGGAAATGTAACCAGATCATAGAAATCGGAAGGTGCCTGTCCTTTTTGCCAGTGATACTGCTGGTCTGTGAGCTCCCAAGTCTCCAGTGCACCCCTGCACAGCCCCATCCTGCAGAACCACGGTCCAACACCTCCCACGCTTGATAAACCCTGTCCCCACATGCAACTGCTGGCAGCATCTCGCCCAGCTGCTTGCAGGATCTCTCAGGTTGCCCGAAGCAGAGCCACCATCTCAGGTGACAAGCTGGGATGACCTCCATGCACGTGAGATACCGGCTTAATAGCACAAGAGACAGCAAGAGCAAGTGACATAAAACCCACGCTGACTGATCCTAACTGCTTCTGTCAGAGGAGAGGTGTCTCCTAAGCTTTCCACCTTGTTTTCTCCATTAACACTCTAGCCTTGCTGCAACCACGTGCAGACCCAAGCTCTTCAGAACAACAGCATAGGGAAGTTTGGACTCATAAACTTCCAGGTGGATACAGCTGCTGGTTTTGGTCTGCATTACGATGTACCTTGGGGTTTTTGTCAACCCAAAGCACAGCTTGTTTGACACCTGTGCCTGGTCTAACTTGGTCTAGTACCTCTCTGCAGGTGACCACAGCTCATGCAGATGGGTGGTAATTCCCCCAGTGAAGGATGGAGGACAGCTTAGGAAAACTGATCCTTTGCACAGCAGCAAGACAAATAATGTCCTACGTTTCCAGCATGAGCAAAAAAATCACATTGGCAGGGTGGGTGAGCACATCCAACTCCTCACACTGGATGACAAAAAAGATCCCCAAAAAACCACAAAAAGGTAAACGTGACCGACTGAGCACCTTTGAGATGATCACACCCCAGGGGAAGCTCTTCCCAAAGTTTTTGTTGTGTAAAACTTCTTCCCAAAGCTCGACCCCTCTCTTCTTATTCCAGGGTGGTTTGTCAATACAGAGTTTAGATCGCTGGCAAAGGACTCTGGATAAAAGAAATCAAGAGTAGGTAATTGCTGCGTGAAAATGACAGCGCAGCGATTTACGCAGACAAAAATGGACCGCAGAATATCAAGAGGCAGCCAACAGCGGAGAATCAATACCTCCCAAGAGGTGGGATTATTAGGGAGAGAAAGGGGCTTGAAAGATCCATAAGTGCCTGATGACTGACTATTTCCAAATGACCTTTCACTGAATGAGAATTGCCTTCACAGTGATGCCGGGCCCTTTCACAGGGTGTGAGTTTAGGCTGGGGATGCTGCCACATCCCTGTGAGGAGTCACAAAACCAGGCAGGGAAACACAGCTGCCCCATCATCCCTGTCCAACAAAGGTTTAAGACGCCCACTGCAAAAAGGAGCTCTTCTTTCTGGGGTGGATCTTGCTCTGACAGTGGATGGTGCCGGGTAACATCCCAACAGGGATTTTAGGTAAAGCAGGCTCTTGCTTTGGCATTTCTATCAGAAATGCATCAAAAAGAGGCAGAAGGGAAAAAAAAGCAAGCATGGATTTACAATTCTTCTTTTGTTTTGTTTTGTTTTGTTTTTTTGCCAGGATACACAAAGGATCCCTGCAGCCATGAACAAATCAGATTTGTCAATTCCCCTTATTTCCTATAAAAGACAGTCATGTTCCATCAGCATCTTTTAAATGGCAATTTCCATGCTTTGCTCAATTCCTCCACACCGTAGACACACGCAAAGTTCATCTTACAGAGCCTCTGACATCCCCAGAAAACAAAAAGTATATATATGTTTTACACCTCGCCATAAAGCCACAAGAAGCCACTAGGGTCTCCTCCAGCACTCTCAAGTGATGATTCCTTTTTTTTTCTGCCCCAGCAGAGCCTGCTACCTACACAAGCTATCCTGTTCTCCAGGGAGAGCTGAGCATCCAAGCAGCTAAGGTGACAACACAGGACAACAGTCTCACTTTACTCTTCCCCGATACGGCAGTTGTATGCCTGCAAAAGCATCCTTAGGCTCAGTCTCTTGGAAAACACAAATTCATGTACCTCCAGGCGAAGATCTGCCCTCCAAACATGAAGGTAGCTCATTTTTAACACGCATGCCTCTGGGTATTTCAGCTTTTCCCCAAGTGTGGGTTTCACGCACTCAGCAGTTCTCTACCAAAAGCAGGCTGCTGAAAAATAAAAACCCAGGCTGGAAGCTGCTCTCAGTGGTCTGGGGGAAACTCATGCTGGACAGGAAACACATGGACCTGTTGGAGGAAGGCCAAGAAGACACTCANTTATTGCTAAATACATTCAAAACACAAAAGTTCACCCCAGATGAAAGAAATCAGGAGACCCATTTTCTCTGGGGACCTTCTCTCCGCTCAGTGTTTTGCCTGAGAATCTCACAGTCAATGGCGCACAGTATATCTGGGTAGGAAAAGCAAGTAAAAACCAGTACATTTGTCTCCTTTCTGACCACCACGCAGCTCTAGCACATGTACATCTTCTTTTGGGGTTGATTTATTTTTTTTTTTAAACCATTTTGCAAGGATGAAAAAAAACAAACCAGATTTTCTTTTCAGAGGTGAGAGGAGGGAGATCACAGTGCAAGCAAGAAGGGAATGAAGAGGACCCTGAAAAAGCAATTTATGAAATGTCAGCAGACAAGGGTTTGTCCAGGGACAGCTTGGATGGACTATTTCTTTTTCAAAGGAAGGTAAAAGGGGCTGTTAGAGCTCTGGTTTTGCATCATTTAGTTCATCAGCCCAGACAGAAACTATACAACACAAAAAGAGCAATGCACAAGGCATACTCTTTGAAACCTTCTCCCAGCAGAGTTTCTTCTGGGTTTTTTTTGTTTGTTTTTTGGGGTTTTTTTTGTTTGTTTGCTTGTTTTGGTTTTGTTTTTTTTTTCAAATTGGAGGAGGTATTTGCTAGCACTCAGCTCAGGGCCAAGGAAGGAGGGTTGAAAACTAAGGACTCATTAGCCTTCTTGGACAAGAGTAGAGAGGGAGCCATGCGTGCAGCCTCTGGCTTGGAGGAGCTTCGGCACGCCTGGCTCGGTGTCACCAATGGCACAAACAGCCCTTCGAGCTCCTCTGGAGAATGGTGCAGCCCAGGGATGAGGGACAGAGCACAGCAGGAGCAGAGAAAGGGGGACAGGAGAAGAAAGACCCTTCATTTCCCCCGCCAGTATTCCTACATTGGCTAAGCCAAACCTGCTGTTTCCAGTATCCCCTTCCCAGCTCCCAGCACCCGCTTCCCCGCAGGCTTTCTAGACAAATGACCACTCTCCACTGCAAAAAACAACATGTCCCCCCGAAAATACATGACCAAAAAAAAAGGGCAACTCAACCCTTCCATTTTTAAGTTTCATGAAAGGCAGGGGATTTAACCTTTATGCGCACGTAGGAACTACCCAGTGTCTGGGGAGGGTCAACAGACTAAAACAAAACAGCAACCGGCACTAAAAATAAGAAAAGTTCAAGCAGGAGCTGGAAAAACAAGCTTTAAGGAGGGGTCATTTCACCCCAATGCAGAGCTTCACAGCTTGTGGTATGCTGCATCCTCCAACTGTGATCAGGCATCATGCTTTCCTAAGCACAGGAGCTAAACAGAAAGAGTGGGTGCAGTGGCCACAGCTGGAGAACGCACATGGTTTGAAGGATCTACCTGTGCCTTCAGCACGTCCCGTTGACAGACCTGACTCTGTACAGAAAAGCAGCTCATGTTGTTGCACTTAAAATCAAAGAAAATAGACCCGTGTTGAGTCCACACACCTTCCCTATGATTTTGAAAGCACAAAAATCAACAAAAGGCACCCTCAAATCAAAAAACCTATGAATGAGATGCACAAGGAAGCCCAACAGCCCCAATAAAACACCAGATATTGGCTGTTCTCGAGGTCCTATCCCTCCCCCAAAGCCTTGATGAGAGGCAACGAACGCTCAACAGCAACAGATGTGAGCTATTTTGGGCCAAAAAGAACGAATGCCAGAGCTGGAACAGCGTAACAGTGTCAGCCAACTCACCCCCACTGACGTCGTTTCTGGAAATGCTGTGCTGGAGGCAGGGCTTCACCACCCTGCATGGCATCAGCCCCCAGAATGAGCAGTGGGAGCAGACCCCCATCAACAGCACACCATCCCTCTGGCCACCTCTGCTTTGTTCTCCCAGTATCCCAAAATGTAGGTGATATGGACTAAGCACCTCACATGGCCCCAGCTGGGACAACTTCACAGCAGAGAGAACAACGTAAAGTCACTGAATCACAGAATAACTTAGGTCAGAAAAAGACCTTTTAAGATCATCGAGTCCAACCATAAACCAAGTCTGCCACTAAACCATGTCCTTGAGTGCCACAGTGAGGTAGGAGAAGGATACCAGAAGGGAGATACAGCAACAATAAATGCTATTAATGAAAAAGAGCTATCAAAGCACACCCATTGCAGTCAAAGGAAAATTCACCAAGATGAGGATTAACCCAGAAACAAATACTCAGGTTGCAGCCCAAGGTGCTCATACAGTTATAAATAAAAAAAAGAGAGAGAAGATTTTTATATCTTGATGTGGTTCTTGCTCCCTACACATTCAGCGGACGCTTGGTTCAAGTCTTAGCCAGGAAATCAAAACAAAAGCACCTTGTTGAAGTCATGATAAAGGAGGAGGATTTGAGGGAACGAATGATGCCTGTAAATCATCAGTTGTAGCCAACATCTAAGAGGTGAAAGAAGAAAATGCCAACTTGGAGCAGTATTAACCCTCACTGCAGACCTGCTCCCGTCCACTGTTGGTACCCACCTGCTCCGGCAGCGAAATCCCATTAAAATGCAACGAACAAAAATAATGTTTCAAGAATGCATCTTCTCCAAAACAGCTGCAGCCAGCAAATATTATGTGGCCTAAGATTCAAACGCTCCTCTTCTTCCCATCAGTCAGGCTTGGTGAAGGATTTGCTGTGTGGGTTTTGTTTTGTTTATTACTTCTAATGACTTTCTCATTATCATTTTGCTGTGAAACATAAACGATGGTTATGGGAGAAATCATATTATTTGGATGACTTTATTAAATTAGAGAGCAAATCTGCGTATATTTCTGGCTCAGGATAAATGTTTGAACTTTGAGAGGCCAAAATTCATTTTCAGACAAAGCCATTTTCAGAAGCTCTGGAATCAGTGGTGAAATTTGCTCTCAGCTACAGGGGAGATGTATGGAGATATTTCTCACTTTAATCCCTCCCAGAGATTTAACCAAATCACCAAACCAAAACCACCCTGATTCTAGTTCCATTTATGAGGAACTCGAGACTTGAGGGACATAATGGAGAAATAAAGGCAAAATAGCACTAAAAAAAAAAAATAAAATAATAAGCCTCCGTGCCCTTATTGCCTTAGTCCTCAATACAGGAACTTCATTCACCTCACGCATTTTCTGTGAGTGAAATTGTTGTCTTCACGCCTTCGCAACGTGAGCTGAAAAAGTGCTTATTTCTAAAGATACTGCTAGGGTGTAGTGGTGATAACACCAGTGCAGCTCCACCAGAAACAGTAAGGCCAGCAGACACGCAAAGAGCTAACCCCACCAGTACAGGTTAGCTGCAAGAGATAGAGATGCACTGCTTAAAACACACAAGGAGACGTCTGGCACCTTTATCAACACTAGGGTTCCTGTAGGACCACCAGCAGGACTTAGCTGGTGGTGAGAGCTGGAGAGGAGCTCTTTGTCAGGAGGTGTAGTGATAGGACAAGGGGTAATGGTGTTAAATTGGAAGGGGAGGTTTAGATTAGATATTAGGAAGAAGTTCTTTGCTGTGAGGGTGGTGAGACCCTGGCCCAGGTTGCCCAGAGAAGCTGTGGCTGCCCCATCCCTGGAGGGGTTCAAGGCCAGGCTGGATGGGGCTTGGAGCAACCTGGTGTGGTGGGAGGGGTCCCTGCCCAGGGCAGGGGGTTGGAACTGGATGATCTTTGAGGTGCCTTCCGACTCAAATCATTCTGTGATTCTATGACAGTAGAAGTAAACCCAAGAGTGAAACACACAGGAGGAGAAGGTTGTTGCCAGATGGGCAGAAGAATTTGCAGTTTTCTCCTCTTTTCCATCCATCCACCCCAGTCCTAGGAGGGTGTTAGGTCCTGGTCCAGTTGCTGGTCTTGTGAGGGGTTTGTAATGATTCCTGGTTTTCTGTTGGGTTCTCACAGACCAAATATTTTTTCCAGGCATCAAATCAAAGGGTCCTCCCAGCTTTTTAAGACCAATACCTGACACTGGAATAAACCTGTTAAAAAGAATAAATTCCCGCAAGCACACCCAAAGGGAAAAAGCAATAGAAAAATTGACTCTGATGAAAGATCTGTTAAAGGAAAGCACTTTTGATATGCCAACCCAAAATATACAGCCCAAATCAAGCAAGCTTCCTGAGGTGAAATCTCTCCTGGAAGAACACAACAAGGAAAAGAAGGGAAATGTTTGGGATCCTCCATTCACCACTGGAGCACGTAATATGATATGATCTACAAGGAGCAGCCTCTGGGGCAATCAAACATGTCTGTGAGCACCAGGGTGCCAAAGACATAATCTCAAGCAGTCTGGGTACCTGGTGGGAACACAGGTGATGAGGATGAGAAGGGACATGGGACAGGAGTACGCCAAGCTAGAAGCAAGGTCTGTTCTAGTAATAACTTAGAATTCAGGAGCAAAGAGACTTGGGGGGAAAAAAAAAAAAGAAAAGGGAGAGTTTATCAAGCAGCCCCACAGCGTTGGCCATGAGCTGTGGTGCTCACGGCTGCTGGAGGATGGAAAACAGGAGTAGTTCTACCTGTCCACTTGCCCAGGGCAAAATCTATCTTGCCATCTTTCCCCTACCTCCTCGAGCTGGACACAGGTAGAAATACTGCCTTGGTAACCCTGGCAAACCCTGGACATGTCTCACCCCTCTGGCTCCAATTCCATATGGCTGGTGGACAGCAGGAGCTGTTCTCCTGACTCCACAGCCAAGAGATGCCCACGCCTTGCATAAGGCAAAAATGAGAGGAAGAAACAAGATGTCAATACAAACTCAAGGCAGGGAAAACCCGTAACAGCTCTCAATCCCTCTATTCAATCCTTTATTGAAGAAGGAGTTGCAGGAACATACCTGGTCTTGTTTTACAGTGGTGCAGCTTCCTTAGGAGAGACTTTGGGTTATCCTAGAACACAGAAAAGGAAACACAGGACCTTCTCTCCAGGTCATCCTAGGTGCCCTGGGTAACAGTCTTGCCAGTCTTCCTGGAGATTTATACACAACAGCCTTAAAGGAAGGAGGTTGACATGTATCTGGCTGGGCTTTTCCTGCCAGCTCAGGTTTAAGTTCATTTTAAAACAGGATCCATTTAACTTTGAGTGTCAGATGTGCTAAGGGGATGCAAATTGCTGCCATTTCGTCTGGTTTGATTCCATCATATCTGACTGCAGTCAGTTTTCAGTAGGACTGTGGGTCAGTCCCAGGGGTTTGAAAGGAGCTGTCATCTTCTGTTGTGTTATTCTATCTGGGTTATTTTAAATCTTGGTACTCAGCTGCGACAGACCTCATGCAGGTGGCAAAATATACGGCCACACATGTTGCCAAGGAAATCAAACCTCTGACTATTGTTTCGACTAACTCCAGCCCATTGTCCTATATGGATAAGGAGAAGCTGGAGACTTCTGTCCCAGGAACCACTTTCTTGCCAGGACAGCTGAGCAGGATCCAGTTTCCCCTGCTACTGACCTCTCTCTCACTTACAAAATATCTCATGCAAATAAATGCAGAAACAGCTGGATCTGCAACAAACTAAAGACATGCAACACCCACAGAAGAACAAGTTTCTTCATTAAAGCCCCCTCCTCTCACCCCTTCTGGGAGCTGCAGGTCACCACCGCGTGTCATCACTACCGTTTTCCTTCCAAGGACTCCCACTGGATTGCTAAAAACCTCCAAGCACTCAAAAGCATGCTGTTTCTTCTTGCAAGTGAGGCCCTTTTGCACTCACAGGCAGATATTGTTTTTCAATGAATGCCATGCAGGTCCTCTCCTTCATCCTCTATTTTCTTCCTCTTCATCATCCCCTGCCAGGGTGCCTGCTGGGCACAACTTCGCAGTTCTCTGAGTTTCTGACACCGGCTGGTCCCACGAAAGCCCCAATCCCACCTGGGACCCAAGGAGCAGCAGCAGACTGTGGCACAGCAGCAAGGCACACAAGGGGTTGGCAGCTTGTGGCAAGAAACATCTCCTAATGAAGACCCCTTGCTAATTAGCAATGAGACACACTCAGCTGGAGTAGAGTAAGGCGATTAGTTTGTCCCTCCTTCAAGGGGAGAAACTATTCTGGGTAGCTGAACTGCTAGACGAACATCTCCCTCCCTAAAGCACCTCTGCTTGTTATTCATAGGACATCACGGCAACCAATTGGTTTAAGAAAGACTGGGAAGGCTACGAAATGCACCAGTTTTCCCCAAGCATAGTAATGAAAGACTGCTCTAAGCAGGAGGAAGGTGTGAATCCTCCCCACAGCCATGGTGCAGAAGAACCTAAACCAGAGGAGAACTCTCTGCATTGAGGCTGAAACCCACCAGCCCACGTCCTGGCATTTCTTATCCCCCATTTTATTTAACCTGACTGTGCAGAGAGAAGCATTCCCATTTCTGAACTTTTATGAAAACACTGGTTGTGACAATTTCTTATCTTCCCCACAAATGTCTTAAGACAACCCTTGAGCCAGGGGAGTGAGCGCACAAAAGGAAAAAAAGAAAAAAAAATGAAATCCCATCAACTCTGACTACCCCTTCATGTTCTGTACGTGTCAGGTTGTATTGCACTTCAAAACTCACAGCCAGGCAGATGTTTCAGCTGCTTAAAAGGATGGCACAGACATAGAATCATAGAACGGTTAGAGTTGGAAGGGACCTTCAAGAACATCAAGTTCCAACCCCCCTGCCATGAGCAGGGACACCTCCCACCACACCAGGTTGCTCCAAGCCCCATCCAGCCTGGCCCTGAACCCCTCCAGGGATGGGGCAGCCACAGCTTCTCTGGGCAACCTCTTCCAGTGCCTCACCACCCTCACAGCAAAGAATTGCTTCCTGATATCTAATCTAAATCTCCCCTCTTCCAATTTAAAACCATTACACCTCTTGTCCTGTCACTATGCTTCCTGATAGAGTCCCTCTCCATCTTCCCTGTAGGCCCCTTTTTAAGTACTGGGAGGGTCTATAATGTCTTCCTGGATCCTTCTCCGGGTGGAATGACCCCAGCTCTCTCAGCTTGTCTTCACAGGAGAGGTGCTCCAGCCCCCTGATCATCATGGCCCACAGTAGTCTCCCATGCATGGCAAAGAAAATGCTAGTTGGGGTATGGTTGGGGCATGGTGCCTGAAAGCAGCTTTCCAACCCCTGTCCAGAGGAGCCCGCACTGAATTAAAGGTTCAGTCACAGTGGATGGCAATGAGCAATACCCTGTTTCACACACCACCTGCATAGCACACCTCAGAATGGGGTTGCAACATGATACACATTGATGAAGAACTGACGTGACACTCTTCTAGCAAACTCTCGTGTCCAAGAACTATGCCCTAGTTCTTAGAACAAAAGGACAGAAATCCTATAAACACATTTACCCTTTGAAAAACACCTCTTGACACCAAATCAATGGGAATAACCTGCACCCTTTTCCCACAAGAAGCTGGTAAAGAACGTGCAGAAAGCACCATGTCCCATTCCCCCTCCCTCCCAGTGCTCATCATCCCCTTCATTCCTGGTTATACTGTTTTCCAGAAACAAGAGCACCTCAGAGAATCCAAGCACCCCACTAAATGGATAGGGAGACAGAGGAAAAGGAGAAGAGCAGCTTTTGCCAACTAGATTTTTTTGCAAACTCATAGAAAAGGAGAAAGAGAAGAGTTGAGCCTCCTCGGGAAGCACAGCCTTTAAGTTAAATGTATCATGAAAAAGAAAACTTCTGTCTCTGCTTAAAAAGGTTTTTGACAGGTCTTCATTTGTAACCCACAAACAAATGCAGTTTCTCATGCTCCATGGACTCTAATATCACTTCATAGCAGACCTGAACCCAACTCTCCATTGAAAAGCCAGAGAAGCGACCACATTAAAATAGCTCTCTCCACTGCTTTTGGACATACCAGAAATCTTTCATTTCAGGAGCTGCACCTAAGTGCCTGGGAGCACAACCTGAACAGATAGAAACTGCTGCTCAAAATAATTTCAATATTTTTGGGTGGACCAGTTGCAGTTAAGTCAAGCCTAACAAACAAGGTATTATTATACAAGACAGAAAGAAATAGCGTTTTGCCCTATTTAAGCTACAGTCAAGTTTCAGAAACCCCTTTTGTGACTCAGTTGATGAGAGAGACTAGCCACAACCCAACAGTTCAGAGATACGTGGCCATCTAGAATGCACTGGTGCCAAGAAGAGGTACAAAAATCAGAGAGAAAAATCTTTCACTCTTGGTCACTGGGAATGAAGGGTGGAGGGATACAGGAAAGAAATAAGGACCCACTCCAGACCCACGACATCAAACGAGAAGTGACAGAGCAAGTAGAGCAACTTCCTCCATACCTTGTTCTACAAGAAGGTTGCTGTTCAAGGAGGCAAACTGAGCAGCCAAAGTGAGAAACTTTTGCAGGCAGCTTCTCAACACGTGTGGCCATGGCAGACTGCCTCAAAAGCAGCATCTGGAACAAAAAGGTACGATGCCAGAGTGGACTACAGCAGTACAACACTGAGGTGCAGGCTCTCATAAAAAAAAAAATTAAAAAAACAAGGGGGAGATGGCCAATGGTGACAGAAATGCACAAGCCAGGTCTTGTCTCTAGGAGAACCATGAGATAAAACGAAATTAAGAGAAAGCCTCCTTCTAAGTGATGGAGAAACTGAAGGACCAATGCACCACGACAGCCCAGAAGATACAGACAATACCTCTGCTGGCCACAGCATCTGCTCCTCATTTGAAACCTGAAAACCAGGTAGAAATGCACTGACTAAGAAGCAGCCTCTGGTTACCTGCTCCACAGCTCACACTGTCCTTGCTCATACATTTAAGAATTTAGCCAGCATGACCTACATGCCCAAAGAAACCCTTATAAGATATTTACAAACCCAGTTGAGCCTGGAAATCCGTATTTCATCTGCGCAACACAAGCAGAACATTTTTGCCTCTTAATTTTGTGTTAATTTTGGTTCCTGGCCTTCTTTCCGCAGAGTCCTCAAGATTTCGCGTCAGCTACTAACTCATCCCTCCTCCCAAAAGCAGGGCGAGCGGCTGCAAAGCCCAGGTTTGTCACCAGCCAGAGGAATCCTCTAGAAAGAAAACCTGCAGGAGAGAGATAAGAAGCATCTCCTCCACTCATCAGAATTCAGGGAAAAAACCAAAACAAATATTAATGAGAGGCACTTAACTGCGCCTGTTCAGCAATCAATAACGCACGACAAGGTGCACAATCGGGCTGTGCACTTCACGCCATCGCTGTGCTGGAGGTCCAAAATGGAGGACTCTTCTGCTAATCTCCTCCTCGAGGTCACATCAGCAGCTCTCTGAGTCCCCATCCCCTTCCACGTGCTGCCTCCATTAGAGAGGCAGGGGACCGGCACGGTGACTAACATCTCACAGTTGTCTTTAATAATTACATTCATCCCAACTAACCACATTCCTCTTTTTTTCTTTTATTAATCTAGTCCTTCCAATTATTCAAAAATACCACTCATTTGGTCATGCCAGTGAATGCTCTGGAGCATTTCTTCACATGTGGGTGGCACAGGGAGGGGACAGGGGTCTGCTTGGTGGGACTCCGCTCTGACGTTCTGCAGGGTGAAGGGGTGCAGTGGAAGGGCAGGACCACAGATTGGACGTAGGGAGGTGCTGCCCAACCTGCAGGGACTCATGTGGAGAGGGTATGGACGCCTTCAGGAACAGAGACTGCAGCTCAGCAACCTGATTTACTTTTTTGTGCTCGTTTCACACAAAACACGAATTTGTCGCTAGTCTGGCTTCTCCTCTGCATCACCTCTGTAGTGACCACCTCCTACCCTTGCCCACAAACTCTGGACATAGGAGGGGAGCCAGACGAGAGGGTTGTCCCCTCACCTCTCACTTTTCCAGCAGGATTCCCAGGCTGGCATTTGAGGGTGCTTCAGTGGGTCCCGCGACACAGGCTGCGGGAAGAGAATGGCTTTCAGCTCAATTACCCTTCACATTCTGAATCCATAATGCTCTGATGAGGCTTTTTAGCCAAAATCCTGCCCACCCCCCAGCAAAAGCACGCCTGCCACAGCCCTGCCTCAAGTGCAAACGTGCAGAAGGAACATGACTTGCTGCTGGCATGATGCTTGGCTCTCCTGTCCCTGCTGCCCACCTTTCCTGAAGGTCTCCTCTAGGCTGCTTTCTCCTCTTTCCTTTTCAGGCACCTTGCTGCTGGGGATTGGGCTCCTTCTTGCTCTTCTTCCAGCCTCTGCTTCCCTCTTGAGCTCCAGAGTCCCAAAGCATCAGACTCATAGAGATCAGGCTCTCTGGAAAAGCATGTTAGGTACAAGCAGAAAGCACCACTGCTGCTGCTCGGGCCACCGAACTGCCTCATACACCCCTCAGAGACAGGTCAACACAACACAGCCATTTTCAGAGGTGTTTGCCACAAGAAAATAATGTGGTAATGGATTCACTGCTTCACACAACTGAAAGCCAAAAATTATAGAATCACAGAATCATAGAATGATTAGAGTTGGAAGGGACCTTCAAGACCATCCAGTTCCAACCCCCCTGCCCTGGGCAGGGACACTTCACACCACACCAGGTTGCTTCAAGCCCCATCCAGCCTGGCCTTGGACCCCTCCAGGGATGGGGCAGCCACAGCTTCTCTGGGCAACCTCTTCCAGTGCCTCACCACCCTCACAGCAAAGAAGTTCTTCCTAATATCTAATATAAATAGGTCTGCCATCTTCCAGAGAAGAGCTGGCCTCCTCCTGACATCATCCAAGCACACCAAAGATGACATATGAGCACAGAACAAGACACCAGTTAAGGTAATAAGGAAAGACTAACGATAAAGCACATACTTTGGAGGTACAGCCTTGCTGGAAAAGTACCATTTGCTCTGGAGAAAGGGCTAGGGCTGGTGTTCAAGGTCCTCAGAAATGAGACCATCAAGGGAAGCCTTACAGAGAAGGTCCCCTGTGATATGTGGTGGGACAGCAGGCTGGCCCACTTGCTTTAGGAGAACGCAGGTGTCCAGCTTTCTCCCAGCCCATCTCCTGAACCTTCCACAGCCCTCAGACCTGAGTAGGAGTTTGCACACAAGGTGGACACGGCTGCAGCTATGCCCCATAGGGCAAAGACGTCCCCACTCTCTTGCCTTTAGCCCCAGCACCTATTTTTCTGTTGACTGCAAAGGCTGGAGTAAACTATGCTGCTCTAGCCCTTGGGGAAGACAGAAGAAAAAGCCTCTTTGCAACATTTCCTTCCTTAAATGCACAAGTTATATACAGGAAAACAAAATATCCACCTGTCCTGCTATTTCACCGACCAGCTGAAAACCCCTAGGATGCTTCACGGACCATCAGCTAACCACCACAGTGGAACAGCTTTATACTTTAACCCTCTCAGACCTACCTCAAAGGCGAGGCACGGGCAGCACGTCTCAGAGAGGACAGAGTTTTCTCTTGGGAGGCTGAGAAATCGACAAGCACACATCTGGCCATATGTGTTTCCAGCATGTTTAATAGCGTGATTCTCCATGTGCTGGCTCAGCAGTTCCTGACCCGTGTAGGTTTGGGGTCCTCCAAATCACATGCACAGCAGAAATTGCTCCCTATTCAGGTTGCTCATCAAGGTCTGGTTATAGTACGAAACAGAGGGAGGTCCCTCTTTCTCCAAAGCTGACAGGGCTGTGTTCTCAACTTACCTTGACTTAATACTAATTAGCAGAAGTTACTTATGTCAAGAGAGATGATTCTGCTCTGGTGAGACCTCACACCTGCAGTCCTATGTCTAACTCCGGAGCTCTCAGCAGAGAAAAGAAGACATGGACCCGTTGGAGCAGGTCCAGAGATGGACCAGAACAATGATCAGAGAGCTGGAGCATCTCTCCTGTGAAGACAGGCTGAGAGAATTGGGGTTGTTCAACCTGAAGAAGAGAAGGTTCCATGGAGACCTTAGAGCCCCTTCCAGTACCTAAAGGTGCTATGGGAAAGATGGGGACAGAATTTTTAGCAGGGCTTGTTTTGATAGGACAAGAAGTAATGGGTTTAAGTTAAAAGAGGGTAGATTTAAATTAGATATAAGGAAGAAATCTGTTACAATGAGGGTGGTGCAACACTGGTACCGTTTGTCCAGAGAGGTAGTAGATGCCCCATCCCTGGAAACATTCAAGGTCAGACTAGACAGGGCTCTGAGCAACCTCATCTAGTTGAAGATATCCCTGCGTATTGCAGGAGGGTTGGACTAGATGACCTTTAAAGGTCCCTTCCAATCTCAACTATTCTATGATTCTATAATCTTCCACTCTTGGTAATGAACTGGAAGCGCCAAAAAAACCCAAAACCAAAACCAAAAAAAACCCTAAACCACATCTAAAACCAAACAACAAGCAAAACACGCCTCGGATGAGCATACAAGCCTATGGGTTCCAATCCCCTCCTGTTTTTTGTTTTTTCTTAAATAATGCTATAAAGGTAATGCTGGGGGTTACCCTGGCACAAAGAGCCAGACCTAAGGTCATTCAGAGGCAGGAGACACCTCCTAACATTTATGAGCAACCAAGACCCATCACATGCAGCCTGGGCAAGAGGCGGCCGACTATAATTAATAACTCCTCTTCTCCCTGCCCTCCTTCCCATTACCCTTTCAAGTTTGATTTACAATTGTGGGCCAAGTCTAGCTGGAAGTGACATATCAACATGATGGAAACCAAGGTAAGTTTGAAAAGCAGGGGTGCTGTCGGTATAACCATTGCCTGAGCCCAGAGAAGACAAGTGGACAACCCAGCAACACCCGTGAACCGCAAGGAATAAGCTCAGTCCCTAGAAAAAGAGGGAGAAACGACTCCTGTCCCTAAACCCAGGGGTGGGTGAGCAACCTGGTCTCGTGGGAGGTGCCCTTGACTGTGGCAGGAAGGTTGGAACTCCACGATCTTGAACAAGATCTTGAAGGTCCCGTCCAAACTGAACCATTCTATGATTCTATGACAGCCTCTGCAATACAGAGTGACAACCACCAGTTCCTTCCTCCCACCTATGGACCTCTTCACATTTCCATTACTTATTTGGAGGTAACCTGCATTAGAACTAGAGAATCTTCATGGTTGGAAAGGACCTCTGAGATCACCCCACAAAACAAATCACCCAAGCCAACAATTTCAGCCATGAAGTGCCATATCTACACATTTCTTAAATACCTCCAGGGATGGTGACTTCACCACCTCCCTGGGCAGGCCATTCCACTGCCTAGCCATCCTCTCAGTGAAGTAATTTTTCCTAATATCTAATCTGAACCTCTCCTGCTGTAATTTCAGACCATTTCCTCTGGTCATGTCATTATTCACTTGAGAAAAGAGGCCAACACCCACCTCTCTACAACCTCCTTTCAGGGAGCTGCAGAGGGTAATGAGGTCTCTCCCCTCAGCCTCCTCTTCTCCAAACTAAACATGCCCAGTTCCCTCAGCCTCCCCTCATAGGACTTGTTCTCCAGATCCCTCACCGGCTTGGTGGCTCTCCCCTGGACACGTTCCAGCACTTAGGACACGGAAGGTGGCTTGCATGGCTATTTTGTCGAGACCCTTTGCCTGCACATCCAAGCACGTGGGTGCAGAAAACCACCTCGCAAGCCAGTCATGCTGAAAATAAAAACCAAAACAAAAAAAAACCAACAAGGAGCAGAGCCTGGCATTTGGAGAGCAAGGCAGAGCGGCAGAAACGCAGCAGGAGTCAGGAAAGGGGCAGCAGGGAGGCAAGAAAACTGCAAAAGCGTGTTTGCAAAGCTCATTTACTGCGCATTTGCTCAGAAGAGAGAGGGGCTGATGGCAATATTGCCGTGGTGGAGATGGTCTCCACAGATGCCCAGAAGCTCAGCATCATGCTGCCCCCAGGCCAAGCCTTCCTGCACAATATCAACTGTCTGAAAACACATGGATTTGGTTTGCATTCCCATTTAAGAAAAAAAATAAATTAAAAAATTAAAATCTTCCATAAAACAGATCTTGAAAACTAAAAACTTCCATTTTTTTTGTTGTTTTTTTCCCCCCCTTAAAACAAAAACCCCGTTGAACCCTAGATTCAGTTTTCCTGTTCTCTTCATCATTCACACTGACAGAATAAATCAACTACATTTGAAGTTTCACCAGCAATTAATGGCTGAAATTAAGCAATGGCTGCCTAATACTGACTGAAACCTGTTCCTAAATCAAACGTCTCCCATTTGTAATGAAAATAGTTTGAAATTGATATAAACAGTCCAGTTCACACATAAATATTTAAAAAATAGAGAGGCTGATTTAGCCTATTATTGTATCACAAAGTATGACCAGCGGTAGAAAGCTTATTATACATGACTGTCATTGACACATTACAAACTAATAAAAATACAAAATGCAATTCTGAAAAAGAAATTGGAATGAATCTATTGCAAGAGCGATTTTTATTGTTCTTTGGAAACACCATTTCTGCCCAGCTTCCCTGTCAAAATGGCAATATTTTTCCTAAATATTTCCATCTTAATCCAAAGCAACATTTCTATTGAAAAAAATGCTTTGCCAAGCTGCTTCTCCCACCTCTCCCTTCACCTTTGAGACTTGCACCAAGTGAGGAGGCTAACATGGGTTCACCTCGTGGGTCCACTCCTGAGCTCAATTATTTTGGGTGGAAAAGAGCCCATATCCGAAAATGGGGCACCATCCATTCTGCATGACCTTCATCAGGCCTTCATTGAAAAAGGGGGCCCAAGACAACAAACCACATGATTATGTGGGTAAAAACAAAACAAAACCAAACCAATGAATAATTAAGAAAACCTCTTTCAATGAAGGTTCTTTTGCTGTCTTGGACCAAGCAGTGGCACCACACACTGCCCAAAAGGCCCCCACCACAGACTTAAAAGGTGATGGGGGTTGAAGGAGGTAAACAAAACCAGGGTGCACAGGGAGGAGATGCGGCTTTTGCTGGCTGGTGTGAGAGAATAAGTTGCATCCCAGGCTTCTGGGAGAATATCATAACCAGAGGAAAGAGAGATAAAACATAACTAATTGCTAGCAGGTCACCATTCATTAGCTCCTCTGCCCTTTTCTGGCAGCAGCGAGCCCTTCCTCCTGCAGGGGACGAGGAAGAGACCTTGAAGCCATCTGCTTCCCAGATGTGTAAGTGTAATTATACCAAAAGGGCTGTGGCTCCGACGGCCCGCATGGGTGCTTCCAGGCCCCTGGAAAAGAGCAGCCTTTCAGCCCGAGCCCAAATCGCTGCTGCAGCAAGAGATACTCTGCAGGACCACAAACCACCACCTCCACTCTGGAGGAAGGGTCTGAGCAACCCAGTCGCTTGCTGCCAGCAGGGCATCCAAGAAGGGCATCCCAAGGAGTTGGCATCACTTGGGGTCAGCTGTCCTGAGCTCAGGGATGTGTCTGGGACAGACGCCCACAATAAACTTGGAGCTTTGAAATACCAGCAAGGGATGGATGGGTCGGATACCAGGTGTGAACAGCCATAGAGAGAAACTCCTGCAAAGCATCTGACCTATGAGCTTGTCTGTGTCCTGGAGCTGCTCTGGAGGCTCAGTAACCGAGGGTATTTTTTCCTTGTCCCCATTTCTTCCAAGAATGATTCCTGGGTTTGTCTACATTACCTCTCCCCTCTTTGTTTGGAGAAAGCCTCTCTGCTTTCTTTTCCTCTGCCCCAACGTTATTTCTTTGGTGCTGGGAGTCTTATTTCCCCAGCATGACAGCTCCTCCACAGAGGCACCGAATTGTTTGCTGCCCCACACTAGCTTTACTTTTAGCCCTGAATCCACTGTTTTCTCCCCTTTCTGCTTTCCCCTGTCCCCTTCACCCACCCCAGCATTACACTGGTCAGAACAGCATGACTATTTCTAATTTTCAGGCTGCCCCCCACCCACCCCCCTCCTTGCTGCAGTATCCTTCCAGAAAGAGCCCAAGTTTTGCCTGGTGGAAATGACTGTTATCTCCAGGACACTTTACACATTACTTCCACACCATTTGGAGTTTTCCGCCCCAGTAGTTTCTGTTGCGTCTCTCATTTCGCTCCTCGGGCACGTGTTTTAAAGGACCAGGGTCTCCTATTCACCGATGAAGCCAGACAAGTGACAAGACCGCTAGAGGCAGAGACTTTTCTGTCTCCCTAGGACGTCAGGACATCACTCAGGACCCTCTGACGTTCTCCATCTGGCATCACAATACATGCATCAGCAGCAACAACAAAAAACAAACTTGTACACAGATGACCTTCAGAGGGAAGGATGCTTCCAGATCTGAGCACCTGTTTCATCACACAATGGCTTTCTCTACGCAAGAAGAGACCTCCATGAACCCCCCAGTCCGGTGCAGCTCCCTGTACCCAAGCCCCACCCCTCAAATCCTCCTCATCTTATCATAGAGATGCACTGTGATGGACCACGACCTCACCTCTTGAACACAAAAGTTTCTACATATATCCCACAGACAACTCTGATGAAATATCTACATGAGAGCTGGAGAGGAGCTATTTATCAGGGAGTGGAGCGATAGGACAAGGGGTAATGGTTTTAAACTGGAAGAGGGGAAATTTCGATTAGATCTCAGGAAGAAATTAATTATTGTCAGGGCGGTGAAGCACTGGCCCATGCTGCCCAGAGAAGCTGTGGCTGCCCCATCCCTGGTGGGGTTCAAGGCCAGGCTGGATGGAGCTTTGAGCAACCTGGTCTGGTGGGAGGTGTCCCCGCCCATAGCAGGGGGGTTGGAACTGGATGATCTCTAAGTTCCCTTCCAACCCAAACCATTCTGTGATTCTATATCTGCTGCACAAACCCTTTAGCCCAAATACAGTTTTGCCCAACATGCCGCAGCCTGTTTTAAACACCTTTCTTCAGTGCTGGCAGAAAAGACTGGGGAAAAGACGGCAGCCACCACCTGGTATGCTTCCAAGCTCTTGCCTGAAGGAACCGCCAGCATCTGAAAGCCAGAACGAATGCCCAAGACAGCGTCGAATCTTCCCTGCACTTAAACAGCCCGTTTATGTTTTGCTTGCATGCGGAAAGCTGGGATCTTTATGAATATTTACAAACTCGCCCCAGAGGCAAACGTAGCCAGCATGCCAACAGACATGGCATCCCACCCGCCAGAGCAAAAACTCAGCCTGACGACTCCTGCATTATTCACATCCCTCTGTCCCCTCTCCCCTTGCTGCTTCCTCAGCTCCACCTTCCTTCTGCTCTTCCAGGCCAGCGCCAGGCAGGATGAGAGGGTCACTCGCGCAGCCCCTCGATGACGGATGGAAAAGGGCGTCCCGCCGCACCGCCGGCAAAATCGCCACTCGGCAATTTTCTACGTGTAAAAGACACGTTTTAACATTCAATCTTCCCAAGCAATACAGAAATAGCCCCATCTCGGTGGATCGTGCAGGCTGAGGGGAGAAGGAGGGGAGAAGGCAGGATTTCTTTGAAGGATATTCCATTCTATCTAGTGATTACAGAGCAGATGAACCCCTCTCAAAGGGATTATCTCATCCAGCTAAGAGATAGCTTTTTAATAGATGGACAGCGTGCCCGCACGCAAGACTGTTGAAGGGAAGGCACACCCTTCACAAGGTGTCTCTGCTTCCATGAGCTTGCTGGACAAAGCTGGAAAATAATTAAAGGTTGTCCAAAAAAAAATTTTAAAAAATTTAAAAATAAATTATCTGGAAAGGAGAAACATCAAAACAAATGCATGGTGACCAGGTCTGTGAAGCCAGAGAGACAGCACGGAGATCTAACCTGTTATTTCGTCAGCCAGCTATTCCCTCAGAGCTGATGGAGGTTGGCTTTGAAACCCAGCACCAATAAGCACAATTCAAAATGAGGATGCTGGGGAAGTTTGGCAAACGTTTCGCCTGCTGCAGATGATCACCACATAGCTACACAACCCGTGACCCTCTCACCAGTCAAAGCCTCACTTCACCAACAAGCACCAGAGGTCCAACAAGCACCCTTGGTCCCTGATGGCATGACAATGAGATGCCAGGATGGAGGGGTGATGGAGATGCTCATCTAACCCAGGAAAGACAACCAACTTACTTCTGACAAACAGTGTTTAATAAACATAGCTTGAATTGGCCGCTAATTTGTTTGTTGCCTTTCTATGAAGTTTGTAGAACCAAAACACCATAGCTAAATAAATAAAGTGGCATCTGAAGTGCTGCGGGGGAGTTCAATGGGCTTGCAAATCTTGCATGCGCAAAGGTGGAAGGAGGGGAAGGCTGGATTTGGTTGATGCGCTATTCATTGGAAATTGTTTGGTACTAAAACCTGCACAGAAGTGTAAGAGCAGGGAGAGAAGGAAAACAGTGAACCAAGAGAAGGAAAGGAAAGAAAGAAGGAAAGGAAAGAAAGAAGGAAAGGAAAGAAAGAAGGAAAGGAAAGAAAGAAGGAAAGGAAAGAAAGAAGGAAAGGAAAGAAAGAAGGAAAGGAAAGAAAGAAGGAAAGGAAAGAAAGAAGGAAAGGAAAGGAAAGGAAAGAAGGAAAGGAAAGGAAAGAAGGAAAGGAAAGGAAAGAAAGAAGGAAAGGAAAGAAAAGGAATGAGGAAGGGAAAGCAGCCAGCAGCGATGACAGGCCATTTTGCGACATGGCAGGAACCTCTTTCTTATCAGTTCTGTTATCATCGCCTTCAATTTAAATGGTCTTTATTTAAAGGTAGGGAAGGGGGGGCAGAATCCAAGCCCAAAAGGTTTCTGGAAGCGTGCAAGGGAATGGCTAATGGGGCTGAAGTGGGAGCTCACGCTCATCGCAGCTGCTTCGTATGCGCAGCATCAGGCATTCGAACCATCGCAATAGAATTATATGAGCCCCTGAAGACTCCCGGGCAGGATGGCAGAGAAACTGATGTAATTACTGACATTATTACCATTAAAGCAAAATAATAATTTTAATTACAGCTAAGGGCTTTGGGGGCTTTCTCTGATCCTCCTTGCCCCTGCTCACCATCTAGCATGGTCTGGTTCCAAGCTGTGTAATGGGACAGGGCAGTGACGGTCCCCTCTTTTCTCTCTCCCTTCCTGCCAAACACCTTTCTGCACAATTAAAGAAAGAACATCATAAAAGCCACTGTTTCAACCACACCATCATATTAAGGATGGAAACAGTGACCAGCAGCTTGTGAAGGCTCTATCCCAAAGGCTACTCCCTGAGCAGAAGGGGCTGCTGTTGATGGTAAGTGCCTGCCTGCCTACCAATTAAAATAAATTGGTAAATCAGGGCTGAGTTCAGGAGGCACAACACCTTGCAAGCTGGACTGTAGTCACCACACCGATACTGTGCACTGCCCAGAAACTTCCTTTTCTATTTTTAAACTCCTTTCCCACATCCCTGCCTCCTACTGGTGCTTGCTTGAATTCCAGATATGATGAGCGCATTCCCAGCATGGATGGTTGTCGTTATAGATGCAGCGGGTGCCTTTTGAAAACAGGGACCCCTTACAATTAATTTTTCCTGTCACATTACAGATAGTTTTTCATAAAGCAACTGTCAGCTGATGAACGGCTGGGGTGCTAAACGGCAGTCTCTGGCCCAGAGCCTGGTTGAGGACTGCTTTTTGCTGGATGATGTAACCCAATAATAGGTATTACTTTATAAATCACTCAGTGTGTTGACTGTAAGAGGAGTGAGGTGGGAGAATTCTAGAATGGTTAGAGTTGGAAGGGACCTTAAAGATTATCCAGTTCAAACCCTCACGCCCTGGGCAGGGATACCTCCCACCACACCAGGTTTCTCAAAGCCCCATCCAGCCTGGCCTTGAACCCCTCCAGGGACGGGGCAGAACACTGAAGGAGAGAAAACCCCACGGGAAACCTCCTGAGGGAACATTCAGCAAAGACACCAGCGGTTAAGTGACCTTTTTGCCAACACAGGAGGACTAACAATGCTCCAGGACCAAGGGAAGACTACAGGTGGTTTGAACTTGATCAGCAGGCTCAGGGTGTCGGTGGGGCTTACGGGGGAAAACAGTTCTTTACAAGAAGTTACTAGACTTGCCCACCACAGCACACAATGGCCTCAGTGTTTGAGGAACCTCTGCAGGACCCAAAATGTGGTCCCACAGACAGAGTAGTACCTGGAAGTAGTAGATGCAGAAGAGCGGTCTGCAGAGCCATGATGTTTTAAGTATAAGCTAAAGGGATGGCATCTAGTTCTGGGCTGCCCAGTTCAGGAAGGACAGGGAACTGCTGGACAGGGTACAGCAGAGGGCTACAAAGATGATGAGGGGTCTGGAGCATCTCTCTTACAAGGAAAGTCTGAGAGACATGGGTCGTTTTAGTCTGGAGAAGAGAAGGCTGAGGGGGAATCTCATTAATGCCTATAAATACTTGAAGGGTAGATGACAGGAGGACGGAGCCAGTCTTTTTTCAGTGGAGCCCAGTGACAGGACAAGAAGAAATGGGCACAAACTGGAACCTGAGAAGTTCCATCTAAACATGAGGAGAAACTTCTTTACTTTAAAAGTGACAGAGTACTAGAACAGGCTGCCCAGAGAGATGGTGGAGTCTCCATCTCTGGAGACATTCAAAATCCACGTGGACATGTTCCTGTGCAACCTGCTCTGGATGGACCTGCTTTGTCAGGGGGGTTGGACCAGATGATCTACAGAGGTCCCTTTCAACCCCATAGCATTCTGTGATTCTGTGATGTCACTCAAAGGGCAAACAGAGGGTTGTGTGCCCCAGAAGGTCTCATGCTTGGAAGCTGGGACAAGAAATCCTAGTGGGCACCTATGGGACCCACCCCAATCCCAACACCACACCAGGTGCCACAAAACCGACTTGGGGACTTGGCTCCATTTTGCTTGCTCGCTTCATGTAAACCCATTGAACCATGACAATCTGACAAGACTGAGTTTCCTACAGATCCAGTCAAATGGAAAAATAGATTAGATAAAGCAGATCGGAATCGTCAGAAACAGAGGCACCATCACAACAGCCTGCCATGGACTCGGCGATATATCTTTCCCCAACTTAAAAGCCAGGCCCTGAGACTCTCAGAACAACGGTGCCCTGGGGCTGGGTGAGGATGAGGAGGGTCAAAAAGAGCATGTGCAGGAGGTGAAGCGCAAGGGATGCATCCAAGAGGAGAACAAACCCTGAAGGTCAGAGTAGCAAGCACATGAGCAGCTAACTAATGTACTACAGCAGCGCCACAGGGCACAGACACAGGCGCACACGTCCTAGCAAACTGGAAAGCCATAAAAGTCTATTACAGCAAATCAAACAGCAGTCAGCATGACAGCCATTAGCCTGAAATGAATACACGAGAACTTAATGAGCTCTGTCGAGGCCAGCTTGGTGAATTAAGTTGCCAATTCTAGCAGGATTCCCCCTTTTTCTTTACCAACTTGAAAGCGTCCGCACCGCCTCGTTGCCTTTTGACAAGCAAATCACGGGGCGCCCTTGCCCAGACGGGATGGACGATTACGCTGGAGCAACGCTGCTCTCCTGACACGTGGGCCCTCACTCAGTTATTCCAGGCAGGTGCCGGGGACGCAATTAAGACAGGACAAGTGCAGAAGAACAGTGGCATCAGCCCGACACATGAGCGATCCCCAGTCTGGGTGTTCAGAACTGCTGCGACCCCGGAGGAGCCCACAGTTAAACTCTCCCCCCTTCCCATGCTACAGAGGAATCGTGTCTGCAGCCCATGCCCAAATAAACTTCCCATTCTCAAATCAAGCAGACTGTATAAAACGCCAGGAAGCATATTTAGAGGCAGTATTGTTTTTAAAGGTCAGTTTACTTCATGTTCCATTTATTTATGCACACTCTTCTTTTGACTTCCCTAGCACCACACAATAGCAGTGAGGTTTAAATAGCCTTTCTGTTGCTGCTCCATTAGCTAGGACAACTGCAAATCGATACACCCATTTATCTCAAAATTAAAAAGAGAAAAACCCTCATTAGCTGCCAATTCTGCATAGAGCCAGCCTATACAGAGCCTCACTAGCACTTCTGCTTAGCCTACTCTCCGTCCCCAAGCTCCAGTACTTGTTTATTCATTAACAATAGACCCTTCAGCTTGGGCTGGGTGGTCTTTGGGATGGATTTTGTTACCCACATCCTCACTGTTCACCCTGGTCTAAGCTGTCTGGAGTGCACAGGGTTGACCTGGGGACACTGTCATCCCCACTACCATGACTAGGTTCCCAGCCTCAGCTGCATCCAAGGTGTCTCCTGGCTCAGGGGACTTCAGTTTCCGAAGGCACATCTCCATACCACATCACCTCCAGCTCTGAGTGCTTGTGGACAAGCAACAAGGACAATCCGTGGTCCAAAACAAGTCCAAAGCTCTTAAAGCAAGAGGGCATCTCTTCCTCAAGAGCCGTGCCAGCACACAGAGAGTAAATTTGCTGCTCACATGTCCCCTGAGGATCGTCCTTAGGTGGTGGGACACCACCCCTTGCTTTCACAGCCTTTGACAAGGAAATGCTGGCTCCCCAGCAGAAGACCAGAAGTGCCTCCAGGATTCTGGCTGAGCAACAAGTTTGTGGCTCATTACCTCTGATCGGCTGCCCTTGGTTAAAGATCACGGATAGAAACCAGAAACCAGCGCATGATGCCTGATAATTAGATTAGGCCACCCTCCTGAAAAGCACAGCTCTGAAAAGCCAAGTGGCAGAGGGGGTGCACAGGGGGAAGCACCATGCTTGCTGTACCCCAAACAATTACACAGGCCTGGAAATCCCTCCCAGAAAAAGCACAGCTCACATGTAAAGCAACGTGACATGCAAGAGGCAGGCTCTGGGGTTCAGCCTCTTCTTCTTTTACTCATTTTTGGTCCAGATCACCTGCCTAAAGCATCCTTTCCTCAGCCAGTCCTAATTTTCTAAGCCAATACTGGACCTTTGCCCTCCCTACTGCCCAGGCTTGACACAGATTAGGATCAGAGATGTGGAAGGGCTTAAGAGATTTGCGATATCAGCTCTTGGAGCAGAAGGGAAGAACAAGAGAAGGTATGGCACTGCTGCTCCAGGTAGATGAACCCTGGGGCTTAACACAGCACCAGTTCCCAGAGGAGACACAGGAATCTGCTTTCCATCTCTCTCTTCTCCCACAGAGAAGGGAGTTCTCTGTACCAGGTGCTGTAAATGCAGAATCAGAGGTAAATCTGAGGGCAGGGGAGAGGAGAATATTCTCCTTCAGTCCTACTGACATTCCTTTGGTTTTGCAGGCCTCAGCAGACAGATGGCCACCAGGAGAAGCGGCAGCAAGGGAAGACGGCCACCCATCAGCATCCAGAGACCCAAGAGCAAGGAGCTGCTCGTGGAGCTTTTGCCAACTCATTTCTGCACCGTTAGTGCTTTAGAGAGGAGAAGAAATGACTCTGACCCAGTGTCATTCTCAAAGAGAGGTTTCAAATGACTTGGCGCAAGGATGAGACTAAAACTCCTGGCTCATAGATCACAAGCAACCTGATGAAGAAACCTCATCCTCGCAGCAGAGGGACAGGGAAAGATCAAAGCCCAGCACGGCAGGGCATCAGCAGTCAGCATATTAAATAAACTGTTGTAATACGATCGTTTGCACCTCTCAGTCACTGAAGACTGCTCGATCTCATACACACAGATGCACACTTGACCTCATCCACACCCTGAGGCATGCTCTGGGAAAAATGGGCTCTGCCCTGGCATCCATGTTCAGAGGGAGACGTTTCCTCTACTGGAGGAGGTGAAACGCCTTACTAATCCCCTGTTTCAAATATTCACCTTGACCTTGTCCTCCTAGCACCAGCAACAACCTTTTGCTCCACATCTAAATTCCCACCAGATCTGGAAGTTCTCAGCCTATTCCCTCTAAGCTGAGCTCTAGGTGCAGAAGCTCTCCCTGATGGTCTGGTGTCATCACCTTTGCAATGGCCAGCACAGAGAGAGAGCGGCAGAAGGTTGTCAAATCTCCATCCATGGAGATAGTCAACACTTGGCTGGGTAAACCCTGAGCAACCTGATCTAAGATGAAAATTTTCTCTGCTTTAGTGGGAGCTCGGGCCAGATGATCTTCTGTGGTCCCTTTCGACGTACTTTATTCCTAGGACATCATGGGGGCATAAGTCCTGCTATGGATATGTTAAAGGAAAGCGCGAGCAAGGGCAGAACTCAGCCAGAAAACAGGCATTTGGAGAAATATTTAGTCCTGCCTCAGGTCACCCCTGTGACAAGAGCTGGGCAATGCCCCCCCGACTCAAAGGAAGAGAAAAAGAAACAGGTTCCCATTTAACAGTTATTTTCAAACTTTACATTTGTCACAGGAAAGAGGTCACACCAAGGCTGCAAAGGCTCCCATCTCCAAACCTTCTCTTCCACTTGCCTTCCCCCAGCACCCAAAATGCCCTCACTTCGCCTCTGCTCATTTTTAAACAATAAATTCTGGAGGTTTAATCCTCCCCTGGAGCACAGTGAGGGTCCAGGGCAGGAGAACAGTTCCATAACTTTGGTGGCCTGCGGGCAGCTTTGTGGTGGCAACCAGGTAGCAAGTATGGCCACCGAGAGCAGAGCCAGAAGCCCAGGGAGGCTGCAGCAATCCCTACCTCTGGGATGCGGACACTGTAGGGCTGGTTGTGGAACTGCGGGGCATTGTCATTCACATCTCCAACTTGGATGTTGACCGTCCCTTTGATCACCTGTGGCCACAAGGATAACAACAGGAAATGGGATTCAGCTTTATGCATGGATTTAAAACCTAAAGCCAGCTTATGGCTGCTTATTTTGGCAAACGATGAGCATGGTCCCACTCCCCAGACCCCCCCTCTGGGCACAGTGCAGAAGAAGGTCCCCTGGCAACCCACACTCATCCTCTCCACTCCCTTCTGCCCGTGCCGCAGACCATGAAATGAGAAGTCACACTTACCCCTTGGCTGTCACTGACAGAAAATTCAACCGTGAATTCTGACTTAGTCTGAAAGGGAAGGAGAAGAAAAAAAAAACATATAATTAAAGATACTGTAGTGTTTATCTGCAGATGGCAGGCTGGGGACTTTTAGCCAATATTATTACATGCAAAATGCTTTCAGGACCTTCAAGAAGAGAAGAAGTGCTTGAGTGCAATTACCTATGTTGAGTATAAAATGCAGAGAAATATCAATGCCAGCAGGGCTCCTGTGTATTTCCCAGGCACGGTGAGGAGCTGCTCTGCCGTGGGTCAGGGGGATGCGGGGACTAAGGAACCAACTCCTTGACTAAAAGTCCAACATTTTAAACAAACAACTAGGCTGAAGCAGATGAGAGGAACCTGCTGTTTAACCTTCTGTGGCGTGCCAGCAAGCACCAGCTTTCTTTGCACGCCCTCCCTGTTCACAGTACTGCAGGCAGCAAGAGGGAATAAGTGCAAGGGAGAGAAAAACAGTTTTCCACCCACGGTGTTACTGCAACCAGGCACCATCTCCCATCGCAAGATACAGGGATGAAGCAAAAAGAGGAGAAAGTCCAAAGAAAAAAAGCTGGGTAATTAGCTTTTGTCCAAGATGACGATACAATCTAGCCTCACTGAGGACATCTAAATCTTGATGCTGCTTCCCAAACTTACCCACCAAGCAGCAGATCTTGGAATATCACATAGCTGCGAACACTGGGATAAGACCAGGGTCTGTAGTAAGAAGTGGCTGAAATCCCATAAACACATTTAAAAAACAAAACAAAACTAAAAACACCTGTGCAGGCCTCTCTGCCCCTTAATTGCTCTAATTAAGGTAAGAGCTTGGTCTTAGATGACAATATATCAAAGTCACCGGTACTGGGGTGAGGGACAAGTAGGGAAGAGGGAATTATCTTAGTGGCAGAACAGGGAAATTATATCTTAAAAAAATATCTTTAAGGTCCCTTTCAACTCTAACTATTCTATGAAATATTGCTAGTAGAGGCAGACCTTCTCTTCCTAACCTTTCTTTTCTATCAACCATCCTTTTACTCACATTTTACCAAGAAATCATGCAGGGATGGAACACACCCACCCAGCACCTGGGCATGATCTGCATTTTGCTTCCTCTAGTCCCAGCAATTCCTTCCTCCTTCCAGCATCCCTTCCCACGCCCAGTACCCCTACCTGAGCTGCTAGAGCCCAGCAACTTGATATTTCCAAAAAATCATGCAGGAAAGGCTGGAAAGGAAGCTTGAAATGGCTCTCTGGGCTGCAGATTTGGTTGATTTATTCCTAATAAGAACGGCTCAGGGATCAGCAGCTGCCACCAGTACCCAGACCAGGAGCTCTGCTTGCAGCAGAGCAGCAGTTTGCTTTGGAGAAGGGTTTGGGGAAAGAGCTCACCAGAGCGTGCACCCCTCCTGCCCCCACATCTGTCCCCTCCCAATCCCCCTATCTGAATAACTGGGGAATTCAACCTGAGAAAGCCTTTTCTAGCTCCTGCCTCCGGGCAACGCTTGCAGGCAGAATGGAAGAGCTGAAATCCCAATGGAGAGGAGAGCCCCTGCTCCTTGTCACATCCCACCCTACTGCATCAGCATCTTTCACCCCTGGTCCCCCTTCACCCCTCAGCACCACCACAAGGGACACAGCAGTAGGAAAAACAAGTGAGAAGAAACAACTTGTTGAGCGTTTGCTTTAAAAAGCTTGATAAAATAATCAGAGAAAGCTGCCACATGCTAATTTATGTCTCTACCCTTCATTTTAGCACATACTTTTTTTAGACTCAGGGTGTGTCTTTTTTTAAAAACCTGTTTTCCTTCTAATCTTTGCGGGAGAGAAAAATCCTTCGAAAATGGTTTTGCCTCACTCCTTCCTCTTTTTATCTATTTTTCTGTTTTTCTGCATCATTTAGCTTACCAGGACTGCCTCTCTCTTTTCAAGTTTCTCTCTTTCTCCTCCGTCCTACAAGAATTTATCACTTGCTTTTCTTTCCCCACCACTTCTGTTGTATGGCTTTCTCTCCCCTGACTTTTTGGATTGCATGCATCCAGGAGCCTTCTGCTCCCATCATGCTGTCCACCTCCATCCCCTTACCTCTCATGCCATCCTGTTTCCTCCACCATGAATCCCCTTTCCCACCTTTCCCATATCCATACCAAGCTACCACATGTGTCCATCTTCACCCTCTTCCATGTGCTGCTGACTTCGAGATCCTGAAATCAGTTAATGGGTGCAGGCTCCTCTCCCAGTTCAGCCTGGCCACGCGTGCAAGCTCTGCTTAGCTCCTTCCCTTCCCACTATCCACCAAAAGACACCTAAAAAGTCTATTGATCGCCCTTTAAGGCTGTTATCGGACGTATTGGGAAGCTGTAGGCATTTGAAGAATGGAAGATTGATGACTCACGCCAGCAGCTGTTGGCACAGGGAGGTGGAGGGGAGAGGGGTGAAGAAAAACGTTTTATTTTCCCCCAGCCCCACTCCTTGAATGCTGTGAAATTGGGTTTGCCCTCCCCCAGCCTGTGCAGCATCCACATCCACAGCTCCTCTGCATCCTGGCATCCTGGCTGGCTCCAGCCGGGACCACCAGTGCTCTGAGGTGTGTGACTGGGTTTTATCTTCGCAGTGCTGCTGCTGGCAGAGAAAGTCCTAAGCACAGGCAAGAGGAACACAGGGGAAATTAAGAACGTTTCCCCAAGTCGTATAGTATTTTCTCAGCTTTTACCATGCTCGTGTCTGAGCACCTGTGCTATCACTTCCTCCTCGCTCCAGGAACGCGGCAAAGCCCAGGAGATTTTGTAATAGAGGCACCTGGATGGGATATCATCTCTGCACACCAGAACTACCATCAGAAACAGGGGCATGAAATTAAACAGCTCCAAGGCAAAAATCTTGCCAAATTCAGCATCCAGCAGCCTGAATCTGCAAGGTGGTGGAAAGTCATTACGAGATTGAATAAGCAGGTATACTGTTTAACACAGCGTCTGAAGAGATGTGAGGTAAAGGATTTAATTGGAATATAGGTTTAAAGAGGGAGCCTGCAAGTTTCCCTGAATGTATGAGCATCTCCATCTTTGGTAGATTGTTTTCATTTGTTGTTTTCTTTACTTCTAAACTTGGGAAATATTATTCTGGAACTCAGAAAAACCAACAAGTCAAATGGAACACTGCACACTACTTATTCCTTGTGTCCCCACTGAGCTGGGGACAGTGACAGGGTGGCTAGGGACAGACTCGGATGGGACACATCCCCCAACTCTGCAGGGGAGCAACACCCAGGCTGCAGAAGGTGCAGAGTCACCATTTATGGGAACAGAGATGTTGGTTTTTAACTCCACTCAGCAGAAAAAGGCATTACCTCTCTGTCCAAGGGCTGCCTGAGCCAGACAACACCCGTCACACTCTCCACCGCAAAGAACCTGCTGGCCTCCTCCCCAACCACACCAAAGACCAGCGGGTCGTCATCCAGGTCCCGGGCCAGCAGCTGAGTCACTGAGGAGCCTAAGAGAAGTGGAGAGGAAAGAAATCATGAGTGAAATGGGACAGAGCCAGGGGGAAATCCTGAAAACATTCAGGTCTTCTGCCTTTCTCCCTTAAGTCATCCCCAAACTATTTTCCCACGGTAGTACCATGCTTCAAGCATTTTTGCAGCAGCAATGGGAGTCAAGCTGTGCGTCGTCCTACTGTTCTCTCTAGTGCAGATAAATTGTACCCACAGCTCCTCTCCTCCCTCGCCCTTATCAAAAGGGCAAGTCACGTTAGCTCAGCAGAAACATGGTAATCTCAGGCACTAGAGACAGTGGAGGAACTCCAGGCACCCTGAGAGAATGAGAGATAACGGCACAAATTCTTCACTACCTTCTGCCAAATCATGTTTGAAGACATCTTCTGCAGCATCTTGAATACCCCAACCAACAACAGCCTTACTCATCCGTCCCTCATGGCCTGCAGTTGCAAATGTCTCTTCCCGGTTGCACCCAAGAGGCCAGGGCGCAGAGGCCAGAGTGCTAAGACTACACCAAGACCCTCCAAAGCTGCTGCATGGGAGCCATGTGTCCTGTTTGTGAACTCCACACTGTTCCCAGAGTAGAATGACTTCTACTGCTCTGAAAGCAAGGGACATCCACCACCCTTGGAAATTCATTTCAGCACCATAAGAACCTCCTTGGATCATTTTGGGCCTCTCTGTGACACCTTTGAGCACATTCAAAGTCTATTGAGGTAAATCAACCATAGCTGGCTGTGGGTAGCCCACCCAGCCACTCTCAGTGTCCCCCTCAACAGAACAGGGGAGAAAATTGGAGGAAAAACACTGGTGAGTGGAGATAAGGGTAGGAAGATCCCTTGATCACCTGGCCCCAAGGATGGAGAAGGGGACAAGTTCTGCATGAGCCATCTTTGGCAGTATGAGAGCACCCTACAACCCCAAATCATCTGGTCAAGGAGAATGGATGCCAAAATTTCATCCATCTGGGAAGAGGAGGGAAGCTCCAGCAGACCACAGGGCAAACGTGGTACCACAGCCTGGTGAGCAGAGCGACCCAAGCAATTACCAACCAGTTGGCCCGACATCAATCACAACTGAAATAATTGAAAAAGCTGATACGAGATTCAAATAATAAAGAATTAAATGATAGGAACATAATTAATGCCAGTCAACATGATTTTATGGAAAATAGGCCTTGTCAAAAAAACTTGATTTTATACTTTGATAAGATTACAATTTTGGCAGATAAAGGTAACTGCGAAGAAATTATAGACTTTTGTAAGGCATTTGACTTAGCACTGCATGACTTTCTGATTAAAAATTTAGCACAGTACAATACTGATGAAGCACACTCGAGCGAAAAAACAGCTTCTTGGCAGGTCCCAAGACCACCCTCAGTGGTTGAGGGACATCCTACCAAAACGTAAAATTGAGTCGGTACAAGTGAGGTGACAATATGGCAAATAACAGGGATGACCAAGCAGCCAAGTGACACACTTGGTAATCTGGGCTAGTTTGGTAAAAATTTGTTTTCACAGCCCTGTTCCAAATGCCCTTGAAAAAGGCTGGAAGACCACAGCTACAGGGGAGGACATCACAGGTCTCTTCTCCCATGTCACAAGTGATAGGACAAGAGGAAATGGCCTCAAGTTGCCCCAGGTGGGGTTCAGATTGGAAATTAGGAACAATTTTGACACGGAAAGGGTTGTAAAGCCTTGGAATGGGCTGCCCAGGGGAGGGGTTGAGGCCCCATCCCTGGAGGGATTTCAAAGCTGGGTTGACCTAGTGCTTAAAGACATGGGTTAGTGACGGTTTTTATCAGAGTGAGGTTGCTGGTTGGACAGGATGATCTTAAAGGTCCTTTCCAACCTAGGCAATTCTATGATTTTATCCTGAAAACAGCTGTTCTGGCAGGACCAGGGATCCAAGCACACAAGGAGCTATTTCCATGCCCTGGCTAGTAGAGTCGTGGTGCAATTCGAGCACTTGGAGGAGCGACTTCAGGGCTGTGTGGCTGGTTCTGCCATGGCTGCAATTCTGCAAGTTGCTTGGCTGACTGTACCATCTTCAGGACTAGGTGCAAGAGGAAGCTGGAAGCCATGAATGCTCAAGAGCTAGCAAAAACACTTTAAACTTAACAAGGACTTCAAAAGCTTGAACTGCTTCATTTACGACAAAAAAGAGTGAGATGACTCAGGCCATCTTGAGCACATCTATGAAGAGGACAAAATGTAATACTTAAACGGTGACTATTCCAGGGCAAGAAAACACAGCAAGACTCAATGCCCAAAGTCAAGCAAATTTCTATTTGGGAAATGAATAGCAGGGTTTGTTTTTAAAAAAGAGCATCTACAATTAACCACTGGGAAAAAAATTCCTTCCACCAACACAGTTGCAAGTGAGTGATGGCTCACCATCAAAGACATTTTGGACAGAGACCCAAAAGCAATAGTCCCTATCCAAATCACTGCCATCAGCTGGTTCATCTGCAGTGCTCCCACCTCTTCAGTGAACCCAAGGCTGGATTGACCCCACACTTTTCTCAAGCCTCAGAATCTTGATATGAAAAAAAGCTGCTAGCTTGATTTTATTTTGGAGGACACCTGAAGCCATGGTTAGCAAAGGTTTCTTTGCCCCAGGAGATGGATACGATTGTGACCATCCCCATGACAATGGCAGCCAGTAACTAGGACAAGATAAATCCAGGGTCATGCCTCCGTTCTGCCAAGTTTAATGGGAAAATGGAACTTTTCCCCTTCACACCACACACAAAACCCCTAGATCAACAGGGTATCTACAATTCCCTCCAGAACTGCAAATACTTCAAACTTCAAACCCCAGAAGGTCTCAGTCTTGCTTGTAACTCGCAGTGGAAGGGAAACGATCTTAAAAATCCTGCTGAATAGGAAAACAGCATTACAGCCAGTTCTAATCATAGTCGCATTCATGGTTTGTATGTTGCAAACCCACTTGCACAAAGAAATCAGCCAGCAAACGAACATTTAACTCTTCACTGTCTCTCTGCATTATAGCTACCTCCCACCATCAGGGAATTTTGTTCCTAAATTCAGAACAGCCTAAGGAAGAAGGCAAAGTGTTTCTGGGCAGAGTGCATCACTGTACCCGCCTTTCTCCCTCCTGCCAGTCTGCAGGCATGCAAACTTAGATTTTTGGGAAACTAGGAAACAGCAGGCTGGGCTTGTCCACCCTCCGCTCCGGTCCAGGCATACAAAAATCAAGGACAGACTTAACAAGTAAAAGAAGAGGGAAGAGAACATTCGGCACCTACACCCTCCTCAACTTTGCTTTCTTTTCATTTCTTAGAAATAAAACGGGGAGACCTTATAGCAGCCTTCCAATAGGAGTCCTCAGCAAAGGAAGGACACGGACCTGTTGGTATGGGTCCAGCGGAGGGCCACGAAGATGCTCAGAGGGCTGGAGCACCTCTGCTATGAAGACAGGCTGAGAGAGCTGGGGCTGTTCAGCCTGGAGAAGAGAAGGCTCCAGGGAGACCTTAGAGCAGCCTTCCAGGGTCTGGAGGGAGCTCCAGGAGAACTGGAGAGGGACTCTTTGTGACAAAGTGTAGTGACAGGACAAGAGGCAATGGTTTAAATTGGAAGAGGAGAGATTTAGGTCAGATATTAGGAAGAAATTATTTTCTGTGAGGGTGGTGAGGCACTGGAACAGGTTGTCCAGAGAAGCTGTGGCTGCCCCATCCCTGGAGGGGTTCAATGCCCGGCTGGATGGGGCTTGGAGCAACCTGGTGTGGTGGGAGGTGTCCCTGCCCAGGGCAGGGGGTTGGAACTGGATGATCTTGAAGGTCCCTTCCAACTCTAACCATTCTATGATTCTATGAAATATGAATCTTTATTAAGAAATAAATAGTGCAGCTCAGAATATTAAACTATAAGCTGCATGTTGTTCTCCCATATCACAGGAAAATACCTTCTTAAGTAAACCGTCAAAGTGAGACACTGAACACTAACAGCTATTTTACCCATTCCCTTACCTGTCCATCAACCAGCAATCAGCATCTTAACTTAAGAGCACCTCCCAATTCATCATAGAAATAAAAATAAAAAAGCGCAAGCATAAAATGCAAATCAAAATAACAAATTAAATATAAGATAATGAGAAACAGAACTCTGAAATGAGAAATGGGACTTCACACAACTGCTTTGCCATTTGTTATTCTGATTTTTGCAAGCTTTACTCCAGAGGAATGCTAAGTTTAAGCACGTAGTGTAAACCAGGCATGTGGGATGCAGCGAGAGATGACCACAGCAGGGCATGCTGAGCTCCTTCACCCTCTGTAATCAGACTCCAGGTCGTGGGATCTAGGATAAAAGTTTATGGGAGCCACCTTCCACCCGATTCCTTTAGTCCCAATTTATTTAATCCTACTTCTCCTCCCTTCTCTGTTGACCCCACCAGGGGAGGAAGAGCCAGCTACCTGGATAGTGCAAGGCAAACGCACACAGCTGGAACATCTAGGCTGCGGTCACAGTTCAACAACACATCACAAGAAATCTCATTTTCCAAGGTGATCACAGGGAAAGTGTTGTTGAACAACCCATAGATGAAGCCAGACCAAGGTGAACTCCCCCCCCAACTTAGCGACACTCAGCTCCTCAGCTGGACTCCACACTCACTTTCACAGAAGCGACACAGGAATTATCAATGGACTGAAAAAACCTTCAAATGAAGGTGTCTGCACCACTAGGAAAACATCAAAAAACAGAAGGCCCCACTCCAACAGTGTGTGTACAGCCCAGGGAGTACCATGTCTGTCTGAAAACCCTCTGAGGATGCTGTTTGAGCTGCCACAAGCCCAAGTGCCGACTTGGTTCTGCTGAGGAAACAGGGACAAATTATCCTTCTGCAGTGCAAAGTTATAGGCTCCATTTGTTTCCCCTCAGGAATCAGACAGGGCAGTTAAGTGTCTTGATTCCACCAGATAATCACAATTTATCTTGTCTCCTTTTGCCTCCTTTCTCTCAATCATGGCTACTTCTCCCTCTTGCTCACACAACATAGATTTTCTACTTATTCCAAGTCTTGAACTTTGACTGACCTCGGGAGATTTTTTTGTTGTTGTTGCCTCTTGCTTTCTTCTGCAAGGATTTTATTAAATTTTTTTTAGATTTGGCTGCTTTATGGGGTTTACTTCCTCCCCACCCCCCATACAGGAACTCATGCCTCAGCATCGTGCTTGCAGCTGGAAACCTGTCTCTTTTTCTTGCCCTTCCATTTTGCCAAGGGGGAATTAGACATAGAGGCTGTGTCCTCCCTCACAATTAGTTTTGCTTTTGACAAGGGGTATGAGAAAGGACTAAAAACAAACTCTCCACTAGAATCACAGAATAGTTATGGTTGGAAGAAACTTTTAAGATCATCAAGTCCAACTGTTAAGTAACACTGTCAAGTTATCACTAAACCATAGAATCATAGAATGGTTAGAGTTGGAAGGGACTTTAAAGACCATTCAGTTCCAACCCCCCTGGCCTGGGCAGGGACACCTCCCACCACACCAGGTTGCTCCAAGCCCCATCCAGCCTGGCCTTGAACCCCTCTGAACTTCCCTGGGCAGCCCATTCCAATGCTTGACAGCTCTTTCAATGAAGAAATTTTTCCTAATATCCAATCTAAACCTCCTCTGATGCAACCTGAGGCTGATTCCTCTTGTCCTATTGCCTATTACTTGGTAAAAAAACCAACAAACTCAAAGGCCCTGGAGGGTTTTGGAATGCAGAACCCCGTGGCCAGGGCAAGAGCTTGGAGGATGAAGAAGCTGCCAGAGCAAGATGCTGACTCAGTCTACAAGGGGATGGGATGGAGAACACTGGGATCCAGCAGAAGGAACAGGTTTCTAGTTGATTAATAAGATGCTCTCTAAAAAACTCTGATCCGTACTCAAGTGGATTTAGCAGGAATTCCTCCACTGGCTGCTGGCTCAAGACTTCAGGTATCAGCTATACTTTACTATTAAAAGCATTTTAATCCCTGTTTTAAAAAGCCAGTGCCTGTTTCTCCCTGGCTCAGCATTTCTCAACCCTCCTGAGCTCTGGATCCTATCTGTGGACACGGTCACCACGTAGCTTCTTAGCTCCCTGTCTTCTACCACGGCTACCAAGAGCGATCTGGAGACTGCCCAGCTCCATGGGCACACAGCTTACAGGCAAGAGTGTCTGCAGAATAAAAAGCCAGAAATTTCTAAGTAGTAGCTACAAACAGATCAGAGGCACTGGGCATGCTGGGGAGGGAAGCAGCAAGGAGACAGCCCTTGTGCCATGAGCAGTGCACAATGTCTTCAACCAAGGTCACAAACTGGCACAGAGCCCTCCGTCGCTATTCAACTTCTCAAACCAGCACAAGTTTATTTACATATAAACCATTTTAACATCTGCACCCTGCAGCAAGGAGTCCCCTCGCATGAAAGCAGCTGCCACAATTTTGCTCCAAAGTAGCTGCCACCAGATTTCCTTGGCTCTCTCTCCTTCCTTTCTTGGAAGGGAGAAGGAACAAATCACATCCCATTTGCTTCTCCCACAGCACTCCTCGTGTTAGCCTTCCTGCCTCAGTCATCCCACCACAGGCATCTCCAATTAGCCCAGTTCATCACAGCAGGCTGGCCTCTGATGTGCTTCGTGTCAGGACTTGATGGATCTGATCTTGAAATTCAAACCCTGTTCTTCTCATTTGTCACCTGCTCCCTTTTCTTTGCCTGTAATTCATTTTCTCTTTCACCTTTCATAAAAAAAAAAAAATAAACGAAGAAAAAAAGGCCCTTCTGTGATGTTTTCCCAAAGAGTTTTTTAAAAGGAAAGATGAAATGCCAATATTTCTGTGCTGCTGAGCAATCTCTAAACAATGTGAGGCAGAGGATAGTGACTCCCTAGCAAGGAAAAGAAGGCAGAATTTAGTTTCAGGCAGGAAAGTGGGAGTTACTCCCATATTTAGGAAAAGGCTTCATGGCTTTCCCAGAGGGGATGAGCCACAACATGCTGGGTACAGAGCATGCACAGGAGATCCCACCTGATGTGTAGGGCGACATGTCACCATGGGCACAGTGCAAGGGGCTAAGAGAATATACTTGGGTTCAGGAAAACTCTTGCAGGCACCAAGGTCTCTATATCTTCATTCCTGCCTTCCTCTCAGTCACAGCCCCCTGGAGCAGTTTCCTTGTCCATGTCACAGATTGCCATGGATTATAGAATACTGGAACGGTTCAGGTTGGAAGAGAACTTAGAGATCATCAGGGACACGTCCCACCAGAGCAGGTTGCTCCAAGCCCCATCCAGCCTGGCCTTGAACCCCTCCAGGGATGGGGCAGCCACAACTTCTCTGGGCAACATGTTCCAGTGCCTCACCACCCTCACAGCAAAGAGTTTCTTCCCAATATCTAATCTAAATCTACTCTACTCCAGTTTGAAGCTGTTACCCCTCATCGCATCACTACATGCCCTTGTGAAAAATACCTCTCCAGCTCTCCTGTAGATACTCTCCCTTCAGATCCTGGAAGGCTGCTAAAAGGTCTCTCTGGAGCCTTCTCTTCTCCAGGCTGAACAGCCCCAGCTCTCCCAGCCTGTCCTCATAGGAGGGGTGCTCCAGCCACTAGATCATCTTTGTGATTCTTATGCAGAAGTTGTGAGCTTCTAAAGGTTAACCACCACATGGTCCAAACTGCTACTACCAGGAAGACCTTGCTCCTCTCAGCTGGAGCACACCTTGGGTGAATGATAACAGCAGAAGTCATGACATGCAAGCATGCTGAGATTAAAGCCTGGCCAACATCATTCAGACACATTCAGGAAGGCCTAAAAGCACACCAAAGGTACAAGGGCAACCCACTCATCCATCTCCAAGCCTTTCTCCTAAAGCAGGTAGCTACCGGCTTGTTTCATAAACACAACCTTGACAGATACTCTCTGGCCACCTTCTCAGAAAGGACTCAACCACTTGAGCTAAAACTTTCCAGGACAACTCGGCAACGAAAGTTTCCGCTCCTGCAATTCAAGTTGAGCTCAACGTTACACATTCCTCTTTCCAGGTGCTAATGGGAAGCATCATCTTTCCCCACCACTAAGGCTGCCTCCACTCCGATTACGGTGCTACAGAGCGAGTGAAAAAGGACAGGGAGACACCAGCACATTTTTAAAAAGGGTCTCATAAGAAATAAATTAGAAAATAACTGTTAGAAAAACAGGAGACCTTCACCAGTTACGGGGAGAAAAGCCCAGGACAAGGTGGTCCTATAACCACACACACTACTGCCATCACCCACCACCTACAGGAGAGAAAGGAGCCAAACGTGGAGGTGACAGAGAAGAGGGGAAAACCAATCTGTGCAGTCAAAACCAGTTCTGAGGGAGTTCATCAGGCTGGGAAGCGAAAGGCACAGCAGAGAGTTTTTCCCTAGCTCCTCGGATGCTCCAAGCCAGAGCAGGAGACAGAGCCTCTAATATTTCTGCTGCATTTTGTTATTTTAAGCGGGGAGTCAGTGGCAAGACGGAATCCATAAGAAGACCTGACAGGCAGTGGTAAAGCTCAAGAAGAGCCATTGCCCGCCTCCATTCTCCCCAGGTCTCACAGAGACATCTAAGAGGGTATTTAAAGCTGTTTAAAGGCAAGAGCAGAGCAGGAGATAAAGAAAAGCCAAGTGTTCACGACAAGGGCAGCCATAGCAGGAGACTTTTTTGGGTTGACATTGCTGTTTACCGAACACTTCGGTTAACTCTACAAGAGAAGTAAGAGGAGGGAAATACAAAACCCAAGGGTATATTGAACTTCCTTGACATCCTCAGTAAAATAAAGAGAGTATCTGAGGTGCTCCATCCCTCTGAGCATCTTCGCGGCCCTCCACTGGACCCATACCAACAGGTCCATGCCCTTCTTGTGCTGAGGACTCCAGAGCTGGACACTGGACTCCAGGTGGGGTCTCACCAGCGCAGAGTAGAGGGGGAGAATCACCTCAGCAACCTGCTGGCCACACTTCTTTTGATGCAGCCCAGGATGGGGTTGTGGCTTTACTTTCTCTGGCTCACTATGAAACCCACAGCCATTGTCCCCAGGGCCAAGGGAGAACATGGAGAGTTTGCAAAAGCTGAAAGGACTTTTGGTTCTTTTTGTTTGGAAAGGAGCAGGCTGCATCAGCATGAAAGGGGGAAAGTAAATATAATTGCATCAAAAAAAACCCAACAAACACACACCCAAACCCAAGCAAAGTAAAAGAGTAGAATGAAAAAAGAAACACTTGTAAAAGAAGGAGTCTGGGTCTGTTAAGATATTACCAGTGTGAAAAGGGTTCCCGCACTTAAAAAGCCCTCTTAAAAATAATTTCCTCTCCACACTGCCTGGAAGCCTCATAATTACCAACAATGATCACAGACCCATTCATTTCATCCTAAAATTAATACATCACGTTTGGAACGATATCACATTAATTTATCACAAGATTTATGAAACTGGTACTTTTTTCTAATGAGATTTATGCAAATTCTGCTCCATCCATTGTTTGCACCATTAAAAAAAAAAAGAAAAAAAAGTTCCCTCACAGAAGCTGCTCTGTCAAAAAGTCTCATTCACTTTTATTGATATCTGTCCTTCTCTCTTCATCCCCACAGCAAAAGAGGAAGGAGAAGAGATGGCTCCAGTTGGGGTGTGATCCTGTTCTCAAGCAGAAGAAGGAGAGCATCCCCATCAAAAGGATGGTGGCTTCAGGTGAGTCAACATTCCAAGGTAATTTCCTTTTAAAATTAGATTAAGTAACTGGTGCTTCCCTTAATACCGTTGTCTGAGAAGGGTCAGAGAACAAGAGAAGCAGAGGGGAATTGTGAAACTAAAGTATTTAGGCTTGCCAGAGTGGAAAGCCTGTGCTTGGTAAACTTACAGAATAAATACAAAAGGGGATCAGTGGGAAACAAATGGCAAGAGAAGGAGAAGCACTGAGAATTGTGGGCTTATAAAAGAGAAGAGACTGAGAGGAGAGGGGAGGAAATCCCATGAGATTAACTTGGCATTTTACAGCAGAGCTGTAAATTGAAGACAGGAACGCACAAGATGCCCCCATCAGCACCAGGAAAGCCTTACAGAGACTGAGATTTCCTGAAGACTGGAGGAAATGCCCAGGAGCACAGACAACACAGTACAAAGGAGGCAAGCCCCATTTCCTAATTCAACCCCGGCAAGACTATTACTTTCATTTCCGAGCACTGCTGCACGGAAATCAGGTGGAAATCTTCATCAATACCTGCGCAGCTTGGTCTAGGAGGCTGGGGATGGAAATTCTTGAAAAATCCCTGCAGGTCATGGGAGGTGATTCTTCCCCTCTGCTATGCACTCGTGAGATCCCACCTGAGTCCTGTGTCCAGCTCTGGAGTCCTCAGCACAGGAAGGACGTGGACCTGTTGGAACAGGTCCAGCGGAGGGACAGGAAGATGCTCAGAGGGATGGAGCTNTGCAGCATTATTCCCTAGAGCTGCCCTCATGAAACTAACAAGTATTCGTGAGACACACATATAGGGGCAGGAAGAGGCAGAATAAACTGAAAGAGCAAAGGAAAACACAAATCTGGGGTCAGCAGAAACTTCCCAGCAGCGAAAATGTCCTTAGGTGTTAAATAATGGCAGAAAACCCCAACATGGCCTGGGGGCTTTTAAAACTGGTCTGGAAAAGATGCTATGAAACTGATCATGGAATAGCCCCAGAAGCACTGACTACATGAGATCCAACCCCCCATTTTAGCATCTCTGAGGAGCAGGAAGGAGGGTACTTCCTTACCTGTGAAGGCAAACTCATTCCCTCTGCCTGTTCCATGCTGCCTTGTGCCTGTCTCCGAAACACCCCCAACACTCTGTACAACCCCCTACAATCACTCCTCAAGGAAAATCTAGTTAATACAGTCTTGATTAACATTTCTTGCACAAAGTTTAAACCCTAAATCCATAGAATATCCTCTTCTAATTAATTTTTGAAATAAGAAACAGCCCAGAAAAAGTAAGGAATATTTCCCTTTGTTCCTTTCTGCCTTCTCCCAACCTCTCCACCTCCTTCAAAGGAAAAGAAAAATAAGGGGGAAAAAAACAAGAAAAAAATCATTTTTTAACTAATTAAACATCCCTTGGTCAAAGGAAGCTCTGTAACAGGTACCAATGGGGAAACACCACCCAGCTCTATGCTTGGATGTTGTGGCCCAATAACAGTCAGAAAACCAAGATCATTAGTGATGGTGAGACCTTCACCTCATCCTGCTTTCCCACCAGTGCCTGGACACTGGGCAAGCTCTGAAACAGAAGTGAAGACCATCAGAGGGGACTCAGGACACCTAGTCACTGGTGAGATGTTTGCCCAAGTCTACTCGGTGCTGGGGAAAGGTGTTCACCACTACACCTGCTTTTACACTCACACTTCTCCACCTTACCAGAAGGGTCCATGACACACACACATCCATCCATCTGTAGAAATCTCAGATCTCGTGCAGGCTGCAGCGCCTCTTTCCCCAAATGCTATTTTTGAAGGCAACTTCCAACCAACACTTGCCTCGATGGCCAGCTTTTAGCAGATGACACTTCTCTGAATAATAGATACACACCTAAGGGGGGACACCCAGTTAATTCACTGACCCACCCACCAGAGGCTGCAAGAGTTCTTTCCCAGCACGCACTTCCAGCAATGGCCATGACCATCCTCTTCTCAGCAACTTAGGAGCCTCCCTGGCAAGTTGCAGCGTAACGTAGGAGAAGGATTTGCACCACCTAAAAAACCCATAGGGTTCCTCTAAGTTTAACGAAGATAATAGTTGAACTAAAGAAAGTCAAGTGCCCCTCCTTAAGGTCACAACCCTTTTTATTTAAAAGATGTGATTATAGAATCATAGAATTATCTAGGTTGGAAGGGACCTTCAAGCACCTAGTCCAACCACCAACCTCACTCTGATAAAAACCATCACTAACCCATGTCTCTAAGCACTAAGTCAACCTGGCTCTGAAATCCCACCACGGATGAGGCCTCAACCCCTTCCCTGGGCAGCCCATCCCAAGGCTTAAGAACCTTTTCAGTGTAAAAATTGTTCCTAATCTCCAATCTGAACCTCCCCTGGCACAACTTGAGGCCATTTCCTCTTGTCCCATCACCTGTGACTTGGGAGAAGAGACTGACTCTCGCCTCTCTACAACTTCTTTTCAGGTAGCTGTAGAGAGCCATCATGTTGATTGCCAGCTACCCCACCAATATGAACTAGCCAACAAGCACAGGACATCCCACCTCTCTTGGGACAGCTAAGGGTCCTCATGGACATGGTAAAGGAGACCTTCCTCCCAGGAGTTTTACTGATTACATGCAGAGATAGTGTGCTCCTAAGCAATCACTCCAAGCTGTTCCTTAGAGAAGAAACTCTAAATTACTATGGATCTTGAGGTCAGAGCCATGTGGCTGGGGGCTTTCTGTAACGACTGATGTTAGCACAGTGCCACTATGCTTCCAGAAACTAGAAATTATGCCAACTGACCAAACAAGTTGTACAAACAAGCACAGAGACTAAATCTGCAGCACAGTAGTGCTGGGGTCAGTCCCATTTTGGGAGCTGAAGGGCAGAGGATTAATTTTTCTAAACAAAGCCAGACAAACTTGCATTTTGACTGCCAGCTGGCAAGAACAGAGATAACCAGAGACTCCTGATCCTGCCAGAGAAACCATGACACCGTGCAAAGAGCTTCACGGGTCAGAAGAAACCATTTTGGTAGGTGACCTGTCGTGGCCATCCTTTTTGATTCCCCAGAGACGCCTTGCCAGCTACAACCAAGTAGCAGCAGGGATGCCAAGCACCTGTATTTTCAGAGGCATCTTCGGGCGGGGCATAAAGACTGGGCAACCAGCTGAAACAAGCCATGGACTCTCACTAGAAAACATTACACAAGGTTAATCTTCATCATAGCCTAGGGGATAGTGCCACCAAGGTATAAAAGATGTTGCCTTCCCTCCCAGAAAGAGACGTCCAGAGTAGATAGAAGACTCAGAGTTACCACATGGCCAGAGGGGACCAACCAGCTCTGATGGCTGGGACAGTAGTGAGGACTGAAACCAAATCCTAGCTCCAGGGATTACTTTCTATTTAGTGGATGCCATGAGATAACAGGAGCTCCACAGAGATGATTGAGATAGGAGTCACCTCTCCTCAACTTGGAAAAATAGGAGTGTATGCCCACTGCAATCTCCCACTTGATGTAGGAGGGCAGGGGGGACTAAAAGATGCAGTTGACCCAGCATCCTCAAGTTCATGGTTTTTCTTTGGTCACACCAAGCTTTCTAGAAATACACCGGGGCAGACAGAAGAAAAGCAGGACCCCAGAAGCATAGTCAATGAGGTGCTTTACCATTTGGTGCAAATAAATCATTTATGAGTAAGATGACACACATAGTAGGTTTGCATCTTGCCCAGACAAGGTAACGCAGCTTTGTGTTAATTAGAAGAAAGACACTGTTCTGCAATTAATATGAGATCAGAGATAAAGCTCGTTAGATTGCACTGCCTATGGACGAGATCCCAGGACTGTCCTGGCACCGAGCAGGATGGCAAGACACCCCCAGGGTGTAAGACAAGACATCCCCCAGGAGACTAAGGCGATGACACCAGCGATGCTAACGGGAGAAGTCATGCGAGTATCAGCGCTCCATCGATGCGATGCCAGCTGTGCTCCAGCAACAGGGATGAGCCAGAGCATAAAATGCCACCTCTGAAATAGTGCTGCCTGAGAGCCGCTTCCTCCACCAGCAACCCTGTCAAGCTGAGGAGCTGATCAATATGAATGGGGAAAAGAAAAAAAGAAAAGAAAAAAAAAAAAACAACAAAAAACCCAACCCCATCAGCAAATTTTACTTGCACAAGCGAAGTTCAAGCGAGACTCATTCATGTCTTGTTTGAAATCTCATCTGCGCTTTACAAAAAGATGAAACATCCCCGAGGCTCTCAGTCTCGCAGGGAATACAAAACCTTTAGTGCTACAGCTTGCCTGTGGCCCAGCTGCTCCACTCTCTGAATGGTTGAGGGGAACGAATAAATATAGCCATCCTCAGCCCAAATATTGCAGGGTATTTCACTCCAGCACGAACGTGCTTTGGTATGTACATCAAAAACCCAAAGCCAAAAGGAAATGGTACCAGCAGTCAGATTTTTTTTGTCTGCAGACTTCAGATCTGTAAGCAAATTGGCCTTGGACCGCCACTGTAACTCCCTAAGGTTTCAAAACATGTGCTGGGTGATGAATTCCGCCCCATTATAATGAACACACAATGAAATATCTTCCTGATTTATCCCTCTGGAGCTGAGTTAGCACTTCTTGATCTCCAAAATATGGCTGCGGTAAAATTAAGACTTACAGAAACGGACCAGAAACATGAAACCCAAACCAGTCTGTTTTAGAAAGGTTACATTTCCTACTCCTTATTCTTGAAAAGTGAGCAAAACCTTTACGGGAACCAAGAGAAACAACCAGATGCTTGGAAGATTCTTGACAAAGGTGACACCCTGGGGAAATACAACACATGCAACTCATCAACCCCTTCACCCATTGGTCCTGAAGCTGAAGCTGCCTTCCTCCAAGCACAACCCAACTCCTTGGGGCTGGCAACAGCTGCCACATCTTGGATGGAACATTTAATCATACAATAGAAACATACAATGGCTAGAGTTGGAAAGAACCTTCAAGATCATCAAGTTCCAAACCCCCTGCCAAGAGCAGGGACATCTCCCACTAAACCAGGTTGCTCAAAGCCCCATCCAGCTTGGCCTTGAATTTCCTATCATGCCTCCCTCCCTTTCTCTTCCTCCTTCTCAAGTGCCAAAGAAAAGGTGGGGAGAGACTTGGCAGGTGGTGCCTGGGTATCTGAGGCACAAGCTTATCTGTGTCCCCGCCACAGCACCATAGTAAATTACTTGTTGATAAATGAGGCTATTTAGGAGCAAGTGATGCCAGCATTACGGTTATTAATGACGCCGACGCAGAGAGACATTTAAGAGCGGCCCCATGTTCTATTGTCCTTTCGCCTATGAGTAATGGGGCACTTCAGCTGTAGGACTTCAAAACCAGCTTGGGCTGTTCACCAACAGAAACAAAATAAGGCCAAGGGAAACAGAGTGCACTGGACTGATGACTCTAACGTGTTGATAAAGCCAAGCTCCTTCGGTATTAGCTCCTCCAGTCTTTAGATTCAACTGAACTGAGAGCATTCCCCTTTTCCATCCACCAGAGCACTTCCACTCATCCCTGCAAGCTCCTAGCAGCCGGAACACAACATGCAGCATGTCGTGCTCACACATCAATGGTCCAGTGCAGCAAACTCACCCAAATAAAACGCATAAGTCAAGCCACAACAGCCTAAGTTGCGAGTAGCAACGGTCCAGCTGTACTTGCAACACTCGGTACACCCCAGAGCACAGCGAGGGTGATATTTGTTGAAGCCTGGGAGGCTTTCACAGGGCCATTACCTCACTTTGCACGTCATAGATATCTAAACGTGGCCAGGAGGACAACGAGAGAGAAATAAAGAGGGTGTTTATTGCAAGAGGAAACCTTGGAACAGAGCTCTGCAGTCGCTGGTGGGAGTGCAAGACAGAGAGCACAAGCACGCAGCTGTAAACCTGTTTCTGAGTTAATATACCCACGAGTGTTTTTCTTTTCCTATGAAAGCATACTCTTCTGCAAACAAACATCTGGAGATCTCTGTTACAGCTGGACCATTATCCCTAGCGACTACAGCATTCAATTAATTTAGCCTTTCTCATTTGTGAGTTGTCTGCAAATAGACTCGCATTTGCAGGAATTTGTTTGTTATTTGAATATATTCAGTGAATGGTTTATTAAAAACATATTTCAGACAAAGGGTTTCTCACTAACTGCCACTACAACTGTCGCCCCAAGCGTTGGCAGCTGCCTATACACACCATAGAAATGGTCACCATGGTCAGGTGGGAACGCCTTTGCATCTTGATGGAAAGCAGCGTACCTCCAGAAAGAGTTTGCCAAGGGTTTGTGGAAGCACCTGCAGAAAAAAAATCCCCACATCCCGATGCGAACGCACAACATTCATCCTGCCTAAGTTTTCTTAAAAAACCCCACAGAACAGCTCGCACAGAAGGTATGGCAAAGAGAACAAGAACAGTGTTGGACACTAGAATTAATTGACCTTACGCAGAACACCAGTGAAAAGAACTCCCACAGCACCTTGCGGCCAGCCGTGGGGCTCCTTATTGGGTATCCTATCCACCCAGGTGCATTTTGTCTCAAAACCCTGGGGAACACTTGCTGCAGGGAATTTCATCACAGCAGCAAGAGAAAGCGGGGTGAGAAAGGAAGTAGTGAAGGGCTATTTCCAAGATGGATGTAATCCCTTGGGCTAGCAACAAGCCAAAACTCGTCCTTGCCTGTGCACCACAAATTGTAGCCTACACAGTACGTGTGACATGTCTGAAATCACAAATCCTCCTACAAGAACTGTTTTAGTTTTCTACGCAGCATTGCTCCAAGGAAGTTGTCTGACTTGCTGTCCCCAAGCTTTGCTCCAGTGATCTCTGTCCTTTGGCAGAGAGTGGGAGGCAACACAACACCCTAGGTAAGTCTTTACTAGTTAAGAACAAGTCCATTTTTTATGTTTTGGACAAGGGAAGCCGGTTTTTCCATGATCTTTGTCACCCTGTTCAGAAAACAGAGAAGCAAATCACAACTCAAGTACTGCATCCAGTTTCAGGCCCCTTATCACAAAGAAAAACAAAGACATTGAGGGGCTGGAGCAGGTCCAGAGAAGGGCAATGGAGCTGGTGAGAGGTCTGGAGAACAAGTCTCATGAGGAAAGGCTGAGGGAGCTGGGGGTGTTCAGCCTGGAGAAAAGGAGGCTGAGGGGAGACTTTCTCACTCTCTCCAACTCCCTGAAAGGAGAGTGTAGTGGGGGGGGGTGTCAGTCTCTTTTCCCAGGTCCCAGGCGATGGGACAGGAGGAAACAGCCTCAAGTTGCACCAGGGGAGGTTCAGATTGGATATTAGGAGATCTTTTTACACAGAAAGGGTTCTTAAGCCTTGGGATGGGCTGCCCAGGGAAGGGGTTAAGGCACCAACTTTGGAGGTATTTAAAAACTGGGTCGACAGTTCTTAGAGACATTGTTTATGATGGTTTGTATCAGAGTGAGGTTGATGGTTGGACTGGGTGATCTTAAAGGTCCCTTCCAACATAGACAATTCTATGAAATGATGCACAAGGAAGCAGTGATGCTTGCAAAACCTTCATGTTGCAGACGTGAAGCTACATGGGGTGAGGCAGATGAACAGCAGCAGGCAGGACTCCATCCCAGGGATGCCAGTAGGGCCCAACTTTCATCCACCACTTATTTTTGTAAGCTGCCATTTCTTTATGGGGTTACATTCTCTTCAGGAACAGGCAGATCAGCCAGATGATACCAGGTGGAAGACCTCATGTTCGTGGTCCTTCACCGTACTGCATTGCCATGTTCAACAGTAGACTTTCCAACAGCTCCACCCAAGTCACCATGTCAGTCTCCCCAGCGGAACCCCCAGCCCATGGCATACATCAGCCTGGGACATTCCCTACAGCCAAGGTGACTTGAGATGGTCTGGCTGTATGCAGTTCCTTCTGCAAGCCAGATTAGAGCTACAAGCAGTGGCTTAGTTGGGCACCCCTTGCCTGGTGTCTGAACCAGCCTCAGCTCAAAAAACATCTCCCTCCCTCAGTCACACGTAAAAACAAATAAACTTTTGAAATCCAAACTGAAAAAAACCTTCCATGCTAAATCCCAGCTGCCGGGTTGTTTGAAGGCAAAAAGAAAGCAATCACTGAGTTTTCACAGACTGTTCTAAAAGTGGAAATCCATGAAGAGAAAAGTGATCCAATAAGTCACAGTTTTAAGCTTTTTCTTTCAAATGCTCAAAGTAAAGACTTTCAAAGCTTCTTGTTTTCCTGAAGCCCTGATTGAGGGAGAAACAGGTATTGACCACTGAATTTAGCGTCTACGCAACAAAAGCGCCACGTGGTCATCAGAGACAAGTCCCAGCCACCTCTGCCCCACCAGCTGCATCAGGTACATTGAGTACTTTTCCAGCCCCTTTGGCAGCACCAGCATCTAGCTTGCATGCAAAACCAGCCCCTCCACAGCATCTCAGAACCTCCCACACTTACCAGGTGCCCTGTCACGGTTTAGCCTCCGCGGCAACAAAAGCGCCACGTGGCAGTCCCTTGGCTCCGCCCCCCAGCGGCGGGGAGAGGATGAGAAAGAAAAGGCAGACTCGTGGTTTGAGAGAAAAACTGTTTAGCAGAGCAACAGGTATTGCAGGGAAACAGTAACACAGATGGAGGAGACAAACATGAGCACATACCGACGGCACCCCGTGCCGCACTGCCCCGACCCGGCCGCCACCGATGCCGCTGAGATGCACCCCGGCACCGCCCGCCCATATATACGCCTACGCCGTGACGTCACCACGGGCACTTCCGGTTGTGGCCCCGCCCCTCCCCAGCTAGCTCCCTGCTGCCCCTGGGTCTGGCACACATGGAGTGGGATATCTGTGCCGGATAGAGACAGGGGAGAATCAACCCCGGCCCTGCTGGAAACCAGGACATGCCCTATTGGCAATCCATGCTCAAGCTGCCAGGTCCTGAAGGCAAACTCAGTTTCCTTCTCACGAAGGGCTTTGCATACTGCTACTGTGGATAGAGCAGCAAACACCTGCCAGAGGGACCAGGGACCCACTCTGGAAGTGATACCTCCTCAGAGCAACATTCATAGAATGGGTGGAGTTGGAAGGGAGCTTAAAGATCATCCAGTTCCAACCCCCCTGCCATGGGCAGGGACACCTCCCACCACACCAGGTTGCTCCAAGCCCCATCCAGCCTGGCCTTGAACCCCTCCAAGGATGGGGCAGCCACAGCTTCTCTGGGCAACCTCTTCCAGTGCCTCACCACCCTCACAACAAAGAATTTCTTCCTAATACCCAATCTAAATCTATTCTCTTCCAGTTTAAAACTGTTATTCCTCATTCTATCAGCAAGTAACAATCAAGCTTCTTATTTTAAAGTAAGATGCAGTACGCTAGAATTTGTGGCTCTCCCATGAGGAAGAGCAGGGTCTAAACAACCTGTGTCTTCCCCCCCAGCGTACAATGGAAGCATGGACAGGGCAGCTCAGTGGTAAGGGTTGGAACTGGGAAAGCCTGTTTGGGAGAGTTGAACCTTTCCTGAGCTGTTTTTACCACTTGGATGAAGAGCATACACTCTGCTCTCTCCATCATAAACAATGATTCACAGACTGTGAGGCCGTGGTCAGTTATTTAGTCCCGCAACAGTCCCTCAAGTCTTGGTACATCATCAAGCCTGAAAGGATGAGCAATCCTGCAGCCCCAGGGACGTTGCCCCAGTACTTGGCATGTCTCCACAGCATGAGACACAGCCACAAACCTCAAAGAAAAACCTCAGTCTGTGTTCAACTCCACCAAACCAACCATGTCACAGGAATATACAGCATTTCATTAGGGGCACTGGGTGTTTTCCTACCATCAGTAAGAACTGCAGTTCTCTTCCTCCATCCCATTAAAGGACAGCCATTCTTCTTCTCCATCTCTTTTGGTCGTCCTTTATTCCAGCTCTTGTCCTTGGCAGGATGCAGAGAGAGCACCCTGACGTAGCTAGTTCCCAAAATTTCCTCAAATTTTAGCTGAGATTCTATCTGTCATTATTAGAGAGTGCTAATAAGCCTTATTAACCAAGAGTGAACGCAAAAGGAATAAGGGAAGGATTTGCCCAGGACCCAGAGTGAAAGAAATTCATAACTAGCTTAATGCCTGTACCAATAAGAGATACTCAGGCTGAGACTATTTTAAAACCAGTCTGAATCAGAAAAGTAAAGGGGGAGGGGGGAAGAGGTGAAGAAGTACTCTTTTCTTCTTTGAGAACTATTCATGAAGAATCACAGAATCACACAGAATGATATAGGGTTGGAAAGGACCTCTGGAGATCATCTAGTCTAAACCTCCCTGCCAAAGCAGGTCCACCCAGAGCAGATTGCACAGGAACGTGCCCAGGTGGGGTTTTGAATGTCTCCAGAGACGGAGACTCCACCACCTCTCTGGGCAGCCTGTTCCAGGGCTCTGCTACCCTCAAAGTGAAGAAGTTCCTCCTCATGTTTAGATGGAGCTTCTTATGTTTGTGCCTGTTACTTCTTGTCTTGTAAAGGAAAGTCATAAAAACCCAAACAAAATAATGTCATTGGTTGTCCTCTTGCAGCTGGTGGGAACTGGCTGGATGCTGCCATTATTTGCCACTAATGTGGCATTAAACTGGCAGCAACCCCTGCAAAGGCAAGCCTGGGTTTGGGTGTTCACAGCCACACACTGAAGGAAGATGCATGGCTTCAGGCAGTACCTACAGCCTGCTCCCAAAGGGCACAGGACAATTTGGGGTGTTAACAGAAAGACTGAGCACTGAAAAGGGTAGAGGACACTGAGGTGAGTGAAAACCCCTGCACCTCGGGCAGCTGTGGGGCTCAGGACCACTGCACAGCTGGACTTGATCCCATGGGGGGAAGGGGGTGTCTCAGTCACTCAACAGCAATGAGAATTCCAGGGCTCTCGACCTGAACCTCCTTACCCTAGATATTTTCAAGTAGGTAAAGACCTCATGCAAACCTCTTCTCTTTCAACTCACATCTCTTGCACACCGCATAATCTCAGCCTTCTCAGGTTTTGGGATGCCTGTGCATCCTTCCAACTGAGGATGTTCTATCTGCCCCATGTACCCCACAAGCATGCTCATGGGGTTCCTTTAACCACCTCACTTGCAGCAACAGCTCTCTGACGTGCCTCTAAAATGACTGATGAGTCAGTATGTTGTTTTTGAACAACTCACGTGCCTCATCAGCATGCAGGATGACAGACCTTGGGAACCTGGGCATTAATACTGGAGATTTATAGTCAAATCTGTCACGGTTGGGGGAAGCTTTTTCCCCAAGAACTACTCTGCCTGAAGGTCATTTTTCCTGGGCAATAAGTGCAAAGAAACTTCCTCAGCCACCTTGGCCTCCAATGAAGGAAAAGCAAGAGAGCAAGGGAAGGGAACAGCCACCAGTAAGTGTGGTCAACCTTGGGCTCCTGCAGAGGACCCACAGATCCCATCTGCTGGGCAGGAAGGCATGCTTTGCCAGCAGAGCCCCAGTTGCAGCCTCACAACAGGGACTAAAAGCACATTCTGGCTTGAGAGTCATCCCTCCTCCTCCTCATCCCCATCCCAAACTCCACCTCCTCAACGGATCAGGTCAATATATACAGACAGAGAAAAAGAGAGTTCACCATCTGACCCAGCACAGCGAGTCTCACTTGCTCATATTCAACGTAGAGCTTTGCAAACAATATCCACTCCCTCCAACCCTTCTTTTGCAGGGAATCCGTTCCCACAAGACATTTGATGCATGAGGCTACATCTTCCTACGCACAAATACCATCGAGGAGTTCATGGATGCTGCTGTTTGCTTATATTTCACTGTCAGCACCACACTATTATTTTTGTAGCGTAACTGGTACTGCAACTCCAACAGGTGCCATAGAAATGGGGGTAAACCTTGAAAATAATACTCCATCCAGCACATTAACAAAAAACCCACATATTTGTCATCCAAAGACAGCGCAGTCACACTGTATAATCTCCCTAGGATGGGATTTCCCCCCAGAAGGTTTCCCAGACACTCCTTTGGTGCCGGCAAGGTCTCTTTTTGCTGGAAGCAGGGTCAAGCAGAGGAGCAACCACCCCTGGTTGTTATCTACAGTACAGGCTGTGTACCAGCACCACGGGTGGGTGGGCTGGTGGTGATGGGAGGTTTCAAGGATAGGGAGGGGGGGGGAAGCCCCAGGGTTGACACAGCAGGGGAATATGTTACTACGAGTGCTCCTCTGTTTCCATTCATCAGAGATTAGAGCTGCTCAACTGCCGGGATGAGCAAATTTAGCTAAGAATATGCTAAGGGGGAGTTTTCTCTGTCCCTCAAAACTTTTGTGTTCCTGACTTCCCAAGCACAGCTTGGATCTGATCAGTCACTGGATTTGCTCTGGCCAGAGGAAACACTGGACTGTGTGTGTCTCTGGGTATGCTGCACACACATATCAAAGGCACCTATTTGCAGACTGACTTTGGATGCGTAGCTGGCCATAAAGCCCAGGTACCTGCACCAGACCTGTGCCTCCAAGAAACAGGCTACCTCCTGCTCTCTCAGTTTCTTGTTCTTCTCTCCTTTCTTGTTTTGAGAGCAGGCACTTGACTGTGGTGTCAGACTCTCCATGAAGGAAGTAAAGGCAGCTATGGGAAAACCTATAGGCTTTTTAAGCTATGAAGGTTTTCAAGACTTGCTTACCTGGAATTTGCCCTTGTCCCTGTTGTAGATCAAAGCATCTGGGGCAAACAGGGAAGTACTGACCATATCTTTTCTGAGCATGTTGAGGACATGGATATAAAATCCATTCACAGTCTTTCTGCTGCTATACTCTTCTCCGCTCCCAGGCTGATGACAGACCCGGGAGGAGCTGGTGAGGAACAAGTCAAGAAGTCCAGTCATTTGCAGGTGCAGCAAGCCTTACAGCAGGTAGAGACAAAATACTTAGTGGAAGCTACTACAGGCTGGGTGGCAATTTCACAGACCAACAGCTCAAACAAATCAAATAAACCAGCCCAAGCTAGGACTAGCTGGAGAGTTGGACAGGGACTGACAGCACAAATAACTTGGTGGTCTGCCAGAGGCAAAGCCCACCATGCCCACAAACAAGAGTCAGAATCATAAGCAGCTCCCACATGAACTTCCTGGGATGCCCCAAAAAGATGCTCTCAGCAAGAGGGTTTCCAAGAGAGCCTCTTACCTGCACATCGCTTTTTGGTGCAAGTTTCTCAGGGTATGCCTAAAAGCCAAATCCTTTTCTCAAGTCCTCAGAAATCCCAAACAGGAGGATGTCTGTTAGGAAAGCTTGGATAAGGAAACTCTCTTTGGTCTTCTTTCAAGCACATCTCAGGAACGGCTGCAGGTACGTGTGTTGCTCATCTCTTTGCTGGCAGAATAGATCATTTCCAACAAGGAAAGCTCCTGAGGCTTATAGTCAGGGCAACATGAATAAAATCAAAGTTCCATCAAAACATGAGGAGGAACTTCTTCACTTTAAGGGTGGCAGAGCCCTGGAACAGGTTGCCTAGAGAAATGGTGGAGTCTCCTTCTCTGGAGGCATTCAAACCCACCTGTACAACCTGCTCCAGCAGGGGGGTTGGATTAGATGATCTCCAGAGGTGGCTTCTAACCCCTGCCATGCTGTGAATCAGTCAATTTTGGCCATCCCTAACAACGAGCTGCCTGAAAGGGGACCATGGATTTCTCTAGTGCATTCTTTCTTAAAACACTATTCCCTCTGGATAATTGTTAGTCTCCAGCTTGTTCAGACAGCACAGACTGTAAAACCCGCATTGTTTTAGAAGGATACAATGGATAGTGTACCCTTTATTCCCGTGCCTAAGCCGTCAGATTGAATTTACAGGAAATTCCCTTTCAGAAATTCCCTTTCCACTAGTACTGCTGGCAACATCCCTGGAACGCTCCTGCCTGCAACCTGTTGCAGGAAGCCAACCTGCACGGCACGGCACACAAGCTCCCTGGTGGAAAAAAAAAAACCAAAATAAAATATCCAATCCCCAGAAACAAGCCTGTCCTTCACAGTGCTTGTCCAATTTGTCACAAAATCAAAGACCCACAGAACTACTCTGTCAGGGAAAGAGACTCCCTAAAGCGAGCCAGGGGACTGTACAAATGGTGACAGACAAACTGCTTCAGCGTTTTGTGCTCAGGGTGCTTTCCAGGCTGCTCGTGTGCCCTGGCGTACACCAGTGTCCTGGTTTGAGGTAAAATGAACCAATCTTCTCTTCTACAGTTTTACATTTTTAGCGGGGTCTCTTCTAACTCACTAAACTCTGAAATGAACAGCACATTGGTCAGAAACTGTTCACTCTCCCAGTGATAAGACCTAATGACACCTAAAGGGATGGTGCAGAGAGGCCCTTTTCTTATCCTTAATGCTGGAAAAACCAAAGGCAGGGAACTCTGTTATTTNCCATTTGGATAAAGGGCATGGAAGAGAATGGGAATAATATGTACAGTAGAGGCATGTGAAATTAATTTAAGAGTTCCAAGAACAAACATGCTTCGCTACAGTTTCCCCTTCAGGACAACAGTCATCCTTTTCTTTCCCTAAATCTCCCTTGCAAATCCTTCCAAGCTCTTTTTTAGGTTTGAGGTTTGTTTTTTTTTTTTTCCTTTCCTCTCTCTCACTGTTTAGATCTGAGCTCCAGAACCCTCTTCTCAGGCTCTCAGCAGGAGGGTCACCTGCCTGCCTCCCCCTTGGCATCAGCTCTGCTCTGCCAGCTGGGTGATGCTGGGATGCCCAGTCCTCTCCGCCTCACCCTCTTATTCCTTTTAGAATTGGACCAGACAACCTCTCCCTGGCTCCTTCCCTACCTCTCCAAAGCATCCCTCCTCTCCAGGGAAGGCAGTGGGGGGCACACATATTCACACCCCCTTGGCAGATGGCAAGTCACCCAGGTGACTTGGCCAAAAGAGAAAAGGAGAGCAGAGAAGAGGCAGGTTTGCAGGCTCTGATTCTGGGTGCCTGACCCCCTCCTCTCGCTCGTTGTGGTTGAGGTAAATTAGCTGTGACACTCATTAGCTACAGCTCCTAATCAGTGAAAATTAGTATTGGTTTTGATAGAAGCCTTGGCTGAAGCTCTCCCAGGCAGAGGCATTCCTGACCTTGTAATCCCATTTAATAGCAAGTTATGGCACAGAAACTACTTCTGTGGAGTCGAAAGATTGCAGCCACCTCCCACCCTCCACGGGTCCCTTCCCTGCTCGGCACCCAGAGCCCCGCCAGCACCTGCACCCACCCCTGGCAGCATCCCAAGCCCCCTCCATGGCCAGCTCTTTTTCCACCACCACCCCCTTCCCAGTAAGGCAACAGCATTTTCAATAAATTTCTCCCTTTTGGCCAGGCAATGGTAAATGGTGCAAACCTACACCCAATTTTTAGGGTCGTAATAATCTCTCTCTGGAACAGTGCTAGCCATCCTTCCCTGCCCACAGATATTGCTCCCACTGACCAGCCTTTGGGAGAAATGATCCCTAATCCTCCCATCATCACCCCTTCCACTGGCCTGACTAACTCCAGATTCACTGGAGGACCTGCATTCCACCATTTAATAAGGTAAGTAATAGGAGCATCATCCCTTGACCTCAGGGATCCCTGCCTTTGGATCCTAGGTCAGAAGGTGGTTAACCAGCAAAGTAACAGACACCACTAAATTTAAGGAAAACATTTGCTACCAAAGTTGTGTAAAAAAAAAAAAGCGCCCTACGCTGTATTATTCACACATTAATAATAATAAAGATGTCAAACTGTCAGATAAGAAGTTAATCTCGTTCAGAGCACAATTAAAGATGCCATTATCCAACCACCTGGGGCCACTTCCACTTGTACAAGGCGGTGGGTTTAAGAGATAACAGGGATGAGACTATGCCTGGCGAAGCAGCCCGCCCCGCTAAAACCCTGGCCACCAACCTTGCACAACCCTACCGGCACCCGCCAGCCAGGGCGGCCAAATACTGATGCTATTTCTTGCTCAAAAAAGGTTGCATGCAGATGAGCACTAGTAAAGCTGCTTTTTTTTTTTCTGCCTTCATTTCTGGGATTGACATCCCAATGAAAATTGTCTCTCTGCCCACCTGGATGATGCCACTGGATACAGGAGGGGCAAACCAGAAGCAAACCATCTGCGGTATTATTGCTGGTCCCTGGGGTGAGTTGGTTTTTGTTTTATTGGTGTGTTTTTTTCTTCCCTAGAAATAGAAACAACACTGGAAAGCAGCACCTCCAACAGATTCCAGTTGATTTTACAAGAGGATGCTTGCCAAGCACCGAACTTTTGGCTTTCAGTATGAACTACCAAGCTCTCTGTGAGCTGCAAATGGACGCTGACTTTTTTTCTCCTCCCTAGACTGTCGTGGCTGTTTTGGGAAGCCAAGGCCAGAGAAGCCAGGCACTCGCTGCTGAGTGCTAAGCTACAACCATCAAATGCTGGCCCTTTTGGAAGAGAAGAACGTTTTGGAGAAGGAAACCCCCTCTTGATGTCCTTTATTGAAGGATCTCTGGCTGTGCCAACCCGAGAGATGCAAAGTCCATGCGAAGCAGCTGACGTGACCCACAAGGAAAGACCTTCTCATGCAAAACGCCCTAGTTCTCTTCAAGCCCATTTTATGGAGAAAGTCCAACAAGAGCAGCCAGGCACTAATTGCTCTTTTCACTGCAAGCCAAGCCAGCCTTCCCCACCTCACCGAAGCCTGCAAAACCTACAGCTCTTCTAAAGCTATCCAGCTCAGTAGCCTGGCAAGACAGACGAGGTTTCTCTAACATTTAGCTCCACACACATGTGCTGCTGCCATGCTTTTTCAAGCTTGGATAGGGAGCCAGTATTTTAAATTTAGCCATAAAGGACAAGATTGAAAACAATATGGTCAAGGGCTATCCTGGAAGCAAGAAGTTATTCTCAAGAAACATTAATTGCATTCAAAGCTCTGCTGCGTGTATCCCATACAAGCACCTCACAGGTTTCCTTTTGCACACCAGAGGAGGGCAACAAAGCTGGTGAAGGGCCTGGAAAGCAAATCATATGAAGAGTGGTTGAAGGAGCTGGGATTGTTTAGTTTGAGGAAGAGGAGGCTGAGGGGAGACCTCATCACTCTCTACAGCTACTTGAAAGGACACTGTAGAGAGGTTGGTGCTGGTCTCTTCTCGCAGGTAATTTGTAATAGAACAAGAGGGAATGGCTTCAAGCTGAAACAGGGTAGGTTTAGACTGAACATTAGGAAGGAATTTTTCACAGAAAGAGTGCTCAGACACTGCACAGGGTGGTGGTTGAGTCCCCATCCCTGGACGTGTTTAAGAGCTGTTGAGATGTGGTGTTGGGGGATATGGTGTTGGGGAGAACTTTGTAGAGTGGGGTTGATGGTTGGACTCAATGATCCCAAGGGTCTCTTCCAACCTAGATGATTCTATGATTCTATGACAACATAAGTGCCTTTGACCTGTGGGCTGAGACTCATCAGAAGCAAGGCAGGGGACAGAGCCTGGTCCCCCCCGCATCCAGCAGAATCCTGAAATGATGCACAGGGGCATCCTCAAGAAGCAGAGATGCCATATAACAAGGGCTACAATAAAGCAAAGGACAGGACAGGACTGGAAATGGGAATCGTAAAATCACACAGCCAGCTAATGACTCACTCAGTCCAACAAACAACTCCCCAAGCCAACAGCGTGCTTTTGAGCTAAATTTGAAAGAATTTGGATTTTTCTAACGACAAAAAAGAAGCAAATCAGCAAATTGTATTTAAAAGGCTCCCCCCTCTGCAACCTGTAAGCTCACTGTGCAACAGGACCACAACATGCTGTCTCTTCTTCCTCAAGGTGTGGAACAAGCAGCTTGCAAAGCGAAATTTAAAGAAAAATAAAGGACACCTCCAACTTGGAATGCAAACCCCAGTTCCTGGTTTAAAATCCAGGGAGGTAGCAGCCTCCTCTCCTCCTAGGAGACACCTTTTCTACCTGCCATCTGCCAGAAAACGTCCCAGCACCTGAGGAACTCACCCTCCTCTGTCCCTTGCTCCCAGGGTTGTACGAACGTGGAGGATCCTGCCAATTTTTACAGTTTCTGCCAAAGCATCCTGTTCTAGCACGATGCTATCAGCTTCAGAATTTTCTTTTTTTCCCCTTGCCCTCTCCTGTACAGAGCTTTAATTTATGACTGTTTCCCCCATCCCACTGAAATACGCAGGTAATGGCTTCTGGCTGATGTGCTTTCTGCAAGCTGTCACTCCCAGCTCCGTACCTGACGGGACTGCAGACAATATCACCGCCACCAAAACAGTTTTTCCAAGACAAAGAACAACTTGCAGAAGCCAGGGAGATTATCTTTTCCACCCCACCCCCAGCCCCCTCCACATCCTTCTTTCCTTTGGGAAAGCTGTTTCGGGGGCGATGGGAGAGGTGTACACACAGGATGGTGCTTTCTTGTGTGGTCCCTTCACTCGCTTGCCTTTGCATCCCACCGCACCAGGTTTCACCTCAGTGCTCTTTTGTACAGAAATATTGTTTTATCCAGTAGGATGTGTTTAATTTGATGCGGCTGTCATATGGGAAAATGCGCATTTCAAGAGTCAGGTTTTTCCTGCACTGCTGTTACTTACTTGACAGTCTTCTGCCGTACCTATTTCTTCCCCTCTGTTTCCCAAAAATCATTAGTAACAACCATTAATCTCTGCCTGTGAGAACGCTCCTCGCTTCTCCCCCATGCGCTGAATTCTTAGTCCCCCTTGGACTTGCCACGTGTTGGAGCCTTTATCCCCTCCTATGTTCATATTAACTGCTTGCAACTCAACAGCAGAGTAAGAAACGAAGCCACATCACTGTATTATGCTCCATAATATGCTTGATCACCTCAAACTTAATAACCAATTAGAAATTAAAAAAAAAAAATTATGTTCCTCTGTATTCAGGTACGGAATCGCCTTCCTAATTGAGCACAGGCAGAAAGACAGGGATACAATACCCGTGCCTCTCCACAGAGCAGGCGTTTGACAAACCCATGCAGATGAATGGAATAAAATTGAGTTACTAACCATTAAATGTCAAGCGTTTTGAAATCTTTCCCCCTGGTGTAAAAAAAAAAAAAAAAAACAATATTCATAAATCTTTAAGAGCGGGAGCGCACAGAGCTTATTCACTCCTCTGACCACCCAAATTGAACAGATGTTTTCATTCAGTTGTCCAACAACGCTGTCTCCAGCCTCTTTCTTTTCTTTTTTTTTTTTTTCCCTTCCCTGAGTGGTTACAGTTAATTCCAAAGCCATCAATGTACGGGAGCAGCTTGACGGGAGGAACCAATTTATTAACTCCCCCTGCCAATCAAGCATGTTAAAACCATTCAAAGGCAGGAAGGTGCATTAGCACAAGACTTGCGATAAACTGGATTAAAAGCAAGGGGGTGGATTCGTGGGACATCAGGGTGACCACCTCGTGTGTCCCGTGGTCCCCAAAATTGTAGAAATAGCAAGAAAAATGGGCTTCCCAAGAGGCCACCCCACGCAATGGGCACAGCCAGAGTAGTGCATCACCTACCAACACACTGGTCCCAAAGGTGGGATGCTCACCAGGATAACGGCAGCGGGAGTTTTATCCCATAACCTCTGCACCACAGCATGAATATACATTTCCAGAAGTGTTCTCCTCTACCTGCTTATTTTCATACAGGAAAGTGGTGGTTTTCTATAATGAGGACTAAGTAAATTTTGATGGTTTAATTGCTCAGGTGATTCTGAGGCAGGTAAAAAAAAATAAATCTTGACCTTCTTTACCTTTTTTTTGGTTGCGTATTTTTGGCTTTTTGTGGCTTCTTTTACACCAAAGGATGTGAAATAGTCTGAATTTTTCATAGTCTTAAAGACAAAGTAGTGCTTCCACAGTGATCAGCTATGAAGTGTTTCATTGAAAGGTTAATTTTTCACCAGGCTAGGAGGCTAAAATGTTCCAACCCCCTGCCCTGGGCAGGGACACCTCCCACCACACCAGGTTGCTCCAAGCCCCATCCAGCCTGGCCTTGAACCCCTCCAGGGATGGGGCAGCCACAACTTCTCTGGGCAGCCTGTTCAGTGCCTCACCACCCTCAAGTAAGCAGGTGTAATGGAGGTGTACCATTTTTACCCCGCTCCTCTTCTTTTTTAAGCTCACACAACCCAAATTATCTCAAGTTCCTGATCTGGCAAAACACACGAGCATGTTTATCACTGTTTGCAACCATAGCTTTTTTTTTTAAAGAGGTCCCATTGATAGACTCAAAAGTAAAAAACCAGCTCACCTTCCCCACCAAAAATAAAAATGATGAGTGTATGCATATGCAAGTATTTCCCTGCAGTGCAAGGAAACACTCTTGGCCCATAATACATTCCCTCAGAATATTAATACCTCCACGATGATGTATATATATAGCCTCCTAATTTGAATATGCACACAGACATAGACATGCATATATGCTTTTCCCCTGCCTTGTGGGTTTGCTTTTTGCTTTACCAAGCTTGACTAACATTCTTACCCCTGCTCTACATCAGGTTTGTCACCCATCTTAATGCCTCCAACCAGGTAGAAAAAAAGGTTCAATGGGACAGTAGTGACATCCAAGCCTGGATACTCCAGGGTAACAAGGAGCACAGCCCAGCAACCCAGCAAGAAGCCAGTCCACAAATGAAGCTCCTGCCAACAGTGTGGTACAGATAATTAATGCTACTGAAGTAAATCTCAGACATAAAAAAATAATAAAAAAAATTAAAAAATAATCACCCGCAGTCCTCATTATCACAGACACACTTCTGTCACCGTTTCCTTTGGAAAGGCTTAGCCCCCATGCAAGGGCTCACACACTTGAACGTGATGGCTGGTGAGATCGAACCTTCGAACAGTTTGATGAGGCAGTTACCAAAAGCAAGGTTACCCTGACATGTTAATTAGTCCATATTGCAAATATACTTTCTTCCTTCTCTCTCTCTCTCTTTCCCTTCTTAAATGTAAGCATTAACCTTATTGCCTATTAGCAAAGCAGATATGAAAATTTAAGTGATTGATGAAGTGATTAATTTAATGACGCAGGGTTAAGGGTTTGGGTGGGGGGGAGATTTTTTAATTTTTTTTTTCAGTCTCCTGATGTTTGGACTATCTAATTTTCTAGCCTTAAGTTCTCATTAATGATGTTGTACTTTTTACAGCTCAACAAGTGCTTTCATCAACAGGCCTTCAAACAATCAAAAAAAAACCACCACCCCACAAACAAACAAAAGCAAACAGAAAAAGGGCCTGCATTACAAGACCTGCCCCATCCCTGGACAGGTTCAAGGCCAGGCTGGATGGGGCTTGGAGCAACCTGGTGTGGTGGGAGGTGTCCCTGCCCAGGGCAGGGGGGTTGGAACTGGATGATCTTTAAGCTCCCTTCCAACTCTAACCATTAAGGCTTAATTGGCTGCACAGCACCCTTGGAAGGAGCACCTCTGAAGAGAGGGCAGGTGGTGTCTTTATTTAGACAAAATATAGGCAGAAAGGCACTTCCCCACAAATTCACTGAATGATTTGAGGTTGGAAGGGACCTCTGGAGATTATCTAGTCTAACTCCCCTGCCAAAGCAGGTCCACCCAGAGCAGGTTGCACAGGAATGTGTCTAGGTGGGGTTTGAATGTCTCCAGAGACAGAGACTCCACCACTTCTCTGGGCAGCCTCTTCCAGGGCTGTCACCCTCAAAGTGTAAAAGGTCCTCCTCCTGTTTAGATGGAACTTTCTATGTTCCAGTTTGTGCCCATTTTCCCTTGTCCTGCCACTTGGCACCACTGAAAAAAGACTGGCCCCATCCTCCTGACACCCACCCTTTAAGTATTTACAGGTATTGATCAGATCCCCTCCCACCAAGTCTTCTCCAGACTGAGAAGAACTAAGTCCCTCAACCTTTCCTCATAAAAAAGACCTTCCAGGCCCCTCATCAGCCAAGTGTGCTGTTATGGGAAGGAAGCACCTGGCAGCACCGGCATGAAGAAGGAACAGCCACTGCTTTCACTCACACTTCTTACAAACAAGTAGGCTTTCCCAAACTCTCCATCCATTCTACCACCAGTGCCACCACATTTTCCAAACGCATCTTCCAGTTCACCAGATTTTACTAAAAGCCAGCTTACCTTGTATCATTCACAAAGGCTCTTGCACTGCCCTGCACTCCCAAACACACTCTCTGTGCTGCCTTGCTCCTTTCAAAGAATTAACCCCAAGCTTTAAAAGCCTCCTCCTTGCTCTTCTGAGCCACACCTCCTCAGTACCCAATTAGCACCTTATTAACATTATGCCCCCAATGCCGTCTGGTCTTGCCAGGGTGACTTTTAACCCAGTGGAGCACAGAGATTACATTAAAATTCCTCTTTTTAGCTCTACTATTTAATTTTGAGCAAGGGGAACTAACAGTGCTGGGGCTGCCCCACTCTCCAGCAATAGCTGCATGGAAAGGAGGGATGCCAGGGGACACCAAAGGGAAAAAGGTCCTGTGCTCACATGCCCAGCTTCCCCAACTCATCAGGTTCACAAGCCTCATGCGTGGATATCTGGCCCAGACAGCTCCAAAACAATTTAATCAGTCCAGAAGTATGCAGAGACCAGAGCTAGCACTATTTTTTTTCCCTTCCAATGACGCATTACACCAGTACTATCATGGAGGAGCCCAGCCACTGCAGATGCCTACAGCTGTGGGATCAAACGAGCAGGCAGGGTTTAGCTGAGACAGCCCCTGCTCAATCACAGGCAGATAACCGTATCTTCAGCAGCAGCTTGAATGGCCTGGTACCCCCAGGGACCCTACCCGGGTGCCAAAGCATCTGGCTGCCCAGGACCAGAGCACTGCAGTGAAAGGCTGTGGCAGGAGAGCTGATTGCTTTGGAAACTGCAGATAGAGTGCACACATGGAGGATGACAGCCTTCCCTGCCTGGAGAAGAAATGCCCTGTGGCCTGGTCCTCGCCTGGGATGGAGAATCAAGTCAAGTCATCCACAAATATCAGAGGGACACGCTGCCTCTGACCCACGTGTAGACTTACCACCCTTTCCTGCCTGCTAAATGCTAAGCTCCTCTTCCAGTCCTCTTGTGAAATAACTCTCCATCCCATAAGGCCCTGCAATGCAAGAGGTGACACACACCAACCCAACTACTTTAACCATCACCAGCCAATGAAGTACTGCAGCAGAACCCCACTATGCCTGACCCCTCTCAAGCTGCAACAACTTGAGGTGCACAGTAAGAGCCCCAACTCCACGGGGAAACATCCACCATGGGCTTTGTTGTTGAAGTAGGTCTCAAAGAACAAGGTTCAGCTCTTCCTCCTGGTGAAGAAACATCCATATGTTTTGGAGTCCCCTTAAGTGGTGTGGGTATCCCCGAAAAAAGAAAAAAAACCAAACCAACAAACCAGCTTTCCTCTCAAATACTATAGTGCCTTCTCCTGGAAGAAGAAGAGGTGGTCTGCTCAACATAGCCTGCCCTAAAAAAGGCTCCAGCTTGCCCTTGGAAAGCATAATCCAAGTTCCCCACTGCAGAAAGTCAAACCACACCATCAGAAATAGTCAGACAGTAAAACACTCCTAAGTCTGTGCCAAAAGCCAGGTTACAATCCTCAAACATCCAACAGCATGGCCAACAGAAAGCCAACTGACTGAACAAGACTGCTTCCATGCGCACACGCGCATGCCCCCCGGCAGAATTTGTGACTCAGCCAACACCCCCAAGACATTTGGATGTCTCCAGCAATCATCCTCACTTTGACTGTATTTAACCCAAATTCTTGCAGATGGTGACTTCCAAATGCTGTTGCAAGTCCCCAAGCGAGCAGGGCTTTTTGTAAGTTAGTGAATGCATACCCATCCTGCTCCTGAACCATCAGCTATTTATGGTGCGTTTGCCAGCTCAGCAGAAGTTGCACGTAGCAAAGTAGGGGCAGAAGCAACATGTAAAATTCTCCATCAGTCATCCTCCTTGCTTTCTGAGTACAGTGAACCCAGGGGATGGAGAGCACAGCCTCTGCCTCCTGGGAGAGGCATAGAGCTGAAGGGAAGGAACAAGGGGGCCTTGAGCAGCAAGCACAGCCCTGTACAGAATCACAGAATCTTCATGGTTGGAAGGGACCTCTGAGATCGAGTCCAACCATACACACACTAAAAAAACCAAACCACCCACAAAAAAACCTGAATGCCACAAAACAAATCACCCAACCCAACAATCTCAGTCACTAAAGCATACCCTGAAGTGCTGCACCTACACGTCTTCAATACCTCCAGGGACATTGCACACACACTTTTATGATTTCAAGCCCCTCTCTTTCTCCTTCACGTACATGTCCCCACCTCCTCTCACAGGCACTGCACTTGACAACCCCCAGCCACCCATCCCTCCGTGTCATGATGGCTCTGAGCTGCTGAGTCAGAGCACCCAAGACCTTTGCCCAAAAGCCCCTCATCCAGGCAGCCTCCAAGTGCTGAGCCAGCACTGCTCAGGGCTGTCACTCAGCAGTCCCTGACCATGGGACTTGCTGACTTAGAGGTTCTCCTTGGCCCCATGCCGTCATGGGTTAACAAGCAAGAGGAGATGCTGAAGCAGCCAACTTCAGGGGATCTGGGGCTGGGCATCTCAAACCAGGTGCTGGAGGCATCCCAGTGATGCTCGTAGGAGAGCATCCCAGCAAGCCAACGGGGCAGAGAGCTGAGAGCCTCAGCTGCACACCTTCCTTCCCAGAAATAACTAAGGGAATCAAATAGCAGGCAGCCTTGGCAGAAATCCTAGGGGAGCCCAGCCTCCCCACCTGCCTGCCAGCCTGGGCACCTTCGCCAGCATCTTCTCACACTCACATTGCCCGGGGAGGAGTCAAGCCTTGCAACTAAATCCCGGTGGGCTTCCCCTCTCTGTTATGCACTGTTCAACCTCAATGGGCTTTACAGAGGAGGTCGGTCCTGCAATCTAGTCCCCTTCTAGTTTTAAGCAGGGCATGCAGGACTAAGATTTGATGGAGAGGAGGAACATGTTGTCCCCAGCCCACCTGGGTGACCGCGTCCCCAGCACAGCACAGCCTGAGAGCAAAGCCATGTGCACAGTATCAGCTCAGGTGCAACGATTAAAGCATTTTCCACTCTTTTAAGACAACATTATTCCAGTGACGCTAAAATGTTATCTCTAGGATGAAGGGGAAGTGAAATGGCGCTCGTCTGAATGGCCTCTTTTGTCATGCGTTTTGCAAGGCGTTGAGGCATGAAAGCTTTCAGTGAAACTCGGGTGAATCCAAGCTAGGTTACAGGCTAGTTACAAACCCGACATGATGGATCATCTTCATTTTCCCATTCCTGTCCTGCATAAAGCAAGTCCATTTGCTGGGCAATTAAACTCCAGTCATTACATTATGCTAAAAAGACCTTCCCTTCTGCAGCAAGGGGGACCCCAACCACGAGAAACCAAGAATGCTGCCTGCCCATCCCCACTTGACGACAAATCCAGGGCTGAAAAATCCACCTGCAGCACGCCAGTGAGCATCACACCTTGCCAGAGACACCCAGCAACTCACCTGGCATCAATATCCATACCGCTCTCCCTCACCCACAGCCCTCTAAAAGGTTTGGGATTAGACAAAATGGCCCTTGGAATGATTTTGCTTTAGGCAGTGAGCAGCACAATAAAGATGGATGGTCTTTCTCCTGCAAACTCTTCTTCTAAGGGCCGTTAACCAGCTAGTACTTCTGCTTTCAGAGTAAGACACGTCATGGTACAGCTACTGGCAGTTGATGCAGGCTCTCCTCATGTCCCACCGTGGCCCAACAAGTCATTCTCCTTCCTCCTCCTCTTCCCCAGGCATCTCCCCCTTCTCCTGCAAATTTTTTTCCCAGCCCCTTTCAATCGCTTTTGCCTTCCCTAAACTCACATCCCCTATTCCCCACGCTCTCTCTCCACGCATGCACACACACGTGTGTGAGTGTGTGTGTGTTCCATTACTTCTGGGTGAAATAAATGACTAGAGGGTCAGTCCACCTGAAAATTGCTCTCCCCAGACCTTAAACGAAACAGATGGGCATTGATGATGTTTTGGGAGAAATTAATCAGCCTGGACCGGCGGCAGCGCCAGCAGCTCCCTCAGCCCAATTTCACCTAATGAATTCCAAGCTCTCTGTCTTAATAGCTCCTGACAAGACTAATTTACTCTTGTAAGTGATTAGAGGGGGAATGATCTCTTAATTGTTGCTTAAGATTCCTTTCGGCATGGCAGGTAGCAAGTTGGGGGGGGGGACACTGGTGGGTTTGGGGCTCTGTGGGGCTGCACCCAGGGATGCTACAGGGAAGGGATGAGGGGACATTCACTCAGCATCACAGTGGTGGATGCTTCCAGGAGGCCTCAGAAAAGCAGCCCTGGGGTTTTTTTTTTCTAGCTAAAAGACACTGTATACAGTTCTGCTACTTACTCACCCTTAGTCAGGACTATAAGAAAAGGTGTTCCCTTTTTTATTTAATTTTTTAAAGTTACTAAGCATTAACTCAGAAAACATCTACCCACGACAGAATAAAAAATCCCAGAGAAACGCTGTTTGTCAACATTTTCAGGTCTGATATTTCCCTCTAGTGCATCTGGAAACAAAATCCCAGGGTGCCAATATTCTTAAGAGTGAATTTCATTTCTGTACAGTGTAATACAAAGTTTTAAAAAAAAAAATAAAAATCAACCCCCGAAGTAATTCCAAGCACAATTTTACTCACACAATATCTCACTGGAAAGCAGACTGTCAGAAATCTTCCCCCATTTTCTGCCAAAATAGTCCAATTCCCACAAGGTATTTCAAGCTCAAGTACTTCGAGAGCCACGTACTCGGTGAAGAAACATTTCCATTAAGCTGTTCCCAACCAGCTCTCACTCCTGCTTCTTCCCTGGGACTTCTCTGGGACACATTCAGCACTAAATGTGTTCATGGGGACACCAGAAACTAAGGGGCAAGGAGCAGACAGACAGCAAAACAAAGCAACCAGGTGTGAAGCGACCTGTAAGGGATGGGCTCACTGAAAAAGATTGTGAAAAATGACACGGACACAAGCCGTGGGGTGAAAAACAAAAAAAATAAAAAGGAGAAAATAAAAAAAAATCACAATGAAGTCGGGTCCTTCCTTTCCTTACATTGTTTGCAGCTTGCTATCTGCAGAGCTGAGAATAAAGGTACGTAAGCAGCAGTTTTCACTATTATTTCACCTTGTAAATACACCTGAGCATCACTGCAAGTCAGAACTCCCCAGGCAGATGGCTGTGGCTCCAGCGAGCCTTCTCCTGAGGTTGCATCTCTGTGTAGAACTCAGTTACCAGCCAGGAGCTTCCACACCATCTCTCTAAAACTCACCACCAAGCCTCCGTGCTCAGACACAACCCCAAATCCCACAAGCGGGACACTGTGGGCTTCAAAAGACGCAACCCCAAGAAGAAAGAGAGGGAGCCCTGGTTGAGCTGATCAGTCACTAAAGGAGAAGAAGTCACTAAAAGGAGACCTCTCCAGAGTCCTCCAACCTTTGACAACTCCAATGACAACTCAGATGCGGCAAGAACACTTTTTTGGGGGGAAGGTGCTGCTTGAGTTACACAGTTGAAGGCAGCAGGTGTGAGAAGGGGTCTCCACAGCCTCCTTCCACTCCCAATCGATTCCTCCTGCATTAAAAGCCAGTCACAAGCCCTGATTGAAGAGCAGAAGTTTAATGGACTGAGAGCCTGGAAAGAGGTCAAGAATAACCGGTCGATTTCTGCATTTGCTGAAAACTGATCCTTTGCTAAATAAGTTTTAAAAAAATTAGCTACACCTGTCAATCAAAAGCAATGCATTTCTTTAATCCTTTTCCAGCAGCAGACTGGTAGCAGCAGAACCCCCTGGCCAGGAGGGGCACCCCACTTACCCACAGGAGTATCCTCATTGATCAGCAGGTAGGTATCAAAGAAGTAGTTTATGAAGTACGGCAGCCGATTGCCCCAACCTGGGAAGAGGACAAAAGCAAGGCATTATTTCCCTGGTTTATCTTGCATGGGCCAGCAAGGCTGGGAGAGGCTCAGCACAAAGAGATGCTCACCAAGGGACTGGTCTTGCCACTTGGCATTGCGATGGTGATGGGTTCCCCCAAGACGAAGACAGAAAGCAGCGTGGTCCCCATGTGGTTGGGGAGCCACATCCCTCCACCGACCTTTCTTTCTTCAGTATTTTAGTCGGGGCAGAGGGGAAGAGGGAAGCCAACATCCCAGGGACCAGGAACATCAATTATTGTTTCAGGGCACAACTAAAACCTTCACTTTGCTCCCAGTTGAGAACCTTGACACTTTGTCAGCCATCCCAGCAAAACCCAGTGCACCTCCCTTTTCACATCATCCAGGATGATCATCTCACTTCTTTCTACTCCCCCCCTTTTTTTTTTATGGAGTTGGAAGCTCGTGAGCCTGTCCCCAGACCGCAGCGCCCTGCACCACAGCCTCATTAGGTGACAGAATCAAGTGCAGAGCACGTAGGAGAACAACGACCACAGCCTGAACCAGGTTGGGGGGGAGGGAGGAAAGCCAACCAGGAAAGATTTTACCATTCAAGGGATGAAGAAATGGAGGTGGTGGGAAAGTAACACAGCAATTTTCCAAGAAGGTTTGGCGTTGACCAGTCTGGATCTGAGGGATGGGGTTTCCCATCCTGCAGGCTTTGGGAAATGCAGTTTAAATTCCAGGCATAAAAAAAAAAGAAGTTAAAAACGGAGACTGTTTACAGCAAAGCAGACACTTAAACTGGTCTGGCCAAAACAGTTTGTGCCCGTTGGTGGGGGAGTCCAGGAGCCAGTCTCGGGAGGGGAAGAAGCAAGACCAGAGTCACAAGAATAGCCCCTGGCAAGGAGACTTGCTGGAAACGATGGGCCAGCACTTCCCTGCTGTGACCCCTCGTAGTTGTCTTGCCTTGGGTATGAGTCCAACCAAACCCCAAGTATTAAAACCTTCCAGCAAAGTGGCAGCATGACACCTGCCTTGCAGACCTCCCCCACACCAGCCACAGATTCACAGAATCATAGAATGGTTAGAATTGGAAGGGACCTTAAAGATCATCCAGTTCCAACCCCCCTGCCCTGGGCAGGGACACCTCCCACCACACCAGGTTGCTCCAAGCCCCATCCAGCCTGGCCTTGAACCCCTCCAGGGATGGGGCAGCCACAGTGTCTCTGGGCAACCTGTTCCAGTGCCTCACCACCTTCACAGCAAAGAATTTCTTCCTGAGATCTCCTCTAAATCTCCCCTCTTCCAATTTAAAACCATTACCCCTTGTCCTGTCACTACACTCCCTAGCAAGGAGTCCCTCTCCTGCTCTCCTGTAGCCCCTTCAGATACTGGTGATACTTCAGATACTGCTGGATATTTCTTTCAATAAAGGCACTGCAGAGCATCACCTCCAGCATCACCCCAACCATGCTGCAACAGTGAAGACATCGCTTCAGGCAAAGGGAGAGAAAAGCCTGGGTAAGATCAGGCATCCAGGTTTCCCTCCTTCTTCCTAACCATGCTACACTTTGCCAGCACCTTCATGCCCCACACTTCAGCATCCCATCTTAAAAACCAAGAAATGAAGACTACGATTCAGCATCCTCCTCACCTCCCAAGCTCTAGGAGGGAGATGCTTCTGAGAATTTTCAGGCACAGGTACCAGCTGTGCTCCCACACAAACCTGCTCAGCACCAATGGGGAAACCCAATGCGGAGACGGGGATAGGGGAATGGGATGGAGGAGCAGCTTCGGTTCCTCCAGGGCTCCCTCTGTCACAAGACAGGGATTTTCAGCATTGCCCTCTTTCCCGAGGCACTCGCTTTGTTAAACACCTCAAGAAGCGGGAAAGCACTAGAGGCAGCACTCTTGCATTTAAATCTCAGGCTCTGGAGTTAAGTACCTGGAAAGAAAATGAGAAGGGTCCTGGCAAAATAGGTTATTCAGAGCTAATGCCATCTCTGGAGGCTTAAAAGTGCACTCATACCTGGCTGCTGTGCCGGGGCTGGCAGAATTTAAAGGGGGTAGATGAGGCTAAAACACACCAAGTAGCCCCTCCCACAGGGGATGTGCTTCTGCAAGCTCCTCTATGTCAAAATACATTTCTTAATATTTATCAGTATACTAAATACAAGTTGCAGCTTAAAAGTTGCAACCTTCTCATATTAGATCTGGCCATCAGGTATTTTTTAACCTGACTGCAGCCAAAATGTGCCTTGCCAGTCTGCAAAACACAAGTCTTCCACACATTTATCCTGCCACCTAGTTTAGGATCCCAAGAGTGAGTTCATGGCTTCCCAAAGGCATCCCTGGGATCCAGCCATCACCTGTGGCTTCATCTAATGGATCATCAACTGGATTTTCCTTCTGTGAGACTGACACAACCACCCAGCTATGCCCTGGGATATCTACCATCACTGTATCCCTCAACACAGCTCTTGCCTGTGGTCCCTCAGCAAGGTGCATGGCAGAAAACCATCACTTCCACCACACACTTATAACCCTTTATTCCTCCTTTAGGAGGATAGGCTGAGAGAGCTGGGACTGTTCAGCTTGGAGAAGAGAAGGCTCCGGGGAGACCTTGGAGCAGCCTTCCAGGATCTGAAGGAAGCCTACAAGAGAGCTGGGGAGGGACTCTTTGTCAGGAAGTCTAGTGACAGGACAAGGGGTAATGGTTTTAAATTGGAAGAGGGGAGATTTAGATGAGATATTAGGAAGAAGTTCTTTACTGTGAGGGTGGTGAGACACTGGAACAGGTTGCCCAGGGAAGTTGTTGATGCCCCATCCCTGGAAGTGTTTATGGCCAGGTTGGATGAGGCTTGAAGCAACCTGCTCTAGGGAGAGGTGTCCCTGCCCATGGCAGGGGGGTTGGAACTTGATGATCTTTAAGGTCCCTTCCAACTCTGACCATTCTATGATTCTATGATCATGTGGTTTTGATGTGCTGGGGGATTTTCTTCCCTGAGCATCTTCCACACCTGCTCCGTGTTATTCCCATAAAACCTGCTGCTTTCTTTGCCCTTCAGAGTCAGTACTCACGTCCTTCGCGATTGCTGATGAGAGAACATGGTTATCATGGAGGCATTCTTCTAGCTAGCATCCCTGTCTCTCCTAACCTGGAGATGAAGGTCTCTGCCCATCTCTGGTGATTGCAGACTCCACTGCCATGCCAGAGCTAAAGCATTCCTTCCCAAAGCCCAATCAGGCTGCGCTTCTGCATTTACCTTAGCTAATTGATTCATCGAGAGCTTTGCAAGTCTTTTGGGAAGAGGAGATCCATCACCTGCAGTCCCCACGGTGTATGGCAGGGCATCCATGCACTTCTCCTGATCCCAGGCAGAAGCATTGTGCCAGCGCTTGCTTATCGAGGGCAGGCACTCCTCAGGGAGATGACAACTAAGCCCTGGGCAGGGCAGGCTTTAGGAAAGAAGGGCTAACACACTGATGGATCTATAAGCCTCCAAATCCTCATTTCTCCGTGTTGCCTCTCCAAGGCTTTGCAGCTTGCTCTTGCCTATCTACTGTGTCCAGCCAGGCACCTGGAGCAGGGCCTGCACACGCCAGCTCTTGGACAGGGAAGGATGAAGGAAGAAGTTCCCATCCAGGCTAGCAAAACCCACCACCCCACCTCCAATGGGATGTACTGGACCACTCGTGGCAAGTGATGTCTCCAAGGGGACAAGTTTTAGGAGGCTGAGACTTGGGTCAAGGACTCCTCTGAGTTGTCTTTTTACTTTGCTTATTTTTTCCCCCCTTCCAGAGGAGTGACAGGGCAGTTAAACGGTGAGGCTATACTTGATCCAATACGACACCAGAGGGAGATTGACTGCGCTTGTCAGTCACAGCTAATGTCATCCACTGACTGCTTAATCAGGCTGCCAATCTGGGCAAGCCAGCTTGAAGCTTTAGTAAAGGGGAGAGGGGGAAAAAGAAAAAAGAAAAAGGAAAAAAAGGCTTTATTCCAAAGGGCACAGTGCTATCGGATGGACACACACTCACTATTGTTTATCAGCAAGCTCACAGCCCCCAACCTTCCTCTCCCCCCCGCGAGCACCCAGGGGCTTTAGCCCATTCATGTAACAAACCCAATTTTCACGGGGCTTTGCTGTATGTTTCCAGTACTTCTGCATCCCAGGATATGCCAAAGCCCAGCTCAACCAGCACATTTGCTACACCAGAAGACATTTGTCCCACAAGCTCCCACCCAGCAGCCAGGCTGGACCTCACATCCCCCCACCAGAAGCCCACGCACCAAGGGGAAAGACCAAGAGCATCGTTCTCGTGGGGCAGAGCCCAGCAAGAGGTCCTGCCTGCCCAAAGCTCTGCCTTGCCCTCCAGCTGGAAAGAGAAAAGGAGCTACTTCCCCCCACAGAATATATTAAAGCGCAATTTGGGTAATAATTTTGCTGCTGAGAGCAAAGGGAGAGCCCTGCTGGTGAACAGCCAACAAGCTTCTCATTTACATCCTTGCCTTATGTCTGCTGCTTCTAATTTCCTTTGGGTATTTTTTATATTAAAATGACCTAATGCCACATGCATTGTAAGGTCCACCACCAGCTTTGAATTCATGACCCCACATCTGAAAGTTGCCAAGGTCTTCCCACCAAGATACAACCAGCAGCATCTACCACCGTTGGGTTGACCACCACATCCTTCTCCTCCAGCCTCTTTCCAATCCTTCTGGGGAAGGGCCATCTGATGCCACGTGTCCTTTTATTGACCGTAGGGGAAGTGGCTGCACAGGAGCACGATGCATAGGTCCCCAGGACTGCATGTGATGGAGATGGGCAGTCTGCTTACCCACACCAACCACATCTCTCCAGCAATGCTGCTGTGCCTTTAGATGCCCACCAGGAGACCACAAAGGAAGCAAATATTGCCCTTGTACCTCACAAACATGAAACAGGGAGAGGGCTGAGGAGAGAAGAACATGGCACCGTACATGCAGAGAGATGACTTACCCAGAGAGACCAGCTCCAGGAGCAAGAGGGGAAGCAGAAAGCTGCCAGCAGAAGTGTGACGCTTCATGGTTCCTGTCAAAGAAAAAAGGCAGCGTTAAGTTCAACACTTTGTGGATATTACCTTGTCTCCTCCAAAGCAGGCTTGGAGATGCAGCCCTGTCCCAGCTTGCACCTTAGTGCTCCAAGGCTGCAGGGGGATCCCCAGGAGATCAAATTTAGTCAACGCTTGGCTTTTGCGTGGGGGACTTCATCCAAGAGTGCTGCCACCACCACTTTCTTACTTCAAGCAGCCCCAACCATACTCTGGGCAAGCACCAAATCAAAACCAGGATTAAGCCAGCACAGGTGATATGTTTTTTATTTTCCACTTATCAAAGCATATTTGCTCATCTCATGGGAGGGTTTAAGCCATAGTGACCTCTGTGGTCATGCCTAGTGCCCAAGACAAGCTGCTCAAGAGCTGAGCAGGATGATGAAGGTAAGGAAGAGCCACAGTAACCAGGGAGCTCCACAGCAGTGAGCAGCCAGCACTGGGATTTAAGATGTTCTGGGGCAGAAACACGTGGGAAGCTTTCCCCAGAATCAGTGAAGAGGCACCAGGATTGCAGAGGAAAAAGCTGAGCCCTCCAAATCTCAGGCTACCTGGGGTGCTGCAAAAACCAGCATTGCAAGGGCACTGGGAGCAGATGGGCTTCCAAATACGCCCGTATCCTGCTCTGCCTCTTGAATTTCCCCACCTTCACATTTGATCCAGCACGTGGCTCCTCACAACAGGGCAATAGAATAAAACACTAGCAGGCAGCTGCTTAGCATGGCTGTATCCTCCCATGGTTTCAAATTTTTAAACACAAAGCTCTTTCTGAACCAACTGCACAGAAGTCCTGCTTTGCAAGGAAATTCATACACTTGGCATTTTAAAATATTCCACCCCAGAGACAATCATAGAATGGTTTGGGTTGGAAGGGATCTTAAAGATCATTTAATTCCAAACCTCCTGTCATGGACTTGGATACCGAGTTTCAGAATGATACAGGGTTGGAAGGGACCTCTGGAGGCCAGCTAGTCCGACCACCTACCAAAGCAGGTCCACCCAGAACAGGCTGCACAGGAACACGTCCAGGCGGGTTTTAAATGTCTCCAGAGACGTAGACTCCACCATTACTCTGAGAAGCCTCTGCCAGGGCTCTGCCACCCTCAGAGTGAAGAAGTTCCTCCTCATGTTGAGATGGAACTTCTTACGTTCAAGTTTGTGCCCATTTCCTCTTGTCCTGTCCCTGGGCACCACCGAGAAAAGGCTGTCCCCATCCTCATGACAACCACCCTCAAAGTATTTCTAGGTGTTGATCAGACCCCCGCCCAATCTTCTCTTCTCCAGTATAAACCGTTTATGTTGCACACAGTATGTTGGCACAACAGAAACCTCCAGGCAGCTCATACAGATCCTGAAGCAGGTAGGACATCTCAGTCACCCGTCTCTCCAGCTCTCTGTATTTCTGCAGGTACTGGGAAAGGTGTGGGCTTGGGGGGAATATTTTCCTACCAGCTCAGCACATCTGCACAGCGGCAGACCCAGGGACATGAAAGGCAGAGAGCATATGTGACAGCCAGCACCTTTGGGCAGCAAACACAGAAATGAACCCGTAGTTAAATGCAGAAGCAGCTCCCACTTGAGATCAAGGGCTGACCTAAGCTGTGAGGGCTGAAATAAATCACATCTTCCATTTACCATCCTAAGCAGGGAGTTGTTACACCCACAACTGGCTGTCTACACAGTGAGTTTTGGTTCCCCCAGAGCTTGCAGCACTCGGAGAGCAGATCACTACAGCATCAGACCCAAATAAACCTCAGTTGTATGCGTTTCCCACTCGAGGGACCCTCAGACAGATGGTTTACCCCAGGAATCCAGGGTACCACCTCACCTCACCCCACATCTCTCTTGGTTCACCTCAAAAGCAGCATCCCAACCTTCTCTTTACAGCACCCTGCTCTATAGGCACCAAACACAAGGAAGAATCCCTGGGGACCAAAAGCATGGCACTGGGCTGTGCACAGACTGCAGATTTAAACCCAGCTAAGGGCAGAGGGGTCAGCACCCCTAAGAGATGTCTGGGCAACCCAATGGCGTGGTCCTTATCTCTGCAAGGAAGCCCACACCCCAACCCCACCTCTGCAGATGCTCCTAAAGGAGTTTCAAAGCAGTAGTTACACGTATTTTATTTTTACTGGTGGATGTGTCAGAGAAGACAGTTCATAACAACTCTATCACGGTAGAAAAGGCCCTAAATTCCAATTCCTTCAGTTATTTTGCCACTAGAGAGTCTTGAGGAGGAAAAGATCTGTGCCTAGGCAAGAAAAACAGTGTTGTGGTCTTTTAAAAGCATCTTTAGGAAATTCAGCACAAGCCTGAGAAGACATTTGGGAGCAGCGCTGCTTAACTTTTAGGTGTATCATGTCAGTCTCCCTGGGAAACTTGGCACAGGTCTGTGACACATGGACGGGGCAGGAGCATTCAATTCTCTGCCCCTTGACAAGTTTCTGACTTCAGAACACTTGGTGCCAGCAGAGCATCCAAAAACCCAGTTTCAAAACAAAAATTACCTCTTCCCCGGGAGCCAGGCACCTTGTCAAGCCCTTTATATCTTCAGATTCAGCCTATAAAAGCAGAATAGACTCTCCTAACTTAGAAAAGCCCCAAATGTCTCCATTTCCCCCATTCTTTAACAGGTTTCAAGGAGGAGAAAGTCCCAGACACAGACAACACTGCCATTTCAAGCCCCTGCATCCCCCCAGCCAGCATCAAGCCTGGGATGCAGAGTCAGAGCTCATCGTGCTGCTGCCAGAAAGGACACGATGGAGACGAGCACGGCAGCCTAACCCCGAGCTCTTCTTCTGCCTTCTGCTGTGCCAGAATGCCATTGAGGAAAAGGCTAACTTTCTCCTAAAACGGGACAGCTATCAGCCCAAGTGAGCGGAAACATTATTTTCCGGCTCCACAGACCACATTTAAAAAGCAACGGGGCAGTGGAAAAACAATTTGCGTGATGTAGAAATAAAGGCAGTTGACAGCATCCCGTTTCAAGTGTCATGATAAATCCAAATATTGTATATTCCAAGTCAGTCACTTCATTATGTAAGTAATTGCCTGAAATGTCATTTTGATTTTGTCTGTCTTCATTAATACCGCAGCTCTTCACTGGTTCTCCGCGACGGTTCACTCGAATATTGCAAATTTAGGAAGAGGATTGAGAAATCTCCGGGGAGAACTTAAAAATTGTGACTAAGAGCATATTAAATTGCACCTTCTGCCTGAAAGAGGCTCTTTGTAGGAAGCACTCGGTGCAGTTTCCAGCATAATAATGTCTCTGGGCAAGTCATCCCTGGGAACTTAACTGTTGTCTCCTGGCTGCGAAAGCACTAATGTTAAACCAGAGATTTCCCAGTCCGCTGGCAACTGCTCCCCAAGGCACGGGAAGCAGCAGCCAGAACCACATTAAATGGTGATGGATGGGAACCGAAGAAGCCTCTACCACTGAAACACTGCTCTGCAAAGGGGGCTTGAAAGTTTAGGTTCTGGTCCAGCAGGGGTTTTTTAGCCCCTTTGTCCCAAATGCCTCCTTCCCCAGCCTGAAAAGTGGCTTTTTTCCCTACTTAAAGAGCATTCCTCTGGGTGGTGAAGATCCCACCTGCTTGGCTACACAGACAGAGCCCGGCCGGCGCATGCTCCAGTTCTCAGCACACATTAATCCAAGCAAAGTTGGCAACAAGGCTCCAAAAGCCTTCTAGCATCTCACCTCCACAAAACACGCTGGAGTAGAGATGCTCCCACTTCCCCAGCCCAGGCCACCTATTGCTCTCAGGGTGCTTAAGCACCAGCATCCAGGCTGTGCACCTGTACTGGTTATTTTTAAATGCACCGTTGGGGTGCTCACAGAAGAGAATGGCTCACACACACATACGCACAAAACACGCTTAATTGCCTCCACCAGAGCAGCGGCTGTGCCTTGCTGGCAGAGATGCTCTTGTGTTCGAGCTGCTCCTGGCATCTTTAATCATTCCCCAAACCTCCAGCCCCCCTCCCCCTCCCCCACCTGGTCTTCCCATCCCCTAACAGCACCGCCACACTTGCACCTCGAAATTTATAGTGTCAGCCTCTCTCTTTGCTCTGCACTGTTCCAAGACCATAAAGAAGAAATGAAAGTGTAAATCAAAGCAATCTCATAAATGGTTTCCATGTGAGGCAACCGTACAAGCCTTCCCAAGAAGTCCCCTTTCCTGCAACGTAGCACAAATATTGTCCCCCCAGCAGCCAGCGCTGCCCACCTACAGCATTTGGTCCTTCGTAGACAGAGTGGAAGCCCCCAAGATGCTATCAGCATCCCACCATGCCCGCGGCATCCAGCCAGCCACTGGAAGACCCCTTTTTCCCACCCAGCACACCATCCATTCCCGCTCTTCCCCATCATCCTCCACCTTGGAAAAAGGCCAGGAGATGCTCCAATGAGGGCCATCACCAAACATGTACCAGAGACACCACCCCCAGGGACCTCTTCAGCAAAGCACATGGCTTGGCACCAGCCCTCATGCCAAAATACAGCAGGTTGCAGAGGCACAGCAGATCCTGCTTTCCCAGCTTTTCCATTCCTCTGCTCCTCAAATGGAAGCACTGCTAGAAATTCACCTTTTCTCCTTCTATTGCTTCTTGGCCAGGTCTTTGCAATAAGTAGGATTCAAAAGGGAAAAAAGAGAAAGTTAATTTAATGTTTTGGTGGGATTTTTTTTTTCTCTCCCCTATATTGGCATGAGCTATACACAAATCATAATTCCTAAAAATAACAAATTGCTGAACAGGGTAATCAGAAGTAAATTGATATTGATAAATAAGCTTTTCTTCCACGCAGTAGGTGGTTTATTTTAATCTAATGAGTTTTATATTTTCTGAGCTTTCAGATTCCATGATGAAGAGCCATCCACGCTAGAATTACGAAGCACTTTGAAATATTGTAATTTTATGGCTCATTTTGTCAGGACTCTTGAAAATGAGATTTGTTCCCAGTGAAAAAAAAAAAAAATGGCCTTTTTTTTTCTTCTATTCCCTGCCGTGAAGGGAAAAAAAATTCCCTTGTTAAATAAATACAGGCCAGCATATTTGTATGCACGTCGGTGGGAGAAGGATGGAGGCACACAGAACAGGAAGCAAAGGAACACGACTGCCACAACCTACCCAAGCCCCGAGACAACATTTGCAGGAGAAAGGATGTGAAAGATGTTCTCACTCTTTTATTTTCCACCCCAAAAGCAAAGCTGAGGTTGGAGACACGGGTGTCTTCTCCCCAGCCAGACCAGGGGATGGCCACACAGCTGCTCATCCCAGCTAGCATCAGTGGGTGGGATTTAAACCTATCTTCTAGCAGGTAAAAAGCTAGAGCTGTTACTAACAACTAGTTACTGCAAAGTTTCCCATGTTATCAGAAGTTGACTCCCATTTCAAAAGAAGAGCAGGAGTAGAAACATTTTTGGGGGGCTACAAGCGGTTTGCTTTCCCATAAGAGAAAAGTGTCAGCTCCAAAACCACATTAACACGTTGCTTAACCAACAGAAAAAGACCAAAAGAAAATTCCATGTTTAAACTCCTCAGTCCCTAAATAAAAACATGGTCTGAGTTGGACGTGAATCTGGATTTCCAAGTCCTAGAATCATAGAATGGTTAGAGTTGGAAGGGACTTTACATATCATCCAGTTCCAACCACCTCCCACCACACCAGGTATCTCCAAGCCCCATCCAGCCTGGCCTTGAACCCCTCCAGGAATGGGGCAGCCACAGCTCCTCTGGCCAACCTCTTCCAGTGCCTCACCACCCTCACAGTAAAGAACTTCTTCCTAATATCTAATCTAAATCTCCCCTCTTCCAATTTAAAACTGCTACGCCTTGTCCTGTCACTCCACTTCCTGACAAGGAGTCCCTCTCCAGCTCTCCTGGAGCTCCCTTCAGATCCTGGAGGGCTGCTCTAAGGTCTCCCCGGAGCCTTCTCTTCTCCAGGCTGAACAACCCCAGCTCTCTCAGCCTGTCTTCACAGGAGAGGTGCTCCAGCCCTCTGAGCATCTTCATGGCCTCCACTGGACCTGTTCCAACAAGTCCATGTCCTTCCCATTTCAAGGACTCCAAAGCTGGACACAGAGCTCCAGGTCATTGCAACTGCCATACACCATAAGACAGAAGATGCTTACAAGGTAACTGCCCAGCTCTACATGAGCAGCAGGCAAACCCTCCACTGCAGCCCACCCCAAACAGTGGTTCCCCAAAGAAAGTTAGTGCTACAAGTACTAGCACCCAACCCTCCTCCCCAGTCATGCAAAATTAAAATAACATCCTGGGGACTCTGGGAAGGGGGACCACCACTGCAGTAGACCCATCCTTCCACAGCAAAGGCAGCATCTGTCTTGATTAGGTGGACATGGAGATGCCTAATTTTTACTTATTTTATTAATTATTTTTTTTTAAGTGGGGCAGCACTGGCTCTACTCAGACTCTGGCACTGGTTGCTATGATGCCTATGGTGACTAGCAACCATTTTCCATCACAAAACCTTAGTTAAACTGGAACAGCAGACTGGGATGGGGTATGGAGACCAAACCAACAGGTTCCCACCTCTCCTGGGTTGCACCAGCACAGAGCCCAGCACACGGAGGCAAGGCAGCAAAGGAGCAGCAGGGCCGCAGAGCAGATGATGCTAACATGGGATGAAAAGGTGGAAAAGCAGCCAACAGCAGCAGAACTCAGTTTCGAGAAAAAAAGGCACTGAGGGGAAAGACCTGGGGGGAATTACTGCTTTAACCTGGGTGGGAAGGTGAACTCAGAGGAGCAGCATGCACAACCTGGTCTTATCAGACTGTTAAAAAATAAAAAAGTACAACAATGGACAAAGTAGCAAATGTAAAGATGCTGCAGGTCTGCCCCAAAGCCTGCTGGTGAACAGGAGGCCAGATGCTTTCTTCTCCTGCCCTGCCTGGAAGAAGGAATGCTTGCCTGCTGACCGAGGCGCAACAGCCTGGCTGGGCTCCCAAGCCCCACTATCAAAACCATGCAAGAGAAGCATCCAACGTCCTTGGGCTCTGACAGGTTTGTGAGCTGGTTTGTAGTGCTGCCACGCAGCCTCTGCTCACATATCCTAGGGCACTCAGATGCAAGCACACGACTTCTGTTTGGTTTGGGTTCTGTTGGTTTGGTCTGGGTTGTTGGTGGGGTTTATTTACCACAGGGGGATGGATATAAAAAGAGAAAAAAAAAAAANCTGTGAGGGTGGTGAGACCCTGGCCCAGGTTGCCCAGGGAAGCTGTGGCTGCCCCATTCCTGGAGGGTTTCAAGGCCAGGCTGGATGGGGCTTGGAGCAACCTGGTGTGGTGGGAGGTGTCCCTGCCCAGGGCATGGGGTCGGAACTCAATGATCTTTCAGATCCCTTTCAACTCTAACCATCCTATGATCGAAATATTGCCCATTCAATTTACAGAGTAACAAGCACACGTAGTAGACACATGAAGACGGCTACTGCTCAAGCCCTCTGGCTCAGGCTGGAGCAAAGCCAGGGGCTTGGCAAGGCATGTGTACTTGCCACAGGGACCAGCACAACACTTTCCCCCTTGTCACACCTCGGGTGCAGCACTGAACACAAGAAATGCCATTTTGCAGCAGAAGGAGGAGGAGGAAGCAGACTATAAAGAAGTACACCCATAATAATGGGAGCGATGCAATAAAAAAAGAACAAAAAAACAAACCATCATCAACTTCAAGAGCAAGCCATCAGGCACAGGACCCTGGAGCTCTTGGCAATCAGTAGCCAAACTACATTTCGAAGCCCTGCCAAAGAGGACGGGTTAGTTATTTCACTTCATCTTCCTTGGCAAGCACTCATCTGGGCAGACACCACTCAGAGCCCCCATCAGCTCAGGACCCCCCGGTACGTGCACACCTGGAATATCATCCCACCTCCCTGCTCCCAGCTATTCGCAAGCTCCAGGCTGGATGCTTGCATCACTAAAAAGAAGCAACAAGGCTTATTTGCTCATTTCTCTGGTAATTCAGGCTGCAGGCTGGAAAGGTAGAGTTCAAAAAGAGAGAGAATTAGGGGTGCTTCAGAGGAGGGGGGGGGAGAAAAACTCAAACCAAACCAAAAAAAAAACCAAAACCCACAACAAAACCCATCCTCACACTGAGCAGCCTGAGCTGCTAAAGCTCTCAGGCCATTTCTTGCCTCATCCAAATCAAGAGAGAAGTGTCCTTGCTGCTTTCACACAAAGCTCACTTAACTTTCAGCGAGAGGCACTTTGCAGCAACAGACCTTTTCAAGGCCCACTGGCTGTTCCAGCTAATAAAAGCCAGGCTTTGCCTGATGGAGTAACACCATGGGCACGCTGCGGCTAATCACTCGCCAGTGAAATTTTAGGAGAGGAGTTAAAAAAAAAAAAAAACCTGCACCAAAAAAACCCCCATATTCAGTGGTTGAGACAGCCCAGGGGAAAGGAAGATGGGGCTACTTAAGAGGAACCTCCCCCCAAAATACCTCCATCCCAAACAGCAGGGGGTCAAACTGAAAAACAATTTCATCTCTGCTGAATAAATTTAGATTAAAGACAGTAGTTCATCACAGAGGACAGGCTTGTTTGTGCAAATCCTCCTAAGACCCCAGCCATGGCTGAGGACCTGCTAAACTGTCCAGTGCCTCTCCTACATGTCCTTTTCAAAGCTGCAGCAGCATCTCCCCCCATCGCCATCAGGATTTTGACTTTCTCCCCTGCATACTCCAAGCAGGATATCTTTCTCCCCTGGAGAACCACTGTTACGTCAAATGCATGGATCAGGGCAATGCAATTCAGCCTAAGGATGGAAAAAAGCCTCACTGCAATGTTGGCTCTGGTAGAGACTGGGGAGGGGACATCATAGCCCTCCCATGGCTAGATCAGTTTCCATCACAAGACACATCCAGCAAGGTCCTTGACCCTTGGGGCAGGGATTCAAGCAGACGCTTCTGCCTGTCTGTCTAGCAGAAAAAGGAACAACACATACAAGGGATGGCCCCTCTGAACATTTAGGGAGCCCACCACAATCAGCAAGCACCCACCGGAGCCCTACGCTAACATCTTCATGACCCGAAAGCCATCAGGCTCCAACACCAAAGGTTTCCTGCCTGCACTGACCAAAACTTGGAGCTCAGCATGCGGAGTGGCACAGGCCATGCATAAATGTTATTCCAGCCCCCCCGCCCCTTCCTTTTCCTTGCTATAGTGTCCTGGTCATGGACAAGATCCAGGACATCTACAAGATTTGGGCCACCAGGATTCCCCATTTCGGCTGCAGAAGCTGATAGCAACACAAATGCATGAATTTTAGTATTTTGGAGTTCTTAGGCCTCAAAAGCCCCAAACTAACCCTCCGATTAAAAGTCTTACTCCAGGAAGCAGGACACTGAAGTGGAAAAAAACAACCAACCAAAACCCCTGCAGTTTTGGGATGCGCTTCGAACTATTTTCGCTCCCAAAGCGAACCTCCAGCTCAATTAGCCAGGCTGTGAGCAGCTGGGATGTTTTACACCCTAAGGAGAGGCCACAGGCCAGCCCCTCATCAAGCCAATCCCATATCCTAAAGCTTCTTAAATTTAAAAATAATCTGTGCTCCAGACCATCTGCGAAAAACGTCTAAGAAACTTCATAAATCAAATCCTTTTTAAGATGTCCTCACCGCCCCTCGATTGTGCACTGGAAGGGATGGCAGTGCCCCTTCTCTTTGCCTACCTCCATCAGGGCAGCGGAGAACCTGCCACGCCATGGACTTTATTTGAGATGAACACATCTGGGCAGCAGAAAATGTTGCTGGTGCCACCTCCCCGCTATTTTCAGGTGATGCCCCCTGCGGGGACACACAGCACATGGGCTGAACACCCTTCCCGAGCCCAGCAAAACAGCCAAACTCCACAGCTCCCACATTCTGCAAACATTGTTTCACCCCCTTATTGGAAAAAAAAAAAAAAGTTAAAGGAGAACATTATCTTTTTTTTTAACAGTTTCCCATAAAAGGAGTGCTTTACATCTCCGTCTCAAACCAACACATTGTGTCTTCATGGCCTTATCTCCACTGGGTGCTGCCAGACCCACACTTTGCCTCCTCACAAAAAAAAAAAAGCTTTGCACTGGGGAGGGAGGGATGTGGACAAGGAAAAAAAAATAAACTGGTATTGTGAAGGGATTTCCCCTCCTCCAGGGCAGGGGAGAGGGAGGCACAGTGGTATAAATTCCCCCCCTGCCTAAAACACCCAACGGGATTTTAACCAATGCGAGTTCCCTGTTGGAATACCTTGCTCCACCAAATAAATAAGTAAATAATACTCATTCACCAGCTTCATCTCGTAGTGTTATTGTGCACCGAGGTGTCCCAGGCTGCTGCACCCCTGCACACACAAACACTCCCCAAAAAAGAAAGGAGCCAGGCTTGTTGGGTGCAGCCCCAGCCTCCACAGGCGCTGCCAGCTCTCCTGAATCCCTCAACATCAGGAGCCACGGTGTTCCACCACCAGGCAGGGCTTTTTCTTCCCTGAGTAAGGGGAGAAAAATCTCCCCAAAACAACAAACAATAAAAAAAACCCATGTACCAACACAGAAAACTTCCCATTCTAGCATCACACTCCCACCCCCAAGGAAAAAATAAAAAAGGTGGATAAGAGAGGAGAGACAGCTTGGGGAAACAATAGTGGTTGGCAAGAGGGGGCTTGCAGCCCCCATCCCTTCCCAGGCATCCCTGGCACAGGACTGATTTGGGATTTGTCCTTCCCACACAGGATTCCCATGGAAGAGTCCCAGGGTTTGTTCCCAGCCCAGCCAGCCCCGCTATTCACCTGCCCACAGGCAGCACATCATCTCACCTTCCACATTCTTTCATTTGGCCAAACAAGCTACCCTAGATCTGCTTTTCCTTTTTTTTTCCTCCCCCTTTATTTTTTCCTCTTTCCCCCCCTCCCCACTCCTTTTTTTTTNCCCCCTTTTTTTTTTTTTTTTTTAAGAACTGTTGCCTTTTCTATCAACATCCTTCTTAGTTTCTTTTCTTTTTTTTCCTCCCCAGGTAGGTCTTCACTACCAGCCCCCCAGGTTTTGTATTTTCCCAACTAAACACCACTAAAGAAACCCCCCACACGTATGTTATAATGACAAGCAGACACGGGCTGTTATTTACCTTCATGTAGCATCCAAAAAAACAAATCAAAAAATCATGGATCAGAACAAAGGAGCTGGCACCGGGCAGGTCAAACTGAAGAACACCATCAGGGGGAAAAAAAAAAAAAAAAGCTATCCCTGCCACAAAAAGCTTACAGCCAAAATATCCTGAACCAAATCCAAACTTAAAAGGAAGGGTAATGTAATTTAATTGGTCGGTTTTAATAAGGACCAGACTTCTTGAAGTTAGAGCATTTTCTTACAATAAAGGCTCCAGTGACAACTCCAGGCAGTTCAAAGCTAAAGATGCCTGGCCAACGCCAAGTTGGAGGTGTGCAGGGGTTGGTATTTGAGGTGGGCAGGAAAACATTTCTTTAAATATAAGACGACTGCAGCGTTTGTCAGAGATTAAGGGAAAAAAAGGAGGAAGCAAAGAGGAAACGAAACAAAAATCTCAAACAAAACATTTTCTCAAGAAAGAGAAAGAAACCACGGGGTGCAAATCTGTGATTTTTGAAGAGCTGTTTTTCCCCGTTTAATATGTTTTTGAGGGGATTAAAAGAAAAAAATTAAAATAAAAAAAAAACCAAAAAAAACCCTTTTTCATTGCAGCCCAGCCCCGCACGCCTCCCCCCGGCAGCATCCCCACGCCTTTGAAGAAGTTCAGCCCGAGAAACTTTGCAGCCGCCTCTTTCCAAGCTTCCCTCCAAAGATGAAAAGCGAGGTTGGGTTTTGGGGAGAGCAGGGACAGTGGTTTTGTGTCTCGGGGGACAGGACAAGACACAAACCTAGGTTATTTATGATTGATTTATTCTTTTTTTTTACGAAAAGGTTGGGATCCCCGTCTCCTACCGCTGAAAATACCGCGCTGAACCACAACCGCCCCCATAAAATAAAATAAAAATAATCAAGAATAATAATGATGAAGATGATGGCTCACCCCAAAGAAGTTGTCCCCTCGGTGGAAGCAGAGAAGGCAGGTTTGGGAAGGAGGACGGCGCGCAAAGGGGGAGGAGGGGGAGATGCCCGAGGCTCCGCGCATCCTCCGCGTACACATCCCCCCCGCAAACCCCGTAATTAAAGGCGGAATAAAGCAAACTCGCGGGGGTAATTACCTGTGGCGCTGTCAGCGACGACCCCCCATGTCCCTCCTCTCTGTCCTCGCCGCAACCACCGGTCCTCCCAGCCGAGTGAGCCGCGGAGGCAGGAGGAGGAGGAGGAGGGTGAGGAGGAAGGGGAGGGAAAGGAGAGGAGACCGAGAGGCGGCTGAGGCGGGCAGCGCAGCGCCCCTTGCCCAGGTAACCGGTATTTCAGCCCCGACTTCCACCGAACCCCAACCCTCCTCTCCGGGGAATCCCGGTGGTGTGTCCGTCTCCATCCCTGGCCCCCCAAAAATCCTGGGCTCACCCCTAAGAAGGTGGTTGCGTCTTCAAATAGAACTTCAGGCACCGGCCATGTGAAGTTTAACTCGGCCTCTTTGGTTTTAATTAGGTGTTAGGGTTAGCATTATCATTTTTTAAATTTTTTTATTATTAGTTTTTCTGAGCTTTGTGCCAGAGCAGCTGGTAGACCCAAGGAGTCTGTAAATCATAGATGAGCATTATAGGGTGTGATAGATGAGACGAGAGATGAGGAAAGTGATACGGGCTGTGTGCTAGCAGGCACCAGCAGTTATTCCTCCCCAACTCCTCTTCCTCAGGCACTTGGAGCCTCAGTTTCTACAGACATACTGTTATTTTCACCATGCTGCCGATGCACCCCTCCACCCAACCCTCCACCCAGCTCTAGCCCACCTCTTGCCACCAGTCTTCTCCAAGCCCAGGTCCTCCCAGCTTTCCTAAGGAGAACACACGACAAACCCCTGCCTCTGCTCCAAGCCCTCCCTACAAGCAGTTTCAGAGAAAACAGCCCAATCCCACCACTTCCCCCCATTTCTTAGGAGCAGCAAAGCCATAGAAAGCAGCTCTCAACGGCACCAATCCCTACACCACCAGGGTGACACAACCCCAACAACACTCCATGTCCCCCTTGCCCACAAACCCCAAAGAGCCAGGGCTTTGGGTCCTGCCCTGTTGCACGGAACATACAAAAGCCTCCAACCACTTCAGGCTCAGAAGAGCTTTACCTTCCCCACCAGACCTCCCTCCCCCAGCAGATTTAATTAAAACACTTAAGGAGCACAGTTTGTGCTGCTAAAGTCCCCTCTTGGAGCCCTGCTCCTTAAGGTCCCATCCACCTAGCTTTGAACCCTTCCTCCTGGAGCAGTCCTGGGCAAAAGCCTCTGCAGGAGCAGGAGGAGATAATTAAGCCCTTGTCTCTCTTGAGCAGCTTCTGCTAATTATGCAATTAGTGCAGCTGATTGATTTGAATTGGGCAGAGGTCTGCTCCCAGTACCCTCACCACCTCAGCCCTGAGGTGTGGGGGCTCTGTACACCCCCCCAGCTGGGGGGAGCCCCCCCATGGTGATGGATTCCCCCCTAAATCTGATTAAGCTGCAGAGGAGGGGTTGTTTCACCCCAAAGTAAGCCCTGGCTCACCTGCAACCATTTTGGGGTTTAAAACAGAAGTCCCTGACAAACAGCTGAGTTTGATGAGCTGCCTGCAGTTAAGTAAGGAGCTGGCAAATAACTTCCTCCCATCATAACTGGGTTGTACTGGGCGTTCTAAGGATTTTTCCTCCGTAGCTGAGCTGGTTGGAAAGTTGCAATCACAAGGAGTGTAAAAGGCAAAGGTTTTACTAGTGTTGGGGCTCTGAGCATCCTTCTGAGCTAAGCCCAGTGGATTTCTCCCTCTATCCCTCCCTGGGGTTGAAGGCAGCCAGGCTATCTCCCAGCCACCTCCATAAAAACAGAGAACTAATTAGGGGAAGAAACAACAAAAAAGCGAAAGGAAACCAAAGCACAAGTGTGTGTTGAGCTGTTTGAAGGCATGTTTCAGGCACCTTGCTGGTGGCTGCAGCCGCTCTGACTTTGGACAAGTGATGTCTCACTTAACATTCCTGATAAATCCAGGTCAGTGTTGCTATTTAAATAAAAGTGCACCTCTCTGCTTCATCACTGCCCAGTTCCTATGCTTTGGCTTCACACCACAGCTTCTGCTCACATCCTGACCAGTTTGAAGACTTGTCAGCTCTAACAAAACCAGTTCCTCTTGGCCTGAGGATCCAGTTTGGACTCCTGGCCCCATTCCCGGTGGAGCCCAGGCCTGCGGTGTTTCCCATCAGGGCAGGGGAAAGGACTTGGTGGGATTTCACTGCCTTAGGTTCACAAAGCCCAGGGGAATTGGGGATTCTTGTGAGCTGTGTCTTTCTGTCACGCTTGGTTTAAATCAGACAGCGACAGCTACAGCCCTGTGCAGCCTGGACCTCAAACCAACTCACCGAGTTGATGTTCCCAAACGCCTGTTTGAAGGAGGCAACACGGATCTGAGACACAGCTCATGGGGGATGCACCCTTGCAATTGCCTTTTAACAGGCTTGTAGCAGAGAAAACAAGAAAAAAAAAATCAAACAAAAAGCCACACACACACACAAAAAAGAGGTTAAAATGAAGTGATGCACTGTGAGCAGAGGGATGTTCCCAGTTGCCATCGTAATCGGAGGGCACCACAATTAGTGACAACCCTGCAAGGCAGGGGGCACGGTGGTTAGCAGGAGAAGTAGGATAACCTCCCTGCTACCCCAGCTTTTCTCCGTGGGCTCATTACTGGGAAACCTTGGGGTTTTTTTTGAGGCAGATCCCATGACCTCCCCTCTCCCCCCTGCTTGCAAAAGCGGAGCAGCTAAGGCAGAGCCTTTGCAGCCTCCTGGCACCACTCACTCAACCTTGAAATTGTACTGCAGAACTTCTCCCCTTCTCATCTTCTACGTAACCACAGAACGTTGCTCCATCCAACTATCCCCACAGTCTCTCATTCCTCTCTCTGCCTTCCCTGGCCCGTTCTGCTGCGAGAGGTGGGATCGCTCCTCGTCTTGAAATCTTTAAATAGGTGAAATATCAGATGGAAAGCGTGTAAAATCCTGCCCAACTAAGGTACTGGATTATTTCTGCTTGCCACAGACCACGTACTGCTGTGGACCCCAGTGGCTGCACGGATACCAGCTACCTGACAAACAGCACGTGCAATATTGTGCCATCAGTCATTTCTTCACGCCTCCTTTTCCCCAGGAGTCTCCCACAAGGCTCCTTTGATGTGCTTCCCCAAACCGTCACCCTCATTCAGTAAATAAAACTCTTGCAAAGGGGCAGGAGGGCTTTTTGCTCAGGGACGAGCAGCCTATGCCCTCCCCCACCCCATCCACTTTCCCTTTTTGGGGGGACTCAATGATTTTGGACCCCCCTGAAACCATGACCCCCTCAGTGATGGTGGTCTCCTCCACCACCTGTGGCTTTTCAGCATCCCAGATCATGATGTAGATGAGGATGGCAGAACCATCCTCCCCTGTTGCCCCCCACCGTGCTACCCTCTCACCTGAGTTGCAGAATTAATTTGTACAGTGGTCACAGGGTTTTCTTTCCCACCACCTGTGCTGTGGCTGACGGTGAGCCTGTTTGTATATTTTTTTTTCCGGTGTGAAATTAATTTCCAGGTCCATTTCACATAGAATTTTAAGGCCAATATTAGGATCACGCTGTTTGTTCAGGAATTGGTGAGCGAAGGAGGCTGCAGAGGAATCTGAGCAAAGTTAAGGGATTGTTTGCATTTCCTCCCTCTATTAGAAGAAAAGCTCTGAAAGAGAAGCTGGTTTCTATTTTTCCTTCACAAATAGAGGAGTACTGCCTTTCAAATTGCATCTCTGTAAGGTGATAGTCCAGGTGGAGGGCAAAGTGTTTAAAAATGGTGAGAAGAGCAGGAGCTGGTCCCACGTTTGTAGCACGTGCCCTATTCACGTGGCATCCTTCCTTGGGGATCTGCCAGCTGGCATTTAAAGGTGGATCCAGCTAAGCAATCCCAGGACTGGGCATCCCCAGCTGGGCCAGGGCAACAAGGACTAGATATCCAGAGCTCCAGCATGGTGATAACATGCAACCAGAAGGATCAAGGTATGAGCTCCAGTAAAAAAGTCTTGCAGAACCACCTCAAACAGACCTAGGTGAAGCCCTGAAGTTCTGCCCTTTGCAGACCCCAAGCTGGCACGTTTGCAAAATGCATGGTCTCCCTTTGCAGCCCAAGTTGTCCTCACTATAAACAGGCAGGACAAATCCCCTGCTAAGGATGCTGAGAGTGTCAGTAAATTCCGAGAGGAGCAACCCTTTGATGACGATTGCAAGAATCTATCTTGAGCAAGTGGAGTCACGGTGAGAGAGGGGGGTAGCTCTGGGAGCCAGGGCATTTACTCCCCCGGGGATGACTACCCGAGGTCACTTCATGCCACACACCCCAAAGCATCTTTCTCTTAGCTTTGAGCCCTATCTTAGCAGCCAGGTTTTTTTTTTCCTCCCCGTTTCTCGTTCCTCCTCAGCAGAGTAAAAGGTGCCATCTACAGGCACAGCATCCACACAACAGCCCTCTGGATCTCCACAGGCTGGAAGTGCCTTCGTGTCGCACGCCACCAAACCCTTTGCTGTGTCACAGAATCACAGGATGGTAGTGGTGGGAAGGGACCTTCGGAGATCATCTAGTTCAACCTCCCTGTCAAAGCAGGTTCACATGGAGCAGGCTGCATAGGAACGCTTTCAGGTAGATTTTTTTTAATAACTCCAGAGAAAACAATTCCATCACCTCTCTGGGCAGTCTTTTCCAGTGCTCTGACACCCTCAAAGCAAAGAAGTTCCTCCTCATGTTGAGATGGAATTTCCTGTGTTCCGGTTTGTGCTCGTTGCTCCTTGTCTTGTCACTGGGGTCCACAGAAAAGAGTCCAGCCCCATCCTCTTGACACCTGCCCTTTAGATATTGATAAGCATTGATGAGATCCACTCTCAGTCTTCTCTTCTCTTCTCTGAGCAGACCCAGGTCTCTCAGCCTTTCCACAAAAGAGAGATGCTCCAGGTCCCTCATCATCTTCATAGCCCTCTGCTGGACTCTTCGCAATAGTTCCCTGTCCTTCTTGAACTGGGGAGCCCAGAACTGGACACGGTGGTCCAGATGGGTCCTCACCAGGGAAGAGTAGAGGGGGAGGATGACCTTTCTCCACCTGCTGGCCATGCTCTTTTTAATGCACTCCAGGGGACCACTGACCTTCTTGGCCACAAGGGCACATTGCTGGCTTATGGTCCACTTGTTGTCCACCAGGACTTCAGGCCCTTTCCGCAGAGCTGCTCTCTATCAGGTCAACCTTCACTGCAATGTTGGTCTCCAGGCTGCGTGTCCACTTTGTCCACTTTTGAGGTCATGGACTGCGCTGTGCCAGCAGGAACATGACCTCCCTCTTAGCCAGCTCTTGAGCACCTGTGAGTAACCTTGATGATAATCCAGAGGAGCAGCAGGACAAAAACACAAGGGGGGACAATCACCATTTGTACAGCTTGGGGAGGGAAGGAAGTAAAGGGGACATGAAGTAAATTTGGTCATACAGTGTCCTCAGGGGAAACCTGGAGGGCATTTATGCTGCTCCCCAGGCAATCCAGCTTCCAGCCACGTGGGTCCACCTGAGCTGCTCAGGCCCATGTTGTGCTCCTCTTCTGTGTTCCCCTCCTCTCCCAGTTGCTTCTCATTTAGTCCATTTTGGCTGGGTTCATGCAGTTATGATTTAAGAAGGTAATCCAGGAAAACTGAAACTGTAGGTAGAAGTACAACTAACACCTAAAAAATTCTCCTCTATGTGACCCCAGGACAGTATGAGGTGACTCCTGACCAGGGTGGAGTGCGGGTGCGTGCAAGGGGAGAATTGTGGAATCATAGAATCCTTTTGGTTGGAAGAGACCTTTAAGATCATCAAGGCCAACCAATAACCTAGCACTGCCAAATTACCACTAACCCATGTCCTTCTGCACTACATCTACACATCTTTTAAATACCTCCAGGGATGACGGTTCAAGCACTTCCCTGGGCAGCCTGTTCCATTGCTTCACAACCCTTTCCATGAAGAATTTTTTCCTAATATCCAATCTAAACCTTCCCTGGTGCAACTTGAGGCCATTTCCTCTTGCCTTATCACATCGGTTTGGACGTACTTGCACTTTGACCATGAAGAGCTGTTGCTGCTGTTTAAGGTCAAAAATGAGGCAAGCAGATCTCCACAGTGACCCATTTAAAACAAGAGTCAGGTCCTCAAGAGGAAGATCCAATGGGCCAACTGCATGTTGCCATTGAAGATCCCAAGGCTTTAAGTTGGAGAAGAGCAAGTTTAGATTGGATATTAGGAACAAGCTCTTTCCTCTGAGGGTGGTGGAACACTGGAACAGGTTGCCCAGGGAGGTGGTCGAGGCTCCTTCCCTGGAGATACTCAAGGTGAGGCTCAATGAGGCCCTGGGCAACCTGGGCTGGTTGGGGGTGTCCCTGCAACTGTGGGGAGGTGGGACTAGATGACCTTTGGAGGTCCCTTCCTGCCTGGATGATTCTATGATTCTATAAGGCTGTATCCAGGAGTGTTGTCCCCACTGCGCGAAGCCAAGGGTTGCAGGAAAAAGGTGATGCTGGAGCAGAGGGCTAACGCCAGGTGTGAGTGCTCCTTCTTCCTTCACAACCACAAGCCTGCAGCTCACCTTTGTTTTAAAAGCCCCTTTCCCAAACCCAAAGCCTCCTGCTTCATATTAAAATCATTCATCAAAAAACCCCAGACGCTCCATCCCGTGCTGCTGGGTACCTGAAGCTGTGCAGCGCAGGACGAGGTAGGATTGCAAAATCTGGAGATCAAGCTGATCTGGGGATGGGGTGGGTACGTGTGCTTGTGTGCACCCCATCCATCAGCATGCAGGGGTGGCACAGGGAGGTGGCAGCACGTTTAGCTGTGCCCAGGCTGCTTACGGGCACGCTGGAGCTCGTGCTCAGCCAGCCCAGCTACTTTACCCCCCCCTTGCCACGGCACGATGAATTTACGAGGAAAACTTTCCGGGCTCAGTTTGTTCTCACAGTGCCGTCCAACAGAGCACAAGGCTGTCTAATCAGGAGCTACAGTCCTTCACCATCTGTTTAGAGCCTAATTACCAATGCAGAAAAATAATGTGCTTTACAATTGCACCAGTAAATGCTGTAAATGATTTAAATGCATGCATATGTTCCCTGCAGAATTCAGCATGCATCTGCGGCTTCTTCTCCTCACATTAGGCACACAAATCAAGGGGAAAAAATACCCAGATCTGACGAACAGCATGTCCCTGGGATGGTGATTTTTATCCCTTTTTTTTTTTTTTTCCCTTCCCTCCCCCCCCCCCCCCCTCTGGAATGGCAACCAGGGCTTTTTGTAACAATTCATTCAACAGCGTTTTCTTCGCTTCCATTTTAAAAACTGTTTGTCATCGTCCTGTAAATATAGTACAAATTACTCCATAAAACATGTAAAAAGCAGAACAGCAGCCGGGCAAGCCTGCAGCTGGCTGGCGAGGTTTCAAAGCTGAGTTTTTCTTGGGTTCTTTTGTTGTTTTTTTTCTCTGGAGCACCCACGCAGGGGCAAGATGAGCTCAGCTTGTCTGTTGAGAACTGTGCTCCCCTCCCCTCCCCGCTGAGCCCCTGCCAAAGATGAGGACCTCTGGCATTTTGAGCCCTTGGCTTGTGTGTTCCTTTTCAGGAGGATGCTCACCAGGGGCATGCCTCAAAGCTGCAGAGGTTGGCAAGCTTCAGCTCCGTGCACACAAGCGTGTGAGAGGTTTGGGCAGGGGGAAAGGGCCAAGAGCTAAAATACCTTAAAACAGGTCTTTTCCATTGCTGCAGAGGGCGAAGTGGCAGCACTTTGGAGGGGCAGGGGTTGGAGAACATCACCCCACATCCTGATTTCGGGTAAAATGGAACCAATCTGCTGTTTTACAATTTTACCTTTTTAGCTGGGCTTCTTCTAACTCATTAAACTCTGAAATTAACAGCACGTTGTTCAGAAAACTATTCGCTATCCCAGTGATAAGACCTGATGACACCAAGGGATGGTGCAGAGAGNATTAAAGTAGTTTAGTTCATACTAAACTCCTAAATCTTTCTTATTCCTTCGTCTCCTTTCTTTTCAGGAACTGGAAAGGCCATCTGTCAATCTGGTTTTGGAAAATTTGGCTGAAATCATGACACCCCACCCAAATGGGGTAATTAGGGCTCTCTCTATGCCAGAGCACTGCCCAGACAAATGAAGCTGTCGTAGGGTGGTAATTAAGAGCAAGGTCATGCATGCTGGCCCCCGGCTGCCCACGGGGACTGCCAGGGCTCATTAGGAGCTTCATCAGGATGCTGGGGGACAGGCAGAAACACAGACACACAGGGATGTTCAGTGCAATACCTAGCTGACCTGCTTGGTATTGCCTACCATCACCCTTGCAGCCCCTGATCCCACAGCCAAGCCACCAAAGGCAATCCCACTTCAGCTTTTGACCCACAGTGCACCCTGGCAAAACACTGAAAAGAGGAGTCCTACCCCAAAACACGTACGATGGAGCAGCCAAGAGGCAGCAGAGCTCTTCTTTGGTGACCACCAAGGTAATGCTGAAGAATAACCAGGTTGTTTCAAAGATGCTTCCTCCTCCCAAAGGGTAATAGCGTTGTGCCAATGCCTCTGTAATGCAAAGGCTCGTATCACAGATGGAGAGGTGGCAGGATTTCTGCCCTGTGGAGCACTACACCAAGTGAGGAGAAGCTAAACAAGGCTTTGGAGATCAGAGAGAAAGCGTGAAAGCCACCTGCAACTGATGGGACACGAGCATCACTCCCTAACAAAAGATTCCTTTCCTCCTAGAGCGTGATTTTTTTGTTTCAGTGCCCCAGATGCCTACACTTAAATGCTCCAGCTCTGAAGCATGGAGTAGCTGGCAGGAGAGAGGGGAAAAAAAAGGTCGGGCACAGGCTCAGTTGCTCTCCTTTAAGCAGAAGCTGCAGCAGATGCGCCTCCTCCACTTTCTACCCTTTCATCCAACCCCTTCCCTCTCCCTGTGCCCTTCCGTCTTGCTCGCATTGCTTTGCCAGCTCACAGCTTTCGTCTGCCCCCCAGCCAGTTGGATTTAACACCAAAGGCCGCTGGAGAAGCCAGCTTGGGGCAGGCACAGCATCCCAACCATGCCAGGCTGCCAGCCCTCCACAGAGCTGGGGCTCTTCATCCTCCGGGTCGTTTTGCCAGTGACGCTGGCCCCAAGGGCTGGGCAAACAGTGGCTCTGCCACTTGGCACCGCATGGGCATTCATGCCCAGCTTTGATATAGTCTGGCTTCGTGGGTCCACCCTCATTAATTTTGCAAGTGCCTGCATTGCTCGTTTCATGCCGGCTGGTGATCTGTGGCCAAGCCCTGCAGAGAGCACGTGGTCCTCCCCCTGCCAGCCAGCTCACAACCCACCCTCCTCGGTTGAAAGATGGTGAAAACATTTACAGTCCCACTAGTTTTTCTTAAGTGGCTGAGGGGATGGTGTTAATTAAAGACATGGAATATGGCAACGCTGCTTGGACAGGTGGGGAAGACCCATGAACCCACCTCAGCTCCCAGCCCTGCAGGTCTTCCTCTGGAGCTCAGGTGGCCCAAGTCCAAACAAAGAACTGCGAAGCAACTCCCTCTCATAAAGCTCCTTGAGATCTAGAAGAAAATGGCGTAATCTCCTGGCTAAGTAGGAAGAAGTAGAGTTTTGACCCCTGCAGCATTTGTGCTGGCTGTCCCACCTCAAGGCTGGAGAGCAGGGAGCATGCATTGTTCCTGAACTGGAAAACAGAGTCAATGGTTGCATTCCACAGCAAAAATACGTTCACAGAATGGTTAGAGTTGGAGGGGACCTTAAAGATGATCTAGCTCCCACCCCCTTGCCCTGGGCAGGGACACCTCCCACTAGACCAGGTTGCTCAAAGCCCAATCCAACCTGGCCCTGAACACTTCCAGAAATCCTTCGAGAAATAAATGATGGTTTGCATTTCGACTAACCCATCTGAGACAAGGCATTCCTCATTCTGCCTTGCACCCACCATTTCCCTCATCATTCTGCATTTTCCTAGCTTGAGCTCTTTGACACGGCAGAGCATCAGATGCAACTTCACCCAGGCAGTATATGGCAGCAATTACTTCCCTGCCATAATGAGCAACAGTCCATGAATTACTCATCCCCTCTTGCAGGGAGGGGATCACCCCCACGCTCATGGCTCAGTCTGCCCACCAGCATCCATCCCCATACCAGGATGCTCCATCAGCAGTCCACCAATTAAGACTCAGACACGATTCTTGCCCAGTTTGAACAGGTGTTGGTACCATGAAATACCAGCTGGATACCACGAAAGACAAAGGATAAATTCCCTTTTTGCCTGCCTCCCCTGCAGATGCATTAAGTACACCCTCCAGACCCACCTGCAGGTCATCTGGAGATGGTATATTAGAATAATCAGGATCACAAAGCAAATTCTCTTGGGGATCCTTCCCCTGGCACTTGTCGGTGACTCCTCTGAGTTTCCAATCCAAGCTGGGAGAGAGGGATGACCAGAAGGAAAGATGCAAACTAAAACGGCACGCATCTGTGCATCTCCTAGAGAAAGCACTCCAGACACTAGCAGTTGCACAGTATCAAGAATTTACTTTATTAGCAACGGTACCCAAAATTAAGTTGTGTCTCAAGAGGTTTTTGGTCTATAACATGACGGAGCAGTCGGCGAACGAGCAGAATCTCACCATCCTGGGGGAAGCGTATGAGTTGAGGAGAGCAGACCACCCTGGCAGGCTCTCAAGTTGGAGGCGCTGAAGGCCACAAAGGGACATTTCAGCTGCCAACATGACACTGGCTTTGGTTTTTCAGCCCAAGCAATTCTCCTGTGCCACTGGAGGTGATGGGAGAGCTTACCCTCATGAGCAGCATGCACACGGCAGGGAGGTATTACTACCCTCAGCCCTTGGGCCATCCTTCAAGCACCCCTGGGTCAACACTGGCCAAAGCAGTCCCCAGCCAAGCCTCGAGGGCTGGAGGGCTGGAAACCTATCGAAGAGACAGGATTAGGAGCCCACACATGCAAAGCCACATGCCATAAAGCCGCTCCTCGCTACTGCACGCCCTGTAAATTTTCCACTCGTGCCTGGATTTTATGTTTAAATAAAAATCAGCCATAAAGCAAAACTGTGTGCGTGTTGCCAATGAACCCAAACTAAACACTAGAAAGGATTTATATTAAAAAAAACAAACCAACAACAACAACAAAACCCACCCAGCAAGATGACGTGTCACCCCGTGGCAATAACCACTGTCGATCCTGCTGCTCTCCCAGTAAAACCAGGGTGGCCGCAGGTGGCAAGGCACTGGTTCCACATCCTTCCCCCTCTCACTACCCACCACATCAAGGAGACGTCCTGGCAACCCAGCCCAGCAGCTTCTCGGTCAAGCAGGAGATGCTGAGAGAGCATCTGCTAACAACCAAGTCTTAAAGGAAGATATTTTCCACAGACAACATCCCTCAGGCACCAGCTGCCATGCCGAGTTCTGCCACTACATCCTCACCAGCTCACCTCTCTAAGACCAGAGTTGAGTAAATCAACACAATTAAGTGTATTTAGTCCAGGCTGCATTTGCAGATGGACATTTAAGCGACTTTCAAAGCTGGTCCCCATTGGGGTGGGCCATCTTTTTGAGTGTGTGACAGTAGCTCACCCCTCTGAAAGCATCTGGAGACCATATGCTGCCTGCCTACCTAAATTAATCAGCTTTCTGCTGTCAGTATCACATCAGAGCCTCCCCCGTAGCTCTCCCTGGCTTTTATAGGCACCTTAAATCCCTTAGATTAGAACCACTTAGCATTTGGCTTTCCTTGGAGTTCACCTGCAGGTAGAGGTAAGCTGGTGTCCACAACTGTCACAGCAGCAGGAACAGTCCCAGGTTGGCCACAACGCACATCCCTGCCATGAGCAGCACCCTCCTTCAATCTTATTTGGAAAAATTAAAGCAAGCACAAGTCCCAAGTGGAGAGGTTTCCCTTACAGATGTTTTTTTCATGGGATGACTGTACGAAATCCCATCCAAACCAGTGCCCTGCTCCCCAGCACGGCTGCTCTCTGCTGCCAAAGCTTTGTGAGAGCTACTCCAGGGGCTGAAATTCCCTTTAGCTCAACGTCACCATCACAGCTTGAGAAAGGGGAACCCCAGAGACCAGAGACCACTGAACAAATTCACAGCAAAACCCCAGGTGCCTTCAAATGCCCTAGTTTCAGTTTCAGTGGAGTGGCACCAGCAAGCCACCCTCGCCCGCAGGCACTGGGGTGAGTGACAGGTCCCCTGTGCCCCTGGTGCTTCCCTGAGCTCCCTGGGTAGAATAAAGCTTTTTGGGTCTATTTGCTCCAGTCGAGCTGGGGAAAAACAAAGGTCCAACAGGACCTTCCAAACACAGAGGGGACCCCTTCTTAGACAGAAGACTTTTCCCCCTGGATGCAGCCCCCCATCCCAAGACAGGCAGCATTCCCCAGAACCATGGTGTGCCTGGCTTTCTGGGGGGAAGAAAACCTAAACACCCAACAGCAGCATCACAAAACGAAGGCATCATCCCATGGGCTGTTCCTCTACACAAGGTGGACAATGAGAACGGAGCAGCCGGACCCTACAGCCAGCCCCAGCATGAGGTAGAACGTCATCACCACCCCTGCTGCCTCGGCCAGCTCTTTCGGCACTATCTTGGGGCCGTAGACAATGGCCAACGTCCCCAAGTAGCCATTGCTCAGCCCCAGCAGCGCTGTGAAGACCACCGGGTAGATGTCTTGGTCAAAGACCACCGTCCGGATGTGAGCCCGGGGCTGGTAGTTGCTGAGGATGAAGAGAGGGAGGAAGATGGTCCTGAGGAGGACGAGGGCAGGCAGCAGCTTGCTCTTGGGGCCAGGTGCCTGGATCCACGCGGTGATCTGCCTCCCGCACCAGTCAGCAAAGTTGTACAGGAGGAAACTGGTGAGGGGTACAAAGTACTTGGTGCTCCACGGGCTTCCTGAGGACTTGCTGACTGACTCGATGTTGGAGGAGAGAGAAGGGAAGATGATGATGGAGATGAAGAAGACGTAGAAGAGGCAGAAGCCGAGGAGGGCAGTCTTCTGCAGAATGGTGCGGAGCGGGGGGATACTGGTGCTTTTTGGTGTTTTCATGGTGCCTCCTGGTTCTAGTTCATCCTCCACAGAGCTGGCAGGTGGCACGTTCACCAGAGATGGGGTCTCCATCTGGTTGCTCATGTAATACCTGGAGAAAGAAAAGGAGGGAGATTATTAGCTAAATGCAGGGGGGAGGGTGGGAAGCGGGGAGGGAACCACCCAAAATGAGATTTGGAGAGAGAGCAGGAGAGTTAGTGAGGTAGGAACGTCTGCTGGACCCAGCAAGCCCATCACACCTCCAGCTCCCACCTTGTACAGAGAGGTGACCTTCAGGAACCCATCACCTGGGAGGCCATGTGGTTTTGGGGGTTGCAAGCACTGACAAGACCAACGGGTCATGCAGATCGGTGCATGACATGGCAGATAGGGGACCTCTGGGGACCCTGCTGGCTGGCTGCTTCCAGATAATGGCTCTCCACTGACTCACACATTTTGGAAGCCCTCTTTCCACCCTCAGGAAGCTTGCTAGAAACTCAGCATGCTCCGGGCTGGGTGCCCAGTTTCGGTCTGTGGTTTCGGTCAAATGGGGAAGCGTGGCTGGTGCCAGCACAGCGCCAGAGTTCATGGGGGGATGTTGGGTGGGGGTGACAGGGCAGGGACTGGCACAACAAGCATCTCATGTGTCCTCCTCCAGCGAGACCACTCATCATAGGCAGCAGCAAACCCTCCCAACTCATCCCTGTGGGATGCACACACCTGGAGTACTCCAACCTGGGGAGGAGAAGGTAGACCATGATGCAGATGACGATGAAGATGTCGGCGGTGAGGAAGTAGGCCAGGGCGCTGTCTGTAACGTCGGCTGCTGCTGCCAGGTCTATCACGGAGGCAACGGCACTGATGGTGCCACCCATGGCCTGACCTGCGTGAGGAACCAGAGAGCCAGAGCTCAGCACCTGGAACGTTGAGGTGGCAGAAAGCAACCCACAGCACATCCAGTAAGGAGGAATTTGATGCAGAGGGGGAACCCAGAAACAGCAGCATCCTCATATTAAGACCTCCTGTTGTGCACAAATGCCCCAGAGGGAGGAGCTCATCCCCTCGCCCCACATGCTGGTCCCCAAACCTGGCTCAGGGTGCAGGTCTCTAGTTGTGGGACCGTATCACAGCTCAGTTCCCATCCTGCACCCCCTTCCAACACAACCACAGCGTTGCACAAGGGTCAGGATGGAACCTGACCCGTTGGGATCGCACACGCAGAGTTCTACAGAGAAGGTCCAAACACTGCCCAAAGTCTAAACCTGCCTTCTCACCAGCAGACATCGAACCGCCTCTCTTCGGCACTCCTCCAAACAGGAATCCAAGCGACTGGCAACAGGAATGCCACCTTGGGGATGCAGTGATTTCCCCCACTGGGCTAAATTCATTAAAACATTCGTCTCTCAGCCCCGGGAAAAATTTCTCTGTCTTGATTTTTTTTTTTTTATCCCTTTCCCTCTTGATTTGTCAGCTGTTCCACAGCACATTTATAATGTTATTAAACCTCCAGGGAGCTCATCACTCACGGCTCCCAACGTGTCCCTCATCACTCATGGAAATGCATGGAAATGCTGAACAGAAAGGAGGAGACAACGTGAAACTGAAAGTTAGTCCAGCTGCCAACAGAGGAGCTGAGGGATGTGTCTCTTTCCCCCTTCCTCCCTGCACAGAACAAACAGCCAGGTCAAGCTGTGGGGCTGTTCTGCAGGGTCTTCACCCGCCGGGCCGGAATGGATGAGGACACCGCTCTCCTTGTCTCCACTGAGGCAGTTGTTGTCCAGTTCTGGGCTCCCCAGTTCAAGAAGGACAGGGAACCGCTGGAGAGGGTACAGCAGAGGGCTACAAAGATGATGAGGGGACCTGAAGCATCTCTCATACAAGGAAAGGCTGAGGGACTTGGGGCTTTTTAGTTTGGAGAAGAGAAGGCTTGAGGGGGGATCTGATCAACACCTAGAAATACTTCAAGGGTGGGTGTCAGGAAGACGAGGACAGTCTTTTCTCAGTGGTGCCCAGTGACAGGACAAGAGGGAATGGGCACAAACTTGCACATGAAAAGGTCCACCTAAACATGAGGATGAACCTCTTCCCTTTGAGGGTGGCAGAACCCTGGAACAGGTTGCCCAGAGACGTGGTGGAGTCTCCGTCTCTGGAGATGTTCAAAACCTGCCTGGACACCTTCCTATGCAACCTGCTCTGGGCGGACCTGCTTTGTCAGGGGTGCTGGACTAGATGATCTCCAGAGGTCCCTTCATTCCCCATATCATTCTGTGATTCTGTGAGCCCTCAGCACTTCAGTTTAGGGGTATTTGCAGAAATGAGAGCACCAGCTCATGTGACCAAGCGTGTTTCTCCTTCAGCAACTTCCCTTTATTTTTAAGGCCAAGTTAAGTTTCTAAAATAAATCCCATGTGATGAAATTCCTGATGCAGGAGGGAAAGAAAACTGACCGCCCAACCACAGAAAAACCCAAGAGCATGATCCCAGCAGGACATCGTGGCTGAGGGACACCAACCTGACATCAGCGCCTGCAAGTTCTTCATGGGGAAGCAGCTGCTCAGACCACAGATGCTGCTGGTGAAGACCGTTGAGGCACCGCTGACAATGACCACGCAGCCGATGGTGAGGGCAAAGAAGAGGGTGGTCCAGGTGGAGGTGTCCACCTTCACCAGCACTGTGATCACCAGGAAGACAGCCAGCATGACAAAGAGGGAGGACAGGATTCGGACGCTGGCAGGCACCCTGGGGACAAGGGGAAGGAGAGACTACAACATGAAGTTGTGACGCAGAAGACACCGACTCCTCTGTGGCGAGAAGGATCAAAGAAAACACAGGTGGAGGGAGATGAGAAACACAAAGTAAGGGTTTTTCTCAGAAGCCTTTAGGTGTTAACTCTGCAATTTCCATTTTTTGCCATCAGTAGGGCTCACAAAGTCTATTAGCCCAACCGAGCTGCAAATATCCATTTCTCCCAGAAACCAGGAGCTACCCCCAGCGCTGGAGCAGTGATACAACCCATCCGGGGACCAGAGCGGGTTGAGGGAAAAGCAACCCTGGGCACATCACTGCAAGATAATTAGTTGTCTGAGCACAGAGGTTGCTTATTACCCAGCAGGGAGACTGGATGGGCTGGCAGGACAGAGGGAAGAGAGGCTGGGAGCCAAACCAGCAGCTGAGATGGAGAGATTAAGCACACAAACACCTTCCTCTTTGCCTGCAAACACGCCACGGGAGTTTAACCTTTAATAAGAAACTGTTCAAATGGAGGTGGCTATTTTACATTTAAGTCAAGCTTGCACCAAGGCATGGGTGCTCCATCTCTTAACACACTTCAATGGCTGGTAGGACTAGAGCAAGGCATTGCTCCCGCCTGGATGAGCCCAGCTCTGGTCAGCTGGTCCCCTGGTGACAACAGTGGCATTTTTGAGAGGAAAGACTGTTTGCCAAGCAATTAACCAAGGAATTTAGTAGGAATTCATTTGCAGCGGCGCCACTCAAGCCAACCCCTGAAGCAGGGTGCTTCACCCTGTTTCATTTTAGCCACCTGTGATTCAGACAGGGACAGACAAGGGGATTTTGGCTGCACTCATGATGCCCCGTGGCTTCCCACCTAAGGGAACTGGGAGCCTCAGCTGAAGCTGGAGAAAAGCAAAGCCATGGACAGGCACAGCTAATGGACCTGGAAACGGAGCAGCACTTACTTGTTGACGAGCAAGAAGTTTCCAATCAGGCACAGCACCGAGGGCACAGTTGAGGCGATGGAGATGTAACTCTCAAAAAAGTCCTGCCATAAAAACAAACAAACAAAAACCCCCAACAAATTAAAAAAGGTAGAGGGGAGCAACACATGAATTTCAGGTCCTAAATACAGCACACATGAGGAGTTAGGATCATAGAATCATAAAATGGCTTGGATTGGAAGGGACCTTAAAGATCATCCAGTTCCAACCCCCCTGCCATGGGCAGGGACACCTCCCACCAGACCAGGTTTCTCCAAGCCCCATCCAGCCTGGCCTTGAACCCCTCTCCAGGGATGGGGCAGCCACAGCTTCTCTGGGAAACCTGTTCCAGTGCCTCACCGCTCTCATACCAAAGAATTTCTTTCTAGGATCTAACTTAAATCTCCCCTCTTCCAATTGAAAACCGTTACCCCTTGTCCTGTCACTCCACTTCTTGACAAACAGTCCTCCCCTCTCTCTCCTATAGGCTCCCTGCAAATACTGGAAGGCCATTGTAACATCTCCCCGGAGCCTTCCCTTCTCCAGGCTGAACAGCCCCAGCTCTCAGCCTGTCTTCACAGCAGAGCTTCTCCAGCCCTCTGAGCATCTTTGTAGCCCTGTTCCAACAGGTCCATGCCCTTCCTGTGCTGAGGACTCCAGAGCTGGACACCCCAGGTGGGGTCTCACGAGAGCAGAGTAGAGGGGGACAATCACCTTCTGCGACCTGCTGGCCACACTTCTCTTGAGTCCACCTCGTTGCCCTGTAGCATGTGTTGTAAAGCTGCTCAGGACAACAGGCAAAGGGAATATGCAACAGCCGGTAACAGCCCTGGGACAGTTCAAGAAATTAGAGACAAAACAAATTCAGAACCAAAAGTGGTGAAGGAGATACCTGCCTTGCTGCCTGCGTGGCAGCAACCCAGACAAGAAGGTCTGAATTTCTCCTGCTGGCTCCAGCATCCTGGACAAACCTCCTGAGTATTTTACCCTCCTTGGATGAGAAGCTCAACATGAGCCGGCAGTGCGCGCTGGCAGCCCAGAAAGCCAACTGTATCCTGGGTTGCATCAAAAGAAGTGTGAGCAGCAGGTCACGGGAGGTGACTCTCCCCCTCTGCTCTGCGCTTGTGAGACCCCACCTGGAGTCCTGTGTCCAGTTCTGGAGTCCTCAACATAGAAAGGACATCAAACTGTTGGAACAGGTCAGCGCAGGGCCACCAAGATGATTAGAGGGATGGAGCACCTCTCCTACGAGGACAGGCTGAGAGAGCTGGGACTGTTCAGCCTGGAGAAGAGAAGGCTCCGGGGAGACCCGATAGCAGCCTTCCAGGATCTGAAGGGAGCTCCAGGAGAGCTGGAGAGGGACTCTTTGTCAGGAAGTCTAGTGACAGGACGAGGGGTAATGGTTTTAAATTGGAAGAAGGGAGATTTAGATTAGATATTAGGAAGAAGTTCTTTCCTGTGAGGGTGGTGAGCCACTGGAACAGGTTGCCCAGGGAAGTTGCTGATGCCCCATCCCTGGAAGTGTTTAAGGCCAGGTTGGATGGGGCTTTGAGCAACCTGCTCTAGGGGGAGGTGTCCCTGCCCATGGCAGGGGGGTTGGAACTTGATGATCTTTAAGGTCCCTTCCAACTCTAACCATTCTATGATTCTATGATTCTATGACCCCCACAAGGGTTGGTTTTCATGAACTGGGATGCAAAAGCATTCATATTATTAGCTAACTGCCTCAAAAGCCCAATCTGTGCATCACTCTCCATCCCAGGACACCTGAGAATGTGGCTTGAGCAATGGCAGCCCGAGCAGGAGGATGTTATTTTCCCTCCCGCATGAAACTTATTGAGAAATTGCACCCAGGCTCAACACACATTTGCTCCGGGGATTTGTGTGTCATCCCAGCAAGCTGGCTGCAGCACCAGGTCAGGCTGGGCAGGCAGAAAGCCAAAACCACAGCCCAGAGAGAACGATATTCCAAAACGCTTACATTCTCAATCCATTTCACGTATTTACGCTGTTAAAAGCGTGTCTGCTCCATCTCCTCCCCTCGAAAGTGCTTAATCCTCTGTTGTTTTGTTGGGTTTTTGGTTTTTTCTCTTCCCTTTCTGCAGGAATCTCAGCCAGCAGGTAGGAAGATGCTCAACAAAGAGGATGACCTCCATATCCTCCCTCCCCGTGGTGATGGGCTTTGATTTTCTGCAGTTACCTAGTTACACAGTCACGGCTGAGTGCGAGAAAGCATTTGGGGTGTTTTCTCTGCACGTTAAGACTTGGGTCGGTGTTTTTTTCTGCAGCTTTGCATCGTAGCCTTTTAATCAGTTTCCAGAAGCACGTTCATTTAGTCTTCCCTATCAGGAGCTTTACTGTGAGCACTGGGAAATCTAATAATCACTCCTAGAGGGTCCGTCTAGTCGGAGACATAAATGCCTGCACTTACAGCATCGGCTTGGCGAAGCAGGGGGCTCAAAGCTCCACAGCTGTACCATGAATTATTGGAGAAAAGGCAAAGCAAAATGCAAAGTTGGCTGCTAAAGCTAGGACTTATTTAGCAATCTACTTAAAACAAACCCTCAAAGCAACCCAGGGATATTTAATATGCTTCCAAGTTAATCTTCTTTTTCCTTTTTTTTTTTTTTTTTTCCTTTTTTTTTTTTTTTTTTTTTTTCTTTTTTTTTTTTTTTTTCTTTTTCCATTTTTTCTCTTGTTTTTTCTGGAAGGGGGGAGCCTTTACAAGCGCTTTCCACCAAACACAAACCTATCCACACTTGCAGTAATCCAGCAGAGATGCTGCATGAAAAGCACCCCAGGGAAACACTCATTTCTTCACAGCAAACATGCTCATGCTGGCGGAGGGAAGAGAACGGAGCAAAGTATTTAAGAAACTTGAGGAGCCCCCACCGCACTGGGAAATTTTACCCTGCCTTCCCCACGGCCAAATCCTGCTGGAAAAGAAGGGTTTCAATGGATGTTGTTTCTGTGAAAAAAGGAAAGCACTTTTTCTTTTTTAACAAAGCAGCAGAACAGTGAGGGGCTGTCGTGGTTTCAGCCAAATTTGCCAAAACCAGATTGACAGATGGACCTTCCTCCCCTCAAAAAGAAAAGAGAGGAAGGGATAAGAGATTTAGGAGTTTAGAATGAACTAAACAAATGAAGTATTAATACTAAAAATAAAATAAGAAGAAAATAATGAAATAGATACAGTATATATAAACCAGTATCAAGCTCCCAGGACAACAATCATGTCACCAGCAAACATCAGGAAAAGTCCCAGACTGGACTTGGCGATGGACAGGATTCCAGATCTGGAGTCAGAAATGCTTGGATCGGGGTCAAAGGGAGATGAACAGACAGGATCCTCCTTGGACATCAGCCATTGAAGAAACAGAGTTGACCCTTTGATCCCTCAGCTTTTATATAGAGCATGATGCAGATGGGATGGAATACCCTGTTGGTCAGGTTTGGGTCCCCTGTCCTGTCCCCTCCTCCCCACAGGTGTGACCCCTCGATGCTTTTCTGCTTCCCACCCTCCAATGGGGCAAATAACGCAATTCCCTGCCCTTGGTTGTTCCAGCAATAAGGATAAGCCAGGGCCTCTCTGCACCATCCCTTGGTGTCATCAGGTCTTGTGACCCTGAAAGCGAACAGTTTTCTGACCAATGTGCTGTTAATTTCAGAGTTTAATGAGTTAGAAGAGGCCCAGCTAAAAAAGTATAATTGTAAAACAGAAAATTGATTTGCTTTACCTCAAACCAGGACAGGGGCAAACATGAGCCATGCCTAGACCAAGGGAAAAAGATCAGGCTCCGTACTCCACTCACCTCTTTGCTCCTGCTCGTTAAGCCTTAATGCAGCTCAGATGATAGCTCTTCTCCCTGCACAGGTATTCCCACTTATCACAGACAAGCTTTCAAGGCAAATTTTTGGCTTTGCAAGACATACCTACTTCTTCTCCCTTTCAGCTGTGCCCTTCCTGACCAGCTGGCTCATTTCCTCTGGGCACTTCTTGCTTGCAAGGGCCAAGTTCCCCATCACCAACGTGGTTTTAGAGGAGAAACGCAGGTACTGAAGGACTGTCACCCATTTCCTGGCTAACAATCATAGAATGGTTAGAGTTGGAAGGGACCTTCAAGATCATCAAGTTCCAACTCCTCTGCCTTGGGCAGGGACACCTTCCACCACATCAGGTTGCTCCAAGCCCCATCCAGCCTGGCCTTGAACCCCTCCAGGGATGGGGCAGCCACAGCTTCTCTGGGCAATCTGTTCCACTGCCTCACCACCCTCACAGCAAAGGATTTCATTCTAATATCTAATCTAAATATCCCATCTTTTGATTTAAAACCATTACTCCTTGTCCTGTCACTCCATTCCCTGACAAGGAGTCCCTCTCTCCAGCTCTCCTGGAGCTCCCTTCTGGAAGGGGCTCTCAGGTCTCCCCGGAGCCTTCTCTCCTCTAGGCTGTACAGCCCCAGCTCTCTCAACCTGTCCTCACAGTAGAGGTGCTCCAGCCCTCTGAGCATCTTTGTGGCTCTCCACTGGACCAGTTCCAACAGGTCCATGTCCTTCTTGTGCTGAGGACTAATTTCATCCCTCCACACTCTGGTGCCTACAGTCTCCACTGTGGGCCTGGATTGCTTTTCCAGCCTGGCAGGAGCCCAGCTGCTGAGTCTGGGCTGGAACAGAATAAAAACTACTTTGCCAAAGCATCTTGATGACATGGGTGACTAATTTGCCACTGTGATGCTTTGTTCTTGTTTGGGTGGTTTTTAAGGTACTGAGTACACGGCGTGCATCATGGCAGTGTGTTTGAAGATGCTAATAATATGTAGGGTTAACACAGGGTCAGGCACCTCCATTATGCTTGTCTTGGCTCCGTGGTTGAGGAATGACACTTTCATCACGAGAGGAATGTGTCAAGTTTGCTTTGTGGATTATTATTTATTATTATTATAATAAATATTGTTATATATATAAATATCGTTTATTATTTAGTCCTTAACAGAGAAAGGACATGGACCTGCTGGAACGGGTCCAGAGGAGGGCTGGAGCAGCTCTGCTATGAAGACAGGTTGAGGGAGCCGGGGCTGTTCAGCCTGGAGAAGAGAAGGCTCCGGGGAGACCCTGGAGCAGCCTTCCAGGATCTGAAGGGAGCTCCAGGAGAGCTGGAGAGGGACTCTTGGTCAGGGAGTGGCGTGATAAGACAAGGGGTAATGGTTTTAAACTGAAAGAGGGGAGGTTTAGATTAGATATTAGGAAGCAATTCTCTGCTGTCAGGGTGGTGAGGCACTGGAAGAGGTTGCCCAGAGAAACTGTGGCTGCCCCATCCCTGGAGGGGTTCAAGGCCAGGCTGGATGGGGCTTGGAGCAACCTGGTGTGGTGGGAGGTGTCCCTGCCCAGGGCAGGAGGGTTGGAACTCCATGATCTTTAAGGTCCCTTCCAACTCAATCCATGCTATGATTCTATGACTAGGAATGAGCAGGCTGGAGCCAAGAGCAGGCTGCCAGTTACAAGCACAGTTTTCTGCAGTGGAGCTCCATTTGCAGGTAACCCCTCCTTGCCACAGCACCGTGACTTGGTTTTGATCAGACTCAACCACCACGGAAAATCCAGGTTGCTTTTCACCAGAGAAAGTGATATTTACTCTACGTGAAAACAGTTTTTTCAACGATATCCTTGGACAAACCTGATGGAAAAGCAACAAAAAGCGGGTGGGAGGCAGGGAATGTGCGAGGACATCGTGTCATGTGGCGGTGGAGCACCCTTGCTAGCACAGGGGCATCCTATTTGCAGCCTTTGGGCACCAGGGGGGCCTGGTCTCCATCAGTTTAATCCAGCCAGTATCCCAATTTACACCAGCCTGCTGGGAATTCAGCATCCTGGTGCAAGCACTGTCAGTCACATTCTGCTAGCTCTCCATCCCAAACGCAGCTTCCTTAACAGCTATTAAAATTAATCCCTCCACGGATGCCGTGGTGTGAGAAGTCAGAGAGAAGATGTGGGCGTCACACCTGGCTCCGTGTTTATATAAAACAAAATGTGCCCAAACCACTTGAACAAGCTTGGCAACAGGCAGAGGACAGGACGCAGCCTCATCACCCTGACGCTTTTTGAGCCCACAAAGAAATGGCATTGCTTCCTCAGGGGTAGGGGGGCAGGGAAATAATCTTGCCATAGCAGGAGAAGTAAGAGAAGGTGGCTTTTTTGGGGGGAGAAAAAGAGAGGCCATCAAGCCTGCTGCCCCAAGGCTGGCTCATCAATTGCCCCATGACAAGCTCCTCATCCCATATGCCAAAAGCCAGATGTTGATCGCTGCAAGGAGATACTCTGGTCACACCTGCCAGATCTTGAAGGAAAAGCAGGAAAGCAGCCAAAGGGGCTCGAGACTATGGCGAGCCATGTGCTCCAGCAAAGCCCCCACTGCTACCTCCAGAATACGTGCTGCACCAGGAGAAAAATGCCTAAAATGTGCTCAATGCCTCCCCAAGGAGGCAGAAGTTCAGGACAATTTATCTCCCAGGCTGCAGGGAGTTGTGGCTGAGCCTGGGTGGAAAAGCACAGAGCCCTGCAGGGCGCAGGGGCTCACCAAGCATGAAGGACAAAAACAAAACATCACAAAAAACACCACCAAAACCCAACCAACCCACAAACACACCGTAGAAATTGTCCTGTGAAGGGCAGCCTTGCTCATGGTGCAGTTTAAGCCAAAGTTTTGAATCCCACCATAGCCCTTCAAATACAGGTAGACAGGCAGCCCACCAAGTGCTACCCCTTTTTTAGTCTTAAGCATCTTTCTTGCGACTATTCGTGCTGCCCAAATTAAACTCCTACCCCAGGTTTGCAGCAGGTGCAACCCCCCAAAGGACATTCCCTCTCCTTGTGGGGAATTAGCAGGGAAAAAAGAGCAAAGGAGGAAGGAAAGCAGCTTTTTTGTCTGTTTGCTTGTTCGGTTTTTTTCCCTCTGCCTTGAAAACAGCACACTCACCCGCAGATCCGACGCCGCCTGTCCCACCGGGCCGGCCTGATCCGAGCAGTTTTGCAGCTTGTACATCCAGTAGTGCTTTGCTGTGATGAAAAAATTCCAGGGGAGCAAGGAGCCGATGCCCAGGAGGAAAAAGATAATGCAGGCCCCATGGAAGCGGTCACTTGGCTTTTGCCGGCTGGATCTGTTCACCGAGGGCTCTCCGACGAGGGGCTCCTCATCCGGGGGAAAGCTGCCGGCTGCTGGGTGCATAGTGCTGGACACGCTGCCAAAAAACACACTAAAATCAAACAAAAAACCACCACCATAAAGAATACTATGACACGAGGGGGTGTAAATTATTGCTGGCAAGATGCTTTGTGTGGTCCCCCCCTCCTTCAGGTCGTGGCAGCCCAGCAAAGGTTGGGGTTCAGCCGTGGGAGAGGGGTCGGAGTCATGGTGGGGATGGGCACCTGCATTTCCATTCCTAATTAATAATTAACCGGTTCCTTTGGCCTTGCAAAAGCAGGAAACCTCGGCAAGGACAAGACGCCATGAAAAATTAACAGCAGCTTCTTAACTAAACAACGCCAGCGGGGCGGACACCTCAATTAGGGTTAGCGCCAGCAGGCTCTCCCAAAAACGGCTTGTAAACTAAGGCAAGGGCTTGTAAACTAAGGAAAGCCACATCATCAAGGGTTTTACAAGAAAATAAAAAGATTCTGGTTTGTTGATTTGGTGGGTTTTTTTGTTTTGGTTTGGTTTTTTACATGATGTAATGGGGCTTTGGGCTTGTAAATGAATAACATCAGCGGAAAAGAGGGGAAACTAAAGCAGAGCTACTGGCTTTTGGAAAAAGGCTTGGAGAAGACCACAGCATCAGCGGGCTTGGGGAAAAACTCACCCCGGGGGAAGAAGGGCCCAGCCATGTGCGGGAAATGCCGGAAATCAGAGCTTTCGCCCCCAAAATACCCCCCCGCACCCGTCTATTCCAGGCGGTGGCAGCGCCGCATCCCTCCGCGCGTCTCTCCCTGCATCCCTCCCCGTTCGCCTCCCCACGCAGCACACACAGACACACACAATCCCCCCATCCCCGCCACCGCAGCACTTACTGGGGCCCTGCACCGCCCCGCCGCCTGCCTTCCCCGCCGCCCCG